>OX376197.1:18263393-18675893 GCA_947363905.1 Lithophane semibrunnea
TTGACAATTCAAAAGTGCCTGTAATTGGTTTATTTGAAATAAATGCTTTGAGTTTTTTTTTTTTTTCTTTCTATCTTTAATAGCTTGTGGAACTCGCCGAATAGGTTTAATTACAGGTAGCGCTGATTCCTTTAATTTTATACTATACGACCCTATATTGCCAAGGCCTGAAAATACCTCTCCATTTGCTTTTACAAAATTTTCTTTATCTGTAGTTACAATACTATCTATTCTTTTCAACAATTTTAACTCTACACAAGCTGGCAACCCTAACACCGGCTGAATTGGTAAATCAACTATACAAAATTTTAATTTTATCTGTTTGCCTTTGACTATACAGTTTAATTTAACAGTACCTACAGTTTTAATTTCTTGATTATTATAAACTACTAACACAGTTGAATTACTTAACAAACAATCAGTATTATCTTTAACTTTATCATATAGCGTCAAAGACAAAGTATTACAGTCAGCCCCTGAGTCTAATTTGAACCTAATGTTAGTTCCATTGATGTTTACAATTTCATTCCATTGAAGATTTTCACTAACAGTACTTACTGAATCCACCACAAAGTCTTCCGAGCAATCACTATCACTCTCTCCCTGAGTCTATCTTTTTTCCTTTTTCTTTCTTCTTAGGCGTTTCATTTTTTATTGACCTAGTACGACACACAGCAGCAAAATGATTGTAATTGTTACAACTCGCACACTTTTTTCCATATGCCGGACAATTTCTAGCTGGGTGCCTTTTGCCGCAGTAAGTACAGGTAAGCATCTTGGACCTCACTCCTTGTTCTGTCTCTATTTTCTTAATTACATCTACTTCCTGCTTTATTTGCATTGACATTTCTTGAGCCCTTGATCTTCCTGCCTCCGTTGCACGGCATTGGCTGATAACCTGGTCAAGTTCAATATCGGCCTCCCTTAACAATCTCTCCTGCACTCCCTCTCTAATTCCAATGACGATCATGTCTCTCACAAGCCTGTCCTCTTGATCTTTGAAGTCGCATTGTTTAGCTTGGACCTTTAGCTTCGTGATGAATCTGTGTACTTGCTCACCCTCCTCCTGTTTTAAATTGAAGAACTTGAAACTACTAGTTATGATATTTTTCCTCGGCTCCACATAGGCATCAAACTGTTTTATTAAATTGTCTAAGGTTTTAACCTCAATCGGTTTCATGTGTGAATTATACACATCTACTGCGTCTTCTCCCGCAACATTCAGAAATACAGCAATTTTTCTTTCTTCCTTGGCGTCTGATAGTCCCACTGCTTCCAGGTACAGCTGGAACTGTTGTTTAAATCTGGGCCAGTTTGCCCCATCGCCCGACATGATCAAACCAGTCGGCGGCTTTATTCCCTCCATGTTGTTTATGACTTTTTCTTCCACTAAGGTTTCTTCCACTAGGTTTTAGTTTCAATAATTTCAATTAATTTTCACCTGACACCATGTTCTGAACAAGATAGGATCCATGGGAGTATCCAATTAAAATAATTAAATAAAACAATGTATCTAGTATCCAGTCAGCCATGTTATATTGAAGATCCTTCAAGATGCACAGTGTTGCTACATGTAACAAATAAGTTGAGTTGCCACAAATATTATAAAGGCCTGTACACAATCATATCAAACAGGGTCCATAATGGTCATATCTTTGTAAAACCTACCACCTAAGTTCACATGTGGAAGCAATAAATGTATTGAGTATTGAGTATTAAATCTTGGACCTTGAAGCAAATCAAAAGATGTTTCGGTTCGACGCGCGACGCCGCGCCGGCGCCGCCGTGCCATGCCTGTGCGGGTTGGCAGATGTCACATGTCTTTGATTTTTTGGTTCCAGGACATACCGGTTTCCTCATGATGTTTTCCTTCACCGTTTTGAAAGCAGTGGCAATGAAATAATTTACACAAAGTAAAGCGCCTGTCAGGGTTCGAACATTCGACCTACAACGCGCAAGTCGTGGCCGTTACCACTGGGCCACCATTGCTTTCAATCTCTGAATAGTATGCTGATGATGGATCATTCGATGAAGTAAGTTGGTAGGTATCTATCTACAATAAAATATTTATGATGCGCACGTCTTTTTAATTAAATTACTTTAGATACACTTCGTTTAGTTAGATTGTTTACAGAATAGTAGGTACTATCTACTGTGGTCAGCTACTGACATGCCTGTAGCGCTGTAGTTGTCGCGTACGTTCACACGTGCACATTCTGCAGCCCCCCCTCCCCCGATATTGCATGCCAGTAAATCAAATGTTGAACAATCTACTTGCTTGCCAGGAACAGGCATGCCATGCCAGTTAACGTATTGGTAAACATGAAAGTAGCTGGCACGCAAGGAGCTGGTATGCAAGTTTGCTACAGCTTAGGCACGAAGCACTTAGTTCTCATCAAGGATGTCTCCCACGGCGGATAAACAAGATTTCTAATCACAGGCTCAAGATCATGGACGTATAATAACTTAATAAGACATAATTTGGTAACATTGTACGGTTGAACGGTTCTACTATGAGTGTCATTATATGTAGTGTCATACAATGGGTGCCTCATCACTTATTATCCCTTCGACTGACAGCTGTCAAAATGAGTCTAGAAAAAAGTCTGACTTTCAGCCTATTTCGGCCTCACGGCGTCAACCCGACTTTGCAACACTCTGAAATTATTATAAGATGTTTTATAGAGTTAGATGTATTTTTTCTTGCCATGTATTTTCTGGTGTACAATATACTCGTAATAATCGTCAATAATCAAATAAACTTGCAAAATGACTCTCAAGCTAGGTAACTTTGACATTCTCATTTATTTATTTATAATATAATTTATATTTCATCATCTGCCTAGCCTTTTCCCAAATATGTTGGGGTCGCCTTCCAGTCTAACCGGATGCAGCTGAATACCAGTGTAGGGGACGCGACTAAGTGGTACCTGATGGGTTTCGCTATGCTACTAAGTTAAACACTCAAATAGCTTTAAAGGGTTTATTGAGATAACGTTTAGGCTATGCTATCGCTAAAATTATGGAAATGAATGCACCCGGTCGCTATCCGTTATGCACTGAGCTCAGGGCGCACTCAATGCGGCCGCTTCGTATTGCTAGGTAAGCAAAACGTGGTTGATTGCAATTATTGCATCGAACAACCAGTATTATTATAATTTATATAATATAATTATAATAATATAAATAAACGTATTACAAACGCTAAAATGGTTCCAACCGATTAAACTATTACTACTTTTTAACAAAACTACAGAGATAGTTAATTGACTCAGGCGCCTGAATCAATTAACTATCTTTGTGGTTTGTGTACTATCTTTGTAACTATGCGGAAACTCATTCTAAACTAAAATAGACGCAGATATATTTAGTAACCTATTCTTCAAGAGTCATACAAAACCCTATATGAAATCGACACGTAATTCACCTCTCAACGAGGCATCCTCAGGATGACGATTGACCAATTGCAAACCAGAATACGACGTGTTGTCAGTGCCACACCGAGCGCTGGACGCAGGCGGGGTATAAAAACTAACTAACTAAAGCTAAGCGACTGCTCGCTAAGGGCACCCCCTGTGGGGTAGATACGGACTTCTTTCTATACTCCGTGGGTACGGACGACGGCTTAGGGCGTCGCTGGGGGGAGGACAGCAAGTCGGGACATGCTGGATCGGGGAGTTTAAAACTACTGGCGGCTCAGCGTCAGCCCGGGCTGGCGCTTTGTCGAGCAAGGGTCGGGGAGGAGTGATGGATCGGGGTCGCGGTCGCGGAGGACCTCGACGGCGAGGTCGGAATGACGGACGGCGTCTGGTTTTATGAACCGTACTAGTGGCCCTATTGCTCTCCTGGAGGAGAGTTTTGGGGTCATCGGGGACGGTAAGAGCGTGCTCGGACGGCGGGTACAGCTAATGCGGGAGGGGATATAGTGGCCGCCGCCGCCATACAAAAGTGAATTTTATCCGCTAGCGTGGAAAGAGTTTTTAAAATTCGAACCTTTTATTTAATAATTTTCTATACCGCCGGGTCCACTGATAATGCATGAATACTTATTTCATGTCATGCTACGGCTACACTTCGCGTTATCGCGAACTTTTCTTCGCGCGCTTTCTGTTGCTCAGCGAGTAATCGAGGGGTAAAAGTTCGCGATAACGCGAAGTGTAGCCGTAGCATCAGTGCACCAACCGCATTTTTAGAATAATCGCACTGGCCAGCACGAAAAAAGTAGCTCAAAGTGCCTAAAGAAGTTTTCACTTCAAAAAACTTTATACAATTTTATAATTTCCTTCTGTTTATTCAATTCGCTTTCCATCATTTTGGTTTGTTTAGCAGTGGTTGAGTTAGTGCAAACGGTACATATTGCCGAATTGAACGTTCTTCCGGAAAATTGCGCAAAAAGTGCATAAAAGCGTACCTACAATATGTTCAATGCATGCAGTGGATACACCATTTTCCTCACTGTTGTCAGGTGAAAAGTTGTGTGTTTCGCTCGGCAGCAAAGAATCCTTCGCATCACTCAGGATTGTATATTTGAACCAACTTGCTCAGGTTTCAATACAAGTACTCGCGCCAAAAAACAACTTTGCAGCCTTGCATAACAAATAACTATTAAAAGGTATCCGCTTTTATAACAAGTTGCCAAAGTCGGTTACAGAACTTAGCGATGGAAAGTTCAAAATCCACATCAGACGTGTCCTTATCAAAAAAACATCGTTGAAGACAACCAAAACAACACAAACACAAAATTTGGCAATAATACCTTCTGCACATGTGGCTTCCCTGGCACAATTATGTAGGTAAATTACCATGTTTCTTTTTTACATTCATCCTTTACATAATCATCCTATTATTTGACATGCCTACTTACATTTTCAACTCTTTTTCTCAAACATGTTCGGAAATTCGAGCATTATTTTGACAACCTTCTTCGAGATAAATCAAAATTGCTGTACTGGTAAAAAACAAATGTCGATACGGCCGGCAAATTAACTATGAAAATCCATATCTGGCGTGTTTAGCGCCCAAATAAATTACCATGAAAACTCTGTTGTGTTATTTAATTAAAAATGGAACGAACGTTTTACTTCAACGCATCATGAATAAATTATGAAGCAACAAATAATTGCGAACACATCACATCTTGTTGTTGTTGCTGACGTTGATTTAACTGTAAATGATGAATTAAAGTAGGCTACCTACCTACCTAATAAATAAAGTGTTCTTTTAATAACAGCTAAGCATTTTTAATTCGTCTCTCTTGCGCCATTAATTAAATTCACTTCACCTCACGCCTAGCCTGTCCAAAGGGTTAGGCGGAGGTACGCCTTATTCTTGTGCCTATAGTACACCCTCATTGGAACAGTTGTGTTCCTGACCACTATAGGTAATCAGTATCATAATAAATAATAAATGGGCAGGTGGCTGGTTTAAGACATCGGAGTGCGCCTGTACTGTAAGTAAGTGCCCGCACTCGTCGCTCGTCTCACGTGCTCACGGGACTGTAAACAATTGGCAACACTCGATAAGTAGCAGCACTCAGCTCCTCAGCGCCAATACCTAGTTATGCATTCGTAATACTACGGCTACACTTCGCGTTATCGCGAAAATAAAAGTCTTTTTTTACTTTTGTGGTACGTATTTTCCGCTTATGTCACTGACATTGCACTTCATTTCCGAATGTTGCTACTACGTTAAAAAAATTAGGTACCTGTCAACGAACATTAAAATGAAGAAGATAATTGTACCAATTTGCCATTTAATATTAGGATGCAATATATTTTTATGTGTGTCAAAAAACATCTTTAGGTCACGCGTTACATCGTAATAATTTATTATTATTTTTTTGGAATACATGTGCATTTAATGAAAAGAGGACCTATTCAAAAAAGTAAAATGTCATTTTTACTGTGACGTATTGCAATAATTATTCTGTGGCGCCGTCATGGATGATGTTACTTTCAATATTGGTTTCATCTGAACTATTTGAATAATAATTTATAATACTTATTAACAACTAGCTGTGCCCGCGACTTCGTTCGCATGGATGTCGGAAAACAATAATATGTCGCTTAGAAAAGTTGTACTTTCATTTAAAAAGGGGGAATCTTTCGACCAGGCCTGGTGATTTTTCCTAGTAAGAAACTGCCAAAAAACTTGTGTTTTTATTTAAGAAAATGCTTCTCTTTATAAAATACTAGCGGTCGCCCGCGGCTCCGCCCGCGTGGATGTCGGTTACCGCTGCAAAAAGCCTACCCAGGAAAGACACGGTCAGCAAAATGATTCCCAGGTCAATTCACAGACACCGACAGTATCATCGACGACGCAGTCATTATCCGCAGGCTGCACAGATTGTCTTTCTGTGTATGTTAAAGTTGTTAATGATGAAAATATTTAAAAGTAATTAATACTAAGTTTTCACTTCTGCCGGCAGTCCCTGGGTGCATGGGTATTCTTGGTATATGGGCTAATTCACCAGCTGCAGGGCCGGTGATAATCTTCGCTACTATTAAATTATCTTTTAGCTCCTTTATAAGAAGTCTCGTGCCATTACACATGTTGGGGGGGCTTAAATTTCTGAGAAGCATTATCGGCGTGCCAACTTTTAACGACAGTTCATGAGGTGGTAGCCCAGCGGGGTTCAGAGAATTTAAAAATTCCTTTGGGTAGTGCACAGCGTCCTCGATGTTAGTGACGGTGTCTATGGATTTATAGCACTTAACTTCACCCGGTACTTTCTGCATAATTTCGTTGACTGTTTCATTCCTGGGAGAAACTATTGCTGTACAACACAGCCAACGAAAATCATTAGGGAGCCGACCTCGCGACTGAGCCGCGCGGGTACCTTACTCATAGATCTAAACTCCCCTCCCGCACGCGCACCCCCGCCTTGGTGACGCCCACTTCGCAACGGGCCGTGCAGCAGAAATAGTAATATTTTAATTTCACCATAACTTCAAAACCAACGTCCAATTTTAATCATTCAAAGACCAAATATTATCTACATAAACTGTACTTAGTGATGAAATAATTTATTTTGATAAGGATGAATAGCATGAGTAAAATAAACGCGTTTAAATGTAGTCCAAAAAACATTCAAGATTTTTAAATAAAAAAACGGTTGTTGTGCCTCACTCGACATAGATAGGTATAGTGTGTCGCGGACTTTTTTGTAGATATTTATAAGATCTACAATTAATTAGAACATTTTATGGTTCTGTCTTTTATAGTTTAGGCAGCGTACGCAAAATAAGTAACTTTTCTGGTTGATTTTTTACACCTTGTGTCCGAAAAACCCAAATATCTTACGGAACCCTATTTTTTCCAAAATAAAATATAGCCTATGTTACTCGTGGATAATGTAGCTTTCGAATGGTGAAAGAATTTTTAAAATCGGTCCAGTAGTTTTTGAGCCTATTCATTACAACCAAACAAACAAAGTTTTCCTCTTTATAATATTAGTGTAGATAGTGTAGATTAGCGGTGGAACCACCTGGAGCGTACACAAAAAAGTTGCTAGGGTTGCTCACACGCGAAAGAGCTACATAAAGTTGGCCGTGGGAAAAGCAACCAATACTAAGATCCACCCACGCAACGGATAATGTCTGGCCCTGAGCTTTGTTAATGGTCATGGCGTAACACAGGCTGACGGGGAATTGCACACGCTTAAAACTAAACGGGAAATTATTGGGAATGAGAGGAATTCTTGGAATAAAAACAACATCACCGGCGCCGCAACCTGTTAAGATTTCGGCTTCGATGACGTTTTGGTGGTGATTGGTGACTATGAGCCGAGTGCCGTTGCAAAGTTTGGGAGGACCTTCTTGAACACTTTAAATTCATATATCTTTTGATATTTTGAAGCGATTGCGATGAAACAAAAACTAATTGAAACATCGAGTTACACACAATATTTGAGTATAAAAGTTAACCATATTGATTTCGTACTTTTTACGTGATAGTGGAACAATCAAACTAAAGAACATACAAACAGACAGACAGACAAACAGACAAAAAATCCAAAAATGGTAGAAATGGAATCTGTTGGTTATTCTTGGACAACGCGCAATTTTTTTTTTTTTTTTTTTCTTTGTACAGAAACGCCTCGTCTACAGATTTATTATATGTATAGAAGAAGATAGAAAACGGTGGTTCAGGTGCTTTTACATAACGTAGTCTTTGTGTGATAATCCTTAGCGATGCCCCCAATTAAAGTAAGACATCGGCCAGCAAGTCAGCGTAGCCGATGTATCCTAAACTGTTCACTAGTATTGTTAGAACAATTTAGAATATATTACATAGAAAATATATCCTTGGATATGATCGTGTTTTAACATCATAGATTGTACCGCCGCGACGCCTGTAAGTATTACCTCACCTAGTAGAAGCATGTATATTATAATAGGTCTTTACCTATGAAATTGCCGTTCTGCAGTACTGGCCATTTCAAATCATAATAATTTTTGTTTGGCTAAGAATTCTAATTTCAAATTAATTTTATTTTAAAAACATGGAATTCTTTTTTCAAAGAAGTCATTTGTTTAATGATTAGTGTTACATTTTCATCGCATTTCAATCTTTTTCGTCATCATGGATACGTTAAAAATTCGAGTAATTATGGAATATGAGTACCGTCGTGGCAGCAACGCGGCACAACCGGCACGCAACATCAACGACGTTTACGGAGCTAACACTACAAACCAACGCACCACCTGTTATTGGTTTGCTCGCTTCCGTTCTGGAAATTTCGACCTGAGAAATGAACCTCGCGGACGTCCGAAGACTTTGGTCGACAATGACGAATTACAGGCGATTGTGGAAGCTGATGATACACAATCTACGGCTGAATTAGCAGCAGCTTTCGACGTTAGCGTCAAAACAATATTGGTCCATTTGCGTCAAATTGGCAAGGTAAAAAAGCTTGACAAATGGGTGCCCCACGAACTCAATGATCGCCAGGGCGAAGTCCGCGTCGAGGCGTGGCTTGCACTGCGAAACAGACACACAAATGAAGGAATTTTGAACCGCATTGTTACCTGCGATGAAAAATGGATTCTGTTTGATAACCGCAAGCGCTCAGCAAGTTGGTTGGATCCTGGTTCAGTACCTAAACAATGCTCTAAACGAAAACTTACCCCTAGAAAAGTGATGGTCACTGTTTGGTGGTCTAGCGCCGGTGTGATTCATCACAGCTTCTTACCAAACGGGATGAGCATTACTGCAGATGTGTACTGTGAAGAACTGAACACAATGATGGAGAAGCTGGCACATCTCCAACCAGCATTGGTCAATCGCTCGTCTCCGCTGCTCCTGCACGACAACGCGCGACCTCATACTGCACAGCAGACGGTCTTCAAGTTCCAAGAACAGGGGTTGGAAGCTCTCCGTCATCCGCCCTACTCACCAGACCTTGCGCCTACAGAATACTACTTTTTCCAGAATTTGGATAACTTCTTGGCGGGAAAAAAATTCAATACCCGAGAGGCAGTACAAAATGCCTTTGAAGAATTTGTTGCCTCCCGTCCAGCTGATTTCTTTAAGAAGCCCATCAATAAACTGCCACTGCGTTGGCAAAGATGCATTGATTGCATGGGTGATTACTTCGATTAATACAAATAAAAAATACATGAAAAAAAATCGTTTAAATTTTTTCATACAATACGGTAATTTCATAGGTAAAGACCTTTAGTTTCTAAAGTACCTACCTACTTCCGGGACTATTCATTCAATTTAAGGATTAAAAAACAGTTTTTATGCTTTCAGATCAATCCTGGTAGTTCCTATTCATAATGTTACAAATGTTTCGCATTGATACAAGAAAAACTCACTCCCTGAGATTCCGAACTGATACCTGAACTAACACTTGGTCACAATGTGGAGTGATGTCTTGTGTGCTTTGGATGTGGATAGTCCATGCTACGTGTTGCAACAGTTGCAAGGCGTTCCCGAGTGCCACCCAATTGTCCTACCTATTGTTTTATTTGTATATTTCTTTTCTCTGCGAGGTCATATATGTATGTTATGTAAATATGAATATATCTTAACTGCGTTTTTCATTTTTGATATAAGTGCCTTATTAGGTACTAACAACATTATCACCTTATTATTATTTACTAACATGTGAAGTTCGAGAAGTGGGTGTACTATATAGTAAATACAACTCTGCCTAACTCTTCTGGGAAAACAGGACTGCTGTTATGTTAAGATTTCAAGATATTAGGAATCAAACACAGTACTAATTGATTACTTATTCAGACCACCAGCTTTACTTACTTAGTACCTACATGATTATTGATAAGTATTAATTATCATTATACAGGGTGTTAGGGTAAACACCGTTATCCTTGCAACCAGTGGTTTGGTTTCATTTATAGAACGTAAAATCAATGGAAAATTAAATCTTTTAAAAAAAAAATTTTAGATCTAAATTTTACCACAAGAGACGCAAGTTTGTTGCCCTATGCGCTAGGGCAACGAACTTGCGTCTCAACACGGGCGGGGGGTACGGGATTTGACCTAACCGGCAGCGAGCGCGATCCCTCCCTTAGTCAGTCAGCTGTTTCGCTCGCAAGCACGGTGTTAGATAAAAACTTTTTAAAATCTTTTAATGAAAATAACGTTTTTTTTTTGTTGTGTTCGGTCATTTATTTCTATATATAAGACAACTACCCATGGTTTGAATGACAAGAGTGTTTACCCTTACATCCTGTATAAAAAACTGACAACAATAATTATTATTGACTATGAGAGATAATTATTGTGTTGTATTGTATAATCATCCATCAGGAAACTAGCGCCAAATCAAGAATAAATATAGCGACCGATACTACCACCTTATTTGGCACCAACTCCACCATTTCAACTCAGTCACTTTCGCGAACTTAACCTCAAAATATGAAGTAGGTAAATGGTAAATAAATACGAAATGCGGAAATCCATGTAAAAAATAGTTAACAATATAGGAAAAGCATTGAATTCTCCTCCAAATACACTAGGTTTGGTTGTGACAGCGGACTTTTTGGCTTGGTACAGGGTGCCATACATTTCAGGTCATTCTCCTTTGATTACCATAAAAAATGGTTATAGTGAGGCAATCTTAAAAGATAGACATATGCTGTCGCGGACTTTTTTTTAGAACTTTTAAAGTGGAACAATTCCATCATACATGATATTTGCGTAATTTAAAAAAAAGGAATAATTTTGCAACATTTTTCATTTATGCGCCGCTCCTATTGGTCGTAGCGTGATGTTATATAGCATATAGCCTTCCTCGATATGGACTATCCAAGACAAAAATAATTTTTCAATTCCAACCAGTAGTTCCTGAGATTAGCGCGTTCAAACAAACAAACAAACAAACTCTTCAGCTTTATAATATTAGTATAGATTAGTATAGATATTATGACAGAATAGTTTTAGAAGTAAAGTTATTTATGTAAAACTAAATTCCGAATTTTTGAACATTATGGTTAAGTACTGAGGTTTATACCAAACGTGTTATGGATAATGATTCTCGAGTTTGAAAAATTTGTTAAATAAAAAAATGTGATTATAAAATTCATTGAATTGTGTTTCTGTGAAGTATGTTTCATTCAAGTAAATAGTCGTTAAAACAATAATATTCGAAATAAAAATACAAGGACCAAATATTATAGGAAACATTTTCTGCGAAACGAAATTCTATGAAATTTCTGTCTGCGATACAAGGTTTACTTTGATTTAAGGGCCTACCCAACCTCAAATTGCTTTGCATGATCCTCGGTTATGCCGAAAATACTGCAGCATCAATTTTGAAATAAATATGTTGTAAGTTGAGGGTTGATGCTAGGTCCTATGTTTGACAAAACACGATTAAGTACCTACATAAAAAATTCTCGATAGACCGAACTAAGTTTATAACGCTGGTATTACAAAAATACTTCAAATTAGATCACTAAACTTTGCATTATAATAACTGAACTAACTTTAAAGCAGGTCTTTTTTCTTTTTTTAATTACTTACCATTAATTTCACCGTAAAAGCAATTACCTTAACTATTCGAGGCTTGGAGCCGCCAGCACCCCACTCCGTTTCGCTCTCACTCAGGCCGTGAGTGTAGAGTAGTATGGTGCGAGTGAGATAAAAAGTGAATTTGAGCTGAGGAAGTATACGCCCTTAAGTACCTATAGATAGTGTTACTAGTGGATGGCGATCAAAGTTAAGAAATACCTAATACTTAGAACTAGTTTGTCCTTTCAGTTAGGTACCTACTGATGTAAAAAAAAAGAATTTTCAAAAATAAAAATATCTAATAAATAGATATAGGTATGTAGGTAACCTATGCCTTAATGGGTATAAGGTCAAGGGTGTACATTTTGACCTAATTACTGTATGATCTGGGGTCGCTAGCGGGTCTGTGCACCTGCGCTGCGCCTCTTGGCGGGCGCAGCTTTCGGCGCTCGCTCGAAGTTCGGCGGTCGGCGGCTCGCAGTGGGCATGTCACGCTCGTGACCGTGAGTCGTGAGTTCGTGACACGCTCGGGGCAAGTCGGGCGCCCGCTCGGCTAGGGGAAGGAGGAGACACGCACACCACGGCACACTCAATCGTTACACTGAGAGCAGTGAGAGCTGACACTGCTGGCAGCAGTGCAGCCCGAAACAGCAGGATGATACAATGAGCTGGAACTTATAATTAAGTTCCGGCTAGTTGCAATTTCAGATTCACCTTGATGTTTGCACGTAACGAATAATTACCTATCTCCTTCGACCTTGAGTTGACCGATTTATCAGGAATTCCATGTCGTCAAATTGCGATGGATACAAGACAAGCTAACGATTCAAATGGAGGGCGTCGTTAGGCCTAGCCCGCACGGCCGTGCGTTTTTTTTACCGCAAAATCTGTGAAGTATGCTCAGGAAGTATGGAATTAAAAGTGCGCGCTTTGCGATGAAAAAAACGCATAAGTAAGCACAGTTACCTAATTCACAGTGGGCTCCCGCTGCGCCTCACGTATTTTGTATCACAAAGAGATACCTACTATACAATTTTATAATACAATTTATGAAACAGGTAGGTACCTAACCTACCTACCGCGCACTGCAGTGGAAAAAACGCACCGAGACCACAGAATTAGTCTTGTGCTGAGACATCGACCAAGTACCTATAGATAATAATATCCGTTTGTTTTTATTATACCTATGCCCGTAAATTTTTATAGGTAGGTATCTAAGTATCTTACATAAAAGTAGACCGTAATATCCCTTAAGCAAGGGATGAAACCAAAATAGTTTGGGTACGAAAAACTTGCATTTTTTTCCCCGCCAGTGCGCGGACCCGTCAAAAAAAAAGTACCGCAAGTCACCGCATCGCAGTGCGCGCTCGCCTTAGTAAGTACGATACTCGGGTGGGCCGTGCGGCCAGGCCGCCGCCGCACGGTGGATCGAAAATCGGCTGTAGAAGACATAGGATCTCGATTTCTTAAATGTTATTATTTTTGCTGGAAATGACTTCTGCTGATCATTACTGTTCTATAAAATGTCATATGAAGTAAATGTGTGCACAAATGGAAGAGTTATAATTTTTATAAGAAAAAAATGTATGGAGCTAGTATGAAAAATCGAATTATCTCCTAAACGGCATGTTTAACCGTAATATCCTTGGAGGTGGTCATAGTGCTAATTATTTATAATTTTTTGGTTGCGGAATTGACGAAAAATTTCATGCCGTTTTTTTTTAAAAATCGTCAAAATATTTTTATTTGTTTTTTCATATGAAACGATTCCTTTTAGTGTTTATGTTGAAGAACACGGACTTTTAACTACACGTAACATAAAATAGCATCACTCCTATATTTCCGAAGGAGTTGGCAGAGGTTTATAGTACACCCACACGTAGACAACTATGTTTGAGCTAGATATTTATCAACACATCATGAGTTTTAAAACTTTTCATACAACCAAATTACCAATTGTTTACTCTTCTAATGAGTCCGAAAAGAAGTGATTAAGTAACTACACTGATTAGGTCTTCTAATGAGTCTTTATAGGTGATTTAATGATTTTCAATATCTCACGACAATGCCAACTATGGATTACATTCAACTTTTCCTGATAAGTAAGCTAATTTGTTAATTAGCAGTGCTATGAGTTCTAAGAATAGTTAGTGACAATTATAAATTTTCATTAGCTAATGAGAAGATAACTAATGAGGGTAGTTACCTAATTATTGGCGTTTTGCAATAAAAGGGCTAAAGTTTTGTTTTATAATTTAGTTTGTTCACAACTGTGTAACTGCTAACACTAAATCTGCGACTATAAAATCTTAGAATGGAAAGTTTAATCACGAATTTAGACTTGTTTGTTCTTCTACGAAGTGAGAGTACTTCATTTGATCATGAAGTATTGTTCAGTGCAGTTGTATCCCGCATAGGCGATTGCCTGTCTGACGAAGATCGTGTTGTTCTCAAAGAATTTTGTCGGAGATTTACGCGAGCCGCTATACAAAGGTGGCAGAAATCCAACCGATTCCTTGATAATTTCAGGAGAAAGTACGAGAATTGGTTGGGAGCAAATATTGATTGGCCGAGTTTTGTGCAAACTTTAGTTAATCAAGAACCAAGTGTTAATGAGATACCAAGAGCGCCCTCAGTCTCTCCAGAACCGTTGACATCAACGTCCATTGGAACAATGACGAAAAGATCCCGTAAACCATTCGAAGATCTGGGAAGTAAACAAAAAAAGAGAAGATCTGATGAACACACAGGCGAAGATTCCAGTGAATTGGCATATGCAGCTGCAGCACGTTTAAAAGAAGAAGGGCATGGAGATATCGCCTCTGTCATCGAATACATGATGAAAAATCCTGAAGCAGCCGCTAAATTAAATAAAACGCTTAAGAAACCAGCGAAAACAATCATATTTACGTCAGAAAAGGCGCTTGGATTGCTTCTTTCGCTAAAACTCTCGAAATGGCAATATATTACGTTGCGAGAGGCTGCCATTCGAGAAGGTGCTAAGGATATTTATCCATCTTACTATAAAGTGCAACAAACTAAGCTTGATTGCTACCCTCCGAAGCAATCAGTGACAGTTACTGATTCATCGGCTAGGATTACACTTCAAGCTTTACTTGATATCACAGTTACAAGAATCCTTCAAAGCCTTTCTAAGGAAGAGCATAACAAGCAGTTGAAGCTGATATCCAAGTGGGGATTTGATGGTGCTTCTAACCAAAGCCGATACAAGCAGAAAATGGAGGGTGAAGAAGATGACTCGAGCATTTTCATGACCTCCTTGGTGCCACTTAAACTGACAGATGGAGACAACATCTTATGGACGAACCCAAAACCATGCTCAGTTTTGTATTGTCGTCCAGTTCAGTTTACTTTTGTAAAAGAGAGTGAAGCAGTTGTCCTTGAGCTGAAAAAACAAATGGATGAAGAAATTGAGGCCCTTATCCCAACAGAGTGCAATAATAATAATAGGGTGACTCATGAACTAATGATGACGATGATCGACGCTAAAGTTTGCACTTACCTTTCTGAAGCTAGATCAAATGCATCGTGCTACCTGTGCTTAGCAAAGCCTACAGAAATGAACCGCTTAGATGCTGTAACATCAAAAATTGTGTGTTCTGACCTGTATGAATTTGGCTTGTCATCCCTACACGCCCGTATAAATTGTATGGAATGTCTGTTACACATTGCATACAGGCTCGACTTCAAACGGTGGGCAGGGAGAAGTGATGAGCACAAAGAAATGCTACAGACAAGGAAGAAAATAATTCAAAATAAATTCAAAGATGAGCTCAATCTGTTGATTGATATAGTAAAACAAGGCTCGGGAACCACCAATGACGGGAATACTGCAAGAAAATTCTTTGAGTTTCCTAATAAAACCGCAGCTATAACCGGTTTGGATGAAGACCTCATCAAAAGATTTGCTGTAATTTTACAAGCAATTACATCTGGAGAGCAGGTCGATATAATAAAATTTAGAGATTATGCCCGCAAAACAGCAGAAAAGTACGTATTATTATACGACTGGTACTACATGTCGTCAACCGTTCATAAATTATTAATCCATGGGGCTGACATAATCGAGAAAAATAATATTGTGCCGATTGGAACTCTCTCGGAAGAAGCCTCAGAGTCTCGAAACAAAGATTTTAGGAGGTTTCGAGAACATCATTCGCGGAAAAGAAGCAGGCAGGATTCCAATCAAGACATTTTAAATATGCTTGTTGTTTCTTCGGATCCTTTGCTAAGTGCACAAAGGCCTAAGTTAGATGCCAAGAAAAAGCAGAGCTTTTTTGCTGAAACTCTCGACTTAATTCAATTTCAGGAAACTGAGTTCGAGTTTTGGGATATATCCAATCTGGATGCTGACTCAGAATTGGAGTCTGACAACGAGAGTGATAAGGAAAATTTGTAAAAAAATTATATATGTACTTATTTGTAAATTTGTATTTGAGTCTGTTTGGGTTTTTTTTTTGTAATATTTAATGATATATTTTTTTTGTTTTTATTTTTTTTACTTTATTTTACAAATGCTTAGTATTAATTCCTTAAATTAAATTATTTTGTATATAATATAACTTTATATGTTACTTAAATAAGAGTTTGATAATCTTTTTTAATTTAAATTAGTAAAAATGTGTCAAAAAACAGCAATTTTTTTATTTATTTTTTCTTGTTTTGTGTGTTCTTAGTATTTGGGTTAATAACATATCGAAATTTTTAACTTGGACACTAAAAGGGATCGTTTTACATGTAAAAATAAATAAAAATATTTTGACGATTTTTTTAAAAAAAACGGCATTAAATTTTTCGTCAAATCGGCAACCAAAAAATCATAAATAATTAGCACTATGACCACCTTCAAGGATATTACGGTTAAACATGCCGTTTAGGAGATAGTTCGATTTTTCATACTAGCTCCATACAAATTTTTCGTTAAAAAATTATATTTCCTTCGTTTTTGGGCAGAATTAACTCGGGTGTCATTTTTGTACATAGTAATGATCAGCAGAAGTCATTTCCAGCAAAAAAAATAACATTTAAGAAATCGAGATCCTATGTCTTCTACAGCCGATTTTCGATCCACCGTGCGCCGGGCCGCGCGCCGGTCTGGCTCACTCACTCGCTCACGCTCACTCACTCACTCAGTCAGTCAGTGCCTTACGAGGCGCGACCGCGAGCACGCGCCTGCCGCGCCGACGATGCCCCACGGAATGTAGTGAAGTGCACGCGAGCTTCTTGACACAGTGCTGACGCATCAGACCGCAGGACACTCTCCAGACGCGTTGCATGACCGCTGCTCACTGCCACCTGCCATCTCCGCCTGCACCATGGGCTGCGCCAGGGGACTCTGCACTGCTGAGAAAATATTCATCTTCATCAACATCGCCTTCGCGGTCAGTATTCCCAGTATTTAAAAAACGTTATTATAGTTTGGGGTTTGAAATATAGTTAGTACTAGTACCTAATACCGCGTAACTAATACTTAGATACCCTCAATTGTTAATAAAAAAAATATTACTCAACTTGCAAAACTTGGTTATTTTAAATAATATAATTAAGAGTAACGTGAAAATAAAATCCTACGAACAAGCAATTAAATAATAAAATTCAGGTACTATGCACTGATCGTGTATCTTGTATGCACTTATCTGTACTTTTAAGTAAGTAATCACGAAATACGTCCCACGCATAATATTCTAAATACAAGGTCTTCAGATGAGTTATATTACGAATATTACGATGGTAAGACCGGATAGGTCAGTCTCAGCGGTGTTAGTGTCCCGTAATGTGAAGAATGCAGCTTGTAAACAATGCGAGTACCCCGACGCCCCTCGCCGCGCGATGCACCGATTCAAGCAGGCAGGCAGTGCGGTGAGCGCTGAGCGGTGAGGCGAGCTTACAAAAAATACTAACTGACATCGGAGCGGAGCTAATATCGGCTACCTGCAACCCTGGTCTATCGCCGCCCTGCGTTACGTAGACGGCAATTATCAACTATTTTACTTTTCACCTCAGCATCTCGAACAATAGTATATTATGCAATTGGTGAATAAAGGACGGATTTAAAGCGAGGGCCATAGGTGAATCACGAGCAAGTGAAGGATTCTAAAGATTGCATCACGATCATAGCGAGTTATTCAAGTGTTAGAATCCTGAACGACGCGAGTAATTCATGGCCCTCTATATAAATCCGTTTTATTAAAGTGTTGCATATTATACTTTATATAGTCCTCCAGACCGTATTTTCGGCCACGGCGGCCAATCTCAACGGAGACTAGCCTTCGGCGCGGGAGATATTATAGTGCACAAGTGTTTGCGCAGACACAAGTGCACTCTCTCTTCCCTCACTCTCATAGTCCGATGGGACGGTAATCCGACACGACCGGAGAGAGATCAGGCGTAGGACCAACGGCTTAACGTGCTTTCCGAGGCACGGGGGTACCATACCGCCAACTTCCAAACTCCGGGCTGAAATTATACTTTATACCATGACTACGAGAAAAAGAACTTCGAGTACCTATGCTGTTATGTCAATGTTATGCCTTGGTTTTATAGTACCTACACCGTAGCATAGAATACATACTCCATAATGTAGATGACTTCTTTTTCTTCGACAACTCATTAAAATAAGTTAGGAAAACAGACTGAAAATGTGCCAGAAGCTTGATTTTCATTTTTCCATTTACAAAATTCATCGTAGGCTTTGATGTAAACCAGCTGTGATTTGTAAGATAGCAAGTTTTCTACTATATCGGCCGCCCTCTCTTGCATAAACTCAGGTGTTAACACATCTTCTTCATCACTTGAAAACATTTTCAATCGATCTTTTTGTTCGTACAACTTACAATACTTAAAATAGCGCCAATTTACTAATGACAGCAGAGAACACAAAACAGTTTTAATTCTAATGCCACAGCTAATGCTAAACTGCCCCGTTGGTCTCGTGGTCGCAAGCGCGACTGCAGAGCGTGGAGTCCTGGGTTCGATTCCCGGGTCGGGCAAAGTGTTATTGGATTTTTCCATTAGGAATTTCGTAGCAACAGCCCGGAGTTTGGAAATTGGCGGTGTGACACCCCCGTGCCTCGGAAAGCACGTTAAGCCGTTGGTCCTACGCCTGATCTCTCTCCGGTCGTGTCGGTTTGCCGTCCCATCGGACTATGAGAGTGAGGGAAGAGTGAGTGCACTTGTGTCTGCGCAAACACTTGTGCACTATAATATCTCCCGCCGATGGCTACTCTCCGTTGAGATTGGCCGCCGTGGCCGAAAATACGGTCTGGAGGACTATTATTATTATTATTTTATATATGTTTACACATCTCGGGACCATGGGGTCCCGGTCTTTTGGAAGGCGTACGAGGGGCTGAAGCCAACTCGCAGAGGCCCGTTAGACGTTTTTAATGGAATGAGGCACCAACCGACGATTATCCCTGTTCTCAATATACAAGTGCAGCCAAGGACAATCCCCGGTTGGAGTAAGACTATTGCAGGATAGGGAAACAAACATATTGGATTATGAGTTTAGGTGGCTAAAGTGGACTGGTAACCTGGAACTATGGAAGGACTATGGCCCCTGCCTGATCAATGTTGTATATATACACGGATAAAATGGCAGGGGGTGACTTGCACACTCAATAATGGGCCCCCGAAAACAGTCGCTAGCACATAGTGACGTAGCGACAAGGGGCAACACTTCCTGAGGTGCTTGAGTAGTGGAGAGGTATTCCACGGCTTTTAGAACAATCCCAGAGCCCGGAAGATGGTCAAGATCCCTACGAGCACTTACTGGAATACTTCCTTCCTCCGAGCACGTTTGCTCTTGCGAGTCTCCACTCAAGCCGGCCAATCAAGGCAAGAATGAGGTGGGAGCTCTGTTCCTCGTCAGTGTTCACTCCAGCCGGCCAATCAAGGCAAGCCAGAGGTGAGGAACAAGAATTCTCCCGGGAGATAGGGTCCGTGGGGTCGCTACTGCCCAACAGCTCGCCACATGCTGCCCTGCGGGTTTCTGTATCTCTCTTGGTCTGGCTCCTCATCCTAGACCAGTCCCGGCAAAGTAAACTCTACCGGCACAGACCTAGAGTTCGGAGCGCGCAAGCCCCACCACGACGTCAACGTAGAGATACGGCGGTGGGGTTATTATTATTATTATTATTAATGCTAAACTCCTGTTCGAAAATCAAATCAAATAGGAGTTTGTATAGCATTGAGATGGAGTTCGAATATATTGGTGTTCTAAATTCAAACACCAAAACAGTGATTAAAAGTGCTTTTATCTACACCCATGCTGTAAATCCTCTATAAAAGTTAGCTTATAGCCAACATTAAAACATCCAGTGTCATAGTAACCATAATATCATCCAAACGGGTGTTATAATGTTGTACTGAATTTCATTATACAACTAATTACAAAAAAAGAACATTGTCATTCACGAACGTTACACTAAGGGTGCGTTCCGAGTTACGCTGTAATCGATTTGGGCGTGCTAAAACCCGTTCCGTATTAGCCTGAGTACGATAACGCTGTCCCGTGAATCGTCATAGATGACGTCATGACATGCGTCATCTTGCGATAACGCCGACCATGCCTTAAAATAATATCACCGTGAGCGCTGTCAATATGGTTGTCAAACTGACAGTTGTACTGTGTTGTTTTAAATCATAATAACAGTATTTTTTTTTTAATTTGATGTGTTTAACACAGAAGCACTATAAAATATGAATATCAACAATAAAAACAATGCAAGGTTTCAGGTTATGTTTATGTTACGAGGACTGTGAGCGCGTTCACGAGCGTTCCGAATTGTTGACAGATTAATTCGGTACGCAAGTTATCGCTGTGAGCGATTATTTTCTAATTCGGAAAGCAGCCTAACAAAGCACCGTAATTTAAAAACAAAACACATTCGAATTCGAAAAATTCGAATTCACGTCGTACCGCGCCAATTTTGTTCGATATTGGTATTGCAAAGAAGCTTCTATAGAAGATTCATTATCATGGGTGTAAATGAGTGTAGGTCCTTTGTTGAAGATTTGCAAGGTTGACGACACTAAATACCCCACTATATGTAAATAACAGTGACGGATTAAAATAAGATATCATCTACATAGACTAAGTGGGAATAATACGTAATTATTGAAGCTAACTCAAAAACTACGCAAGCAAAGTTAATAAAATTTATATGGGTCCACACGGGAAGCACCAGCTTTGAAATAAAAAAGAATCATCAAAATCGGTTCACCCAGTCGAAAGTTATGACTGTTATGACTTTATGAGGTAACAAACATAAAAAAAAAATACCGGCTAATTGATAACCTCCCCTTTTTTTGAAGTCAGTTAAAAAATCTTGAAAAATAGGTGTCCCAGTCAGGTAGAAGCGCGCGTTGAAGCTTGCTTTACCTACCTAGTTGAACCTGTACGTTTACACTACTGTACAGAAATGAAGGGATTTTGGGGCAAATTGTGAGGTGTGATGAAAAGTTTTACGATAATCGCAAGCGAACAATGCAATGACTGACTCCAGTGCCCTGTTTATCAAAAATTACAAGCCTTGTAAGTTTGAATGAAATGCCAAATGTCATTATAGTTCACAACTTAAATAAATAATAAATAAATAAACTTGTACTTATATTTTGACGCTTTTATGCGTGATTTTGTTTATCAAAAAATTATTTGTTTAGCAAAAAGTTACAACATAGAAAATCATATCTCGTAATCGTGTCCGGCGACTCTCTATTCCGTCTTACAATACAAGTTTACAAAGTGTCGAGCTTAGTACCGCAATAAATGTTTAAATACGATTTTCTTTTTTTAAATGTGGTCAAAAGTGAGAGACGACCACAATGCCCGTGTGCCAGCATGAGCAGTGGAAACATTAAGGCTGATTACGAATATGAGCTATGAATATAAACAGGGCCCAGGGGGCCTATTACGAACTTTAAAAAAACCTGGCAAGTTCCAGGCAATTCATATCCCTGCATGGTTAAATTTCGTATTATGACATTCATAATTCTGACCGACTTCACGCTGGGTAGTTTGTCTATGGCTGGCTTGTAATTCTCTGCCGTTTCATTCGGAAACACAATGACATAATTTATCGGTAAGTTACGATTTTCTTTAAATCACGTATTTTATGAAAAATAATAAATAAAAATAATTCTAGTTACTAAAAGTAAGTGAAAATATGAACGCAATGTATATTGTGCTACTTATTCTTTTAATAATTTTGTGTGTTTGCAAATTGTAACGCGAGATTAAGTTTCCGAACGTGAAATTCAGCTGGGAATTTGACAATTTCATCGACGCAGGTCAAACGCTGCAACTTTCTTCTTTCCTGCAGGCGTAGCATGGCGTTTTCTATCTCTACGAAGAATAGACATAGGTTTTTCTATACAAAGTGACAGTTCGTTTCTTCATTTTTGACATCCACCGTAGAAATCTTTCTACAATCTGTCATTTTGTCTTTCATTTCTAACGATCTTTGTCTAGGTCTTTTTATAAGTAGACTATTTCGCAAGAAAGTTTTTTATCCTTACTGTCAAAATCACACTGACAACCGATAAATCCTATGATAAAACAAAGAATTCTGAGAGGAATTATGTAAAAGAGTGAATTTCGTAAAAAGTGCAGTTGACTCTTTCTATTTTGCTGCCGTCTCGTACTGTCTACAGGAAACGTCATTTTTGTCTACTCTTCCGTCGACAAAACGGTGCTCATGCTACGCCTGCTGGAAGCAATACAAAATGCCCTTACACTGTTTGTTGAGTCCAGGTCCCCAAAGTTCTAACGCAAAGGCATAAATGAACGTCCCATGAAATGGCATAAAATACTTTGATGAAATAAACATATTTTACATTAGAAAAAAAACTGTTTTAATTTTTCAGTACAAAACGGCAATTTCATATTTAAACCCCTAATAAGTTCTCGTTGCTGAGGTGAAAAGTTGTATGTGTTACACGAGATCAAAGTTATTTGCATCTCGTGTCTTTGAATCTCTCGCTGTGCTCAGGATTCTAAATTATAGAATCCTTCGGTTTCTCGCGATTCAAAATCAACACTCGCAGCAAAAACCAACTTTGCTCTCTTGCTGCACAAATAACTATTTATTATTTAGATCTTCATTAACTTTACAACTTGGCTTCACTTTTTAAGTCTATATTTTCCATCGTATTTCAATCTGTCACGTCGGTCGTTATTATCTATACTAAGCACAGATGATACTACACTTCTCTTGAGTTCTTGAACCCAAGTGACAGTGATCTCCGAACAGTCCTTGACAGATTGCACAATTTAATCATTGATATAGTCTGTTTTTTATTAATCTCGTAGACTAATTTGACACATGCAAATGTCAAACTCCAAATTTAAAAAAACAAACAAAACAACAATCACGTGAAATGTCAAATTAGTTTACGTTATTTAGAAAACAGACGATAGCTTTGCACCTAGTACGAGTAGGTGGTACTAAAAGTGTCGGGTAACAATCTTTGGTTTTGAATTTTCGTTTTTTGCCACCGACTTCCAAAATTATTAAAGTTATTTTTCAAATGTTTTTTTTGGAAGTCAATTGTTTTTTTTTTATTGTACCCCACCCTAATTCGAATACCACGACTTGTTATGTAAATAACAGTGACAGGAACTTATTATATCATCATCTACATGGCTAAGTGGGAAAAATAATGTATTATTGAAGCTAACTCAAAAACTACCCAAGCAAAGTTAAGAGCCTTATACTACCTCAGCTCGAATTCACTTTATTTCTCGCTCGCACCATGCTACTCGCGGACTGAGTGAGAGCGGGACGGAGTGGGGGTGCTGGCGGCTCCAAGCCTCGAAAAGTTTAGGTAATTGCTTTTTACTGTAAAAATAAAATAAAAAACATAAGACCAGCTTTATAGTTCGTTCAGTTATTATGCATAGTTTCATTGGCTAATTTGAAGTATTTTTGTATAACAGCGATTTATAGTTCAATTTAGAGGTAACTTAGGATTTTTTATATCGAGAAAATTTTATGTAATCGTGTTTTCGTCAAACATACTTAGTACCAAGCATCAATCATTTAATTATTTCGAAATGAATGCTGCAGTATTTTCGACATAGCGGAGGATCAAGCTAAGCAATTTGAGGTTGTATAGGCCCTTAATAAAATAAAAGGAGACCATTAACGTTTCATACAAAGTTGGGCCCAAAACCCAAAGCCAGCTAAAAAAAATGTCGAGTTTACTGTCGCGCCGAATCTCTTCAGACCATTCCTTCAGTTGTTTTTTAAAGTTGAAAAATCGAATTACCTTGAAGGCATTTATATCGCGAATGGGAGGAACATTTTGGTGACGGAGTGTTTCACCGATTGTATCTTCGGTTCCACTCTCGAGCGACCCCATACAGAGCAGCTACTTGATGAATGCAGCCAGGCAGCGCTCATAATCCGGCTTCTCTTTCAACTTGAGTGCAGCCTCTTGCGCAAGGTGGTCTGCGCGTTCGGTGTCCTTCAGCCATGCTTAAGCTTTTACCCAGAACAGGGAAACATAATTTGCTCTGGGATAAGGCCGCGCCCACGTTAGCTCTCGCCTCCAAACCTCGGAACCTTCGTTTGCCGGATGTGGAGTTTTCGCAAACGCCACCACATGCTCAACCTCCATGCTGGCTGGGGTACTCTTTGCCACATGTATACAGAGCGGCTGGTTCTCGTATTCGGAGGTTGAGTGGGAGTCAGCAGCCCGACCAGCCAGCATCAGGGATGCGTTCCGCGGAACGGTGCTGTAGGATTTACAGAGGTTTTGGGCGCATACTCATTGGACCATGTTCAGCATTTTCTGCACTCCAATCTTCTTAGTTGCCGGGGCCCAAGCGCTTGCCGCGTGCTTCACGGCCAGCGGTGGAGCCACCGCAGCCGTGTTAATGTGCCGTATGAGCTCCGGGTGCAGATCCCAGCTCACTTTGGCCGCTCTATATTATATATAGCTATTTGTCGATTTGGCAGCTTTTCTACACACGTCTAGGCGTGGATGTTGAATGTGGGCTGGTGTTCAATGTTGGTTGCATTTAAACGGTAGAAGTCTTATAGGATCACTCTTAATCGATACTTCCATACTATTATCATAAATTCGAAAGTAACTCTGTCTGTCTGTACCTATGTTACCTTTTCACGCCTAAACCACTGAATGGATTTCGATATTTGGCACGGAGATAGATGGCATCCCAGGGCGGGGTAGGACATAGGCTACTTTTTATCGCCGCGTGGTACTTATGCCGATACTGTCTGTTAAATCATAGGTGATTATTTATTTGATGTGCAATGTAAAAAACCAAGATATAGCACTGCACACAATACAGTGAAGCATGCCAAAACTACACCTCAGCCCTGTGCAAATACGCTCACACGCACACAATTTACAACCATCCACAATCAAACTACGCCTCTAAGTGCACACAATGTTTACGAAACCGGCCTCACGTCATTGTTGACAGCGTCTTGGTTTTATATCGGGTCTGAGGCGCTAGGTAAAGAAAGTTAATATTATTATTGGAGTTGCATTAAAAGAAGAATATTATAATAAGACGCATGATTAGCCACTCCCTGATTCTCCACCGGCGATCGAGGTCAATTGATGAGCACATTGTGCCTAAATGTGCTCATTTATTGACCTCGATCATTCAGTAAAAAAAAGGAAATCAAATTAAAAAACAAAAAACCCGACTGCAAAAACCTATATAACCGAAAAGAGAAAAACAAGCATTGAACTTAGTTTTTTGTAAGGTATTACAGGCGGGGACAAACAAAAGTTACACCATATTTTAGGTTATTGGTTTGTAAACATACATACTTATTCTCGAAAAACATTACCCTCCTTCTGAGGCAGTCGGGTAAACAATCGTCATCCAACTACTTAGGTACATCATTACGACTGACGACAACATCTTCCTTACTTGACTCTCGTGTTTGCGAATTGCGAGTAAAATTATTGATAACTTGAGCATGTACCGCAGATCCTCGAGATAATAATGCATCTAGTATAAACACGTCAGCGAAGCGGGCTGGCTGCGCGCCGTCTGCGTGATAGTGATCTGCAGTACTCTTAATTGGAGTGGTGCTGAAGTGAACGCACGTACTCCGGGCTCTCCACTACTCCACTGGAGCACTCCTCTCTCCTCATGTGAATATGGAGCACCTGTGTTATCTGCACCGGCCTCTTACTACCTCACTTTATCCCAATAAGTGTCTTTTGTATCGCATTTCATGTTCTTGTACCCCGAGAGCTGTTGCCGGCGAGATTTGTTCGTCTTCCTGCTTCCTGCAGTAGGTACTTACCTACCTAAAAGTTCTCCCAGTCTAAAAGCAATAAGTACAATACATTCATCAATTTTTAGTCTACGTACTCCACATTAGTGATGTTCGAATCCGTTTTGCAAACAACTTAGAGCACCTTCAAGGCTTCAACGTGACTTAGTGTAAAACTGGTAAATTCCAAAAACTTATTCAAATAGCATTGATTCATACATGTCAGTCATTATTTTCTGCGTAATATTTTATAATTTCCTCTAGGTGTTTTGTTGAATTCTAGAAATCCCATTTACAGGAAAATCACTATTTAATTTAATTAATTAACTACTTACATACATTATGTTAACTAACAAAGGGTGTTCCCGTTAACCCGCAATATTATAGCGTCTATACATTCTAAAAAAAATATCTGTCTGCTGTATGCTGTATGTTACCTTTTCACGCCTAAATCACTGAACGGATTTCGATAAAATCTGGCCATAAGATAGATGGCATCCCGGGGAAGGACATAGGCTACTTATTATCGACATACCACGCGGGCGAAGCCACGGGCGGAAGCTAGTATTATAATGTTTATGTTTGTCCGGGCATAACTCTTTTTTTTTGTTTGAAAGTGTGTACTTCCGAGGTGGTCCTATTTTCATCAGGTTAGGTTCGGATGATGGGATCGTGAAGAAAACAAGGGAACTCTTCAAATATTATAGGCACACCTATAGAGATTTGGGTATTTTTTATAGTAAGGGCGGGTTCACATTAGGTCGGACCGACAGTTTTACCGGAACGACAAAGGTGTTGGAAGCATATTATTGGCATTATGTATTTCAATAGCACTCAGTTCTGTCACATGAGTAGAGAAACTGCCCCACAGTGTGTTAAGAACCCGATTTTTGTTTCATTCTGTTTTTATTCAAGTAATCGATAGTTTCTATCATTTCTGGCGCGAGAGTTCAACTCCGGCTTCGCTACGACAGGTAACTTTTTTTAAAAAAAATATCAAAGTTTCGTAATACACGCATCATGAAAAACGAATAAAAAATCTTATTTAAAAAACAGAACTATGTATTCCAGTTTCTATTTATTCCATTAATAGTATGTACAGTAACCTACCGTTCCACCAATTTCTGTTGCTTTAGTATGAATGGGACGCGAGATATGATTTTTTTTCTCATTTTTCGTTTTTATTTTTTTATTCACCTATAACACCGTATTAGGTCGTGCTTATACTTTCTATTATGTGTAGTAAAAAAACCACTAAATAATTCCGTGTTATCCACAAGTTATTACAAATTTTAGTAATATCCGAAATATCTGCAGTTAGGGCTGTCACTTCAATCAAAATGTAGATACTTTTTTATGTTATAATATTTTAGTTTATTTATCATGTCGAAGACCAGTATCGTTATTTTGTCGCTTAGTTGGCTTAAATTTAAAAAACAACAAACTGTTAAGAGAATCTTCAAACTACAATAACATGATTATGGTATAAAACTACGGTCTAATTCTTGGTCGAGTCCCTCCACTGCTACTCAACGGCTACTGGCCCTTTCAATTTCAATTTATTTATTGCAATCCATAATGTACATATACAGGTGGTAAAATATAATTAAAAGAAACAATTATGGACCCTGTTCGGGCACAGCAAAATTAGAAAAATAGGTAGGAGAGAGGAAGAGCGCTTTTATAAACTTTCCCTTACCCTATAACAATTAAATTAGGAAGACTTCTTTTTGTTTTTTATTGTAATGTAATTCTATCATAGAAATTAATTAATATATTTGATTATACCATTCGTTTTTTTGTTCTATCTATTTATAATTTGTAATATTGTTATATTCCAGTTATATTTTGTTTAATGTGTGCATTTTTATTATTTAAACCATTTTATTCCATAAGCCTAAAGTAAATTGGAAATTAGGTAGATTATTAAATAATATTTATATTAATGCTTTTTATTGAAAGTAATTATTTAATATTATATTATATTTGGTTATATCACTCATATATTTATTTTATGTTATTATAATTTGTAATATTATTGTATTTCAGTTTTAGTGGATGCATATTTAATTATTTTAAAATGTCATATATATCTATTACATAATTTATTGTTTATTAATATACTATAATAGTGAAAAGGCAAAATCAGAAATACTTTGGTAATCCTCCAGTCAAATTAGTCAAATTATCAGTCAAATTAGTCAAATTATTCAAGTTATTAGTAAAAAAATAGTCAAAAAATTGTCAAAAAATAGTCAAAAAATTATTAGTAAAAAAATATTTAAATTTTATCATTTAAAAATTCGTCTAATGAGTAATAGCTTTTATTAATTAAAAACTGTTTTACTTTGCTTAAAAATATATTTGTTTTTTCTATTTGTTTTAAGTTCTCGGGTAATTTATTGTATATTTTAATTGACATAGAATAAGGACTAGAAGAGTGCATTTTAAGATGGGACTGAGGTAAATTTAATCTGTTCTTATGGCGCAACGAATGGCTTGTTTGTGTATCACCTCGTGTTTTGTATGTATCGGGATATTTTCGCACCAATTTACACAATTCCAAAATATAAATACCAATCAAAGTGAGGATTTTGTGTTCTTTAAAATATGGTTTGCAACTGTCTGTTTGCTCTATGTTCGTTATTATTCTTATAAGTCTTTTTTGTAGGATAAATACGGAAGAAGCGTCCGTGCTATTTCCCCATAGAATGATACCATAAGTGAACCAAGCATGAGCATAAGCATAGTATGTGACTATTGCGGTTTGTAGATCGGTAGTCTTTTTAATCTCTCGGAGGGCGTATGAAAACTTGGAAATTTTGGAATTTAATTTAAGTATATGCGATTTCCAATTAATATTTGTGGCTATTGTCAGACCTAAGAGGGTGAATTCATTAACTGTTTCTAATTTAGTTTTATTAATTGTAAAATTTATATTTATCTGACTTTTTTGGCGTGGATGGAATGTTATTAATTTGGTTTTCGTAAAATTTATTTCTAGATTATGAGCATTCATCCAATTAATTATATTATTAAAAATGTTATTTAATTTTTCATTTAGATTTATATTTGTTTGGCATGAGGTAAGGATTGAAATATCGTCCGCAAATAAAACACACGGCCCTTCTATGGTTTTGGGAAGGTCGTTTATGTAGATCAGGAATAGGAGACATCCTATAACGCTTCCCTGGGGGATTGAAGCTTGTATTGATCTGACATCTGATCTTATGAGCTGTACTTCTTTTGTTTTTTTGTTGTAGAATTCTACCTCAACTAATTGCTCTCTATTTTCTAGATATGATGCAAACCAGTCGTGGGCTTTTCCACGTATTCCTATACCGTATAATTTATTTAACAGGATTTGAAATTGCACTTTGTCGTAGGCCTTCGTCATATCAAGTAATATTCCTATTGCATATTGTTTATTATTAATTATGTTTAAAGCTTCTTGGATGTACTTATATACTGCTAACGTTGTGGATCTATTTTTGCGAAAACCGTTTTGGCAGTCATTAAATATCTTAAATTTTTCACAAAAGGAATTTACGCGATACAAGCGGATACAAGCGGAGGAAATGCTATCATGTTGGGCTGGTACACCTTCCTAACAGTTAATAAATTCTCATCCGAAGGACTTAACGAGTACCTAGCTAATTTTGCCGATTCTGTTGTACACCGAACTAAATTAAAATTCCTTACTTTTGGCTATGAGAATCTTAACGCTATTCTGACAAAAAAAATATCTAAATTTAAAAATTATTTTAAACAACTTTAATCGAATTTGACAATCGCGCCTCCACTTGGTACTATTGTTTTCCCTACCCCGTGATTTTTTTTTAGAGCCGGAGGCGCTCATAAACGCACCTTCGACGTGATTTTTTATGAAATTTTTCACATTTTGTATGGAAAATATGCAAAAAAAAAAAAAATACCAACATCTTGAGCCTCAGGGGTTTAAGGATTTACTAAAGGGGGTCGAAATTTTCATTATTTTTGCGATAGGACACACCATTTTCGAGATATAAGCAAAATAAAATAAAAAGATACAGTACTGTGTTGCAACTGAAGTCGAGGTGTTGGTTTGAATTTTAGTTCATGACATCTAATTTTATTCCACACATTTTTAATCGCGATTAAAAATAGTCAGATTTAGTTAGAGGATTTTAGATATAAGACAAAATTTTAGGTTAAATCGTGAAATTCAGAATAGCATTTTCACTAAACTATTATCTAACTTATCTCAGTACCATCTTAGTGCTGTCATACTAAATTATAGTTATGTTGTGTCAGATAGAGTCTATTTCAGAATAAATTTGGATGATGTTATATGGGTAAATCCTGCACCGTCATCTTTTCGCTACTGTAGACCGTTACACTTACAATATAAAAAAGAAACGAAAGAATTAATAATTTCTGAGAAACAGTTTATTGATAAGCAGATACAAAATCTTACCCCCATGATAACTGAAACCTCGCGAGGGCATAAAATAAAAGTTGAATGCAAATTCTACTGTGCGGCTTTGATGGGAAAGTCCTGAATGCAATTCTTTCTACACCATCTCAGTTAGGTACGTTGTCCATATTGCAGTTTGACCTCGTCGCAATTTAATGATTTAGAGATAGCATTCTCCAAACCTGTCATAGAAGAAGGTCTGGTATGGTATAAGCCCACTTCATTCATGGATTAGGGTCTTAGAATTTGTATTAAATCTTGGATACAAAGTTAAGGTAAAGAAAAGGAGGATCACTCAAAGATCAGAAGAGCGCCTACTGGTCAAGGATCGTAAAAAAAAGAATTCAAGGTCTAATCAGAGAAAAAATTAGCCTTTTGGTAATGAAATGAAATTGTTTATTCTATAAATAGAATATTGGAATCACTTTTACACGTCATATTAAAAAGTTGTATAAAAAAGCTAGATGAGGTCGGCGTTTCCTATCTGACTATTCTGAGAAGAAAGGCCGAAACAAACTCAGAGGTCACCGTCTCCTTTAAAGTCCAGACATAATCTTGGTCAGGCCATATGAGGACCATGTAGATTAGAGTCTGTAATGGTCTTTTGAGGGAAGAACCACACAGATTTGAGTGGGCCTGTCCAGTCAGTGTAAGCATTTGTCAGTAATAGTGGAGCTCAACTCAGAACTTACGGTAGATGTGGTCCGTCCAACTTCAGGGACTACTAACGATGGAAAGTTGGAAACACTGCCGGCACTGCTTTTTCTGACAAAAAACGAGGAACTTTTGCAGAAATTTAGAACATCGAACGGTGGCTATTAGATGAGTTATACGTAATTTTAATCGTTTTGTCCAGTAACTTGCCAATTGATTCAGAAAAATTCGCGCTATGTGTTAATCCAGGTTATAAACTATGTGTGTGCCAAACATTCAAATCCGTTCAGTAGTTTTTGCGTGAAAGAGTATCTCAATCGAATATCTACTTTATGTATTTTGGTTTAAAGTCGAAAATCGTATCTATCTGTTATAAAATTACAGCCTGTTATTTTTGTACGGATGATAAATACGTATCTCAATTGAATATCTTCTTTATTTCTTTTCGTTAAAGTCGAAAATCGTATCCGAAGTTTTAACAGTAACAGCCGCGGTAACAGTCTTGAGGATCTGTGATTTTAAGTAACAGATATTTTTTATCGTTAGGAGCAACTGCTATCTGCTATTTTTTAATATCTGTTATTTCTATCTTTGACGATAAATACGCCTCACTCTTAGCACTAAGTATCTGTTTATTATAAGTACGCTTATAGTAAGTCAATAAAATATTTTTTTCAACACAGTGGTTCTTATTGCACCGCTTTTCATTTTTATTTATTTATTTGGGAAAAACAATCAGTTGTATTGTGTGTTATAATAAAATGAGTATGACGTGTAACGTACAATTCACAACGTTTCCACAGATTACTTGTCTACATTATTAAGCTACGATTGCCGGGGTTGGTCCGTGGATAGGTGACCAGCTTTACATACTGAGACTCCTCCGTGCCTCGGAAAGCACGTCCCGGCTGTCATTCGTAGATCTTTGAAAGTCGTTACGGGTCGTCAGAAGCCCGAAAGTCTGACAACCAGTCATACCACGGGCACAGATATTATCAAGGGAGGGGTGTCGTGTTACCCAGTTACTGGGTTGTGGAGGTTAGATGCCTATCTAACCTGCGACTGCCTAGTCGCTCCATGTAAAATACTGGTATTCAGCTGCATCCGGTTAGACTGAAAGCCGACCCCAACATAGTTGGGAAAAGGCTAGGCAGATTGAATCAACTAATCAATCAACTAATTTGGTAAACTTTTCTCAAAAATAATTTGTTCCTAACCGAAGGAAACGTACGGGAACGAAGTTAGCAATAAAAAAACCAATTTCTATTTTTTTTTTTTCCTCGGACTGCTTAGTTAAACTTTGTATGAGACACGTGCGCAAGATGATTTCGTATGATGAAAATCACCTACTTTTCACACTTATATCATAAGATAACTATTACAATGCATGTGCTCGAAAAGAGCGTTTTCAAACAACTGATGAGCATGAGGTCCCGGGTTTGTCTCCCGAGTCGGGCATAGTGTTATTGGGTTTTCTCAGTAGCAGCCCGGATTTGTGCCCGATTGATGGCAATAAGCTCGCCCCCTATTACGTGGGACTTAAGGCTCTTACATACTGGCGCGATTCGGCGCGCGACGCGAATTTTAACAAAACGATTTCTGAGAAAACTTCACGGCGAACAATGCGGCGGTGCGGCGTCACGAATCGTCCCAGTATGTAAGAGCCTTTAAACATAGCTGGCAAAATGTGGGAACAGCCTGGCAACAATGGTAGCCCAAAAATTGTCTGGGGCGTTGAGTGCCTAGTATATAAAACCTAACTTAATATTATAAATGCGAAAGTGAGTTTGTTTCGCTTTCACCCTAAAACGGCTGAACGGATTTTGATGAGGCACATGGGTAGACCAAGACCTGGAATAGGACATAGGATACTTTTTATCCCGATATTCCCATGGGATCGAGACTTTCGCGGGTGAAACCGCGGGGCGCAGCTAGTATTAGTATAGGTAGATAATACCTTTATATTGCTGAGCAAACAGCCCCCGATGACTCGAGTCTTATTGTATTAGATATAGATACTTACCTACTGCTGGATGTGCTACTGCTGACATCACACTCTTGTCCATGCTTTAAATGTCAATACCATTACGTACCAACATGCTTGTGTGTTTTACTTACCAATTTGAATGAAATACCGAAGGCTTGTCAATATTATGATTAACATAGCAGGGTCACGGGCTCACGGACAAGCCCGCGTGGTGACCCCGCGCGGCGTTGCTCGGCGTCGTCCGCTGGCTCTCAACTTCGGACTTCTCGCTTGAATATTGCTCTATACATCAATTAGTCGGCCTTGATTGGCCATCAGCCTGTTTGTCCGAACACTTCGCGCGCCGCGCCGCCCCGCACCCGCCTGCCCCGCGTGACGCGATGTAACAAGAAACCTGCTATCGGTTTGAATTAAAATCGTCGATCAAAGATTGAACAGCGAGAGGAATGTACGTCACTTAATAAATTATTGTTTATCAGTTTCCAATTTTATCTCAGTGTTGGTCATTGGTTGGTTCATTGCCATGTTTATTTCCGTGTTAATCTTCGCCTATTGTTTTAACTTACGTACCTACTGCTTAAACTTTTGTTTTTGTACACAGACTTCAGTTTTTTCAGAAACGCTTAAATCCTAACTATGTATAATTTATTAATATTATAAATTCGAAAGTAACTCTGTCTGTATGTTACCTTTTCACGCCTAAATCACTGCACGGATTTCGACAAAATTTGGCAAGGAGATAGATGACAGCTTGGGGAAGGCAGGACATAGGCTACTTTTTATCGACATACCACGCGGGCGAAGCCGCGGGCGGAAGCTAGTAATATTATAAATTTGAAAGCGAGTTTGTTTATTTGTTTGTTACGCTTTCACGCTAAAACGGCTGAACGGATTTAGATGAAATTTGAATAGGACATAGGATACGTTTTTATCCCGATATTCCCACGGGATCTAGACTTACGCGGGTGAAGCCGTGGGGCGCAGCTAGTTCTAAATATGTATAAGGTACCGCTCGCTCGGTGCGGTGTAGGTGTAGGGTCTTTTGTCTTTTGAGAGATTTATCTAAGTGAGCAAATAGTCTGTCAGTCGAGGCAGCACAAGTGGAAGTAGTAACGTGAGTAAGTACATCGGCATTCTTTGACACATAGGTATACTACGTATAGTTGTTGAGTCAGTGAAGCAAGTGGACAGTTTGAATAGGTAATGCTTTATCCGCGTTCACGTTCGGATTCCGATCGCCCCGGTGTGCGACGATGGCGGGCGGCGGGCGGCAGGGAATTCTCTGAATACCAATATGTAGGCTAGTGGCTTTTAACAACTGTATGTTCCTACTGAGACACGTGTTACTGTACGCTTACATTCGTTACAGAGAGCTTTTGTTAGTGTGGTTAAGAATAACTGCACTTGCGGGCTTTTTGCTCTATTATTCCTTACATTATTAGAAGTCGGTAAAAATATAAATACTCCGCCAGAAGTCGAAGCAGACCAAAATGATGCATGGATAGTCAAAAGTAAAAATATGATACAACCTCTGGCTAGGATAACAATGAGAGAGGCTTTGTAGTCATTGATCACAATGTTCACAATGGGCACTGAGATGGATAAAAGAGACGACCGCACTACCCGTCCAAAGTTATCCACAGCGTGGCTTGTCTGGCAATAGTCCGTAATAGTGACAGAAAACTGACAAGCTAACTACTAAACGAACGAGGAAAACTGTTCCACCGTAATACATTACCTATATACTAGTATGTCATAAGTACATAGGCAGAACTGCATCAGTTCCGTACTAACAACCAGGCCAGAGTCGTCACACACTGGGAACCAGCAGAAGGGCGTCATCGCCGAGGGAGGCCTAGGAAACGTGATGACTAAGAGGCGTTAGTGGAGATTTTTAGAGAAGGCAACACAATAGCAGTGGGACAATAAAGGTTGACATAGTCAGTATTTGTGATAAGAGGACGGCTGAAAGTTTACTCCAGCTCCTATCCTATTACTCCAGCTCCTATCCTATTACTCCAGCTCCTATCCTATTACTCCAGCTCCTATCCTATTCCACTTTCATGGAAAAAAGCAGGTATTTCTGAGGAAGTTCATAAAAAAGTGACAATAACGCGTAAGTCAACGTGCACGTTTGTATTTGATGTAAGGGCTCCCGGAACGTAGCGCCCGAAACGAAGCCTTACAGATAGATCAAGTAAATTAACAATTGACGTAGATGGCCGCCCTCCCTGCCGCCTACCACCGCAGCACACGACAAAAGTTTTTTATTCTTGTGACCGCAGTCTGATGGATGATCGACCGTTCAACACTGAAACTGAAAACTTCATGGAAGTAGTAGCCGACAGCCACGCGGGGGAGCAGCAGGCGACGCGACGTGTCCCCGTGACACCGCTGGTTTCTATGAAATACCTTCCGTAGCTCTAGCAAGCGACACGTTGGTTTGTATAGAAACCAGTCGTCGGTCGCCTGCGGTCGGCTACTTGTGTTGCGTTGTGCCGTATCGTCGTCGCGCCTGTCTGCGTGAGTCTTGACACTGACTGCGTGACGTCTTGAGTAGGTACTACTTACTTCATAATTGTATAATAGAACCTATAACATTACTTACCTTGTTTAATTACCAGCTGGCATTGTTTAACACAGCTCGTAATGTTATGTATGTTTTCATAGAAGGACAATGTCATCTGTGAGATGTGATAGACGTATCGCGTCCTTATTGATAATTTTGACTATTAGAACTATGATGTCACGCAACGTAAGCCGTAATTTTGTTGTGCAGATGCACAACAAAATTACCAATCTGCAGCACTTTACTTTTTTGTGAGCAGAACTCCAACGGCCGAGCCCCCCGCCGGCGACCAAACACTCAAACGCAACTAGTGTCAGAATACTAGATTTTTAACCCCCGATGGCGACACCTGTCTGTTCCATCGTAGCTGCCAAACGGCTGAATCGATTTTGATTTTTGAAGAGAAACCTTCTTTAGGCGCGTTCAGCACTTTTTGGGTGAACAAAAATCATGGAACTCGCGTCATCGTCACCGTCCACCGTCACGCTTGAAGAAATGTTTTAGCGCCATCTACCGTCTACCCTTTGAATTACGTTGAGGTTACTCATTGTTGCTTGGTTTTCACTTCTATCGGCAGTCCCCAAAGACTGCCCGCGTGTTTTTTTTGGTTTTGTTTGAAGGGAGACTTGATCGAGAGTGCTCTTAGCTATGATTCAAGAAAATCGGTTCAGCCGTTTGAAGATTATCAGCTCTTTTCAAGTTGATGAATATCCATTCATCAACTTGAAAAGAGCTGATAATCTGAATCGTGAGCATCTTCTACAGGTATAAGCGATTCGAAATTTAGAATTCTGTAACTTGATATGAGAAAGAATACAGTAACCTTGAACTGATGCTGCAGCATCATCTGGAATTTGCAGGATACCCAACTCCCTCACCAACTTACAGCAGAGGTATCGTGTTTGGACTCAATGGAAAGGTTTCAACAAATAAGTTACAGATAGATGGCGATCAGGGTCTGATGATGGAGTAGGAAAGATAAATGAGAGTAAATTAGTAACAAGCTTCCCTGTGGCAAAAATACGTACAGCTACGTAGATTTCGGTGAGCTGCGTGTTGATCGTAGCGTTACTACTAGTAATATAATATAAAATTTAAAAAGCTGGAAATAAAAATTAAATTTAAAATTTAAAAAACCCCCGACAAAAACAAAGCATTTAAAAAGTAAAAAAATAATAATTATGTATTGGCCCTTTATAAATGTTTTTAGGATGCTGTTGCGACTGCCTCGTTGTTGCAGTGCCTCAGAAATGTTCGCGGTAAACAATACCGATGGATTTCAAGCCATCATCCGCAAAAAGACGGCCTCACTCCTGAGCAGAATAAGGAGCATTCGCAATAGCATCCTGAAGGTTGTAGCGGCAGATAATTCCTCCGCCATAATAAGGCAATTTGTGAGAAGACTTATACCCTAGTTTCCACGTCTGGGTGTCTAGTGAGGGTTGGTCTTCTCACAAATTCGTCTTTAGTTTAAGTTACTAACAATAGTGTTTTAAGTGCCTGTTACTAACAATTTATGGATCTCTTAGTTGTTCGAAATAAAATGATTTTATTTTTATTTATTTTTTATTAAAGTTGTAGGTAATATTTTGATCCAAGCGTCCGTCGTCGTGTCGGGACGCGGCTAATGAAAACTATCTTTTCTACAACAGCATACATTCATTATTCCTTGTGAGTGTTCTCGCTTGGATCAAAATATTACCTACAACTTTTATAAAGGGCCAATACATATTTATCATATTTTTTACTTTTTTTAGATGCTTTATTTTTGTCGGGGGTTTTTTTAATTTTTATATAATTTGTGTTGTAAATAATTAGGTAGTGCCAGTGAGTTAAGAACCCGATTTTTGTTTCATTCTGTTTTTATTCAAGTAATCGATAGTTTCTATCATTTCTGGCGCGAGAGTTCAACTCCGGCTTCGCTACGACAGGTAACTTTTTTAAAAAAAAATATCAAAGTTTCGTAATACACGCATCATGAAAAACGAATAAAAAATCTTATTTAAAAAACAGAACTATGTATTCCAGTTTCTATTTATTCCATTAATAGTATGTACAGTTACCTACCGTTCCACCAATTTCTGTTGCTTTAGTATGAATGGGACGCGAGATATGATTTTTTTTCTCATTTTTCGTTTTTATTTTTTTATTCACCTATAACACCGTATTAGGTCGTGATTTTTACATCAAAATATTGCTTGTACTTTCTATTATGTGTAGTAAAAAAACCACAACATAATTCCGTGTTATCCACAAGTTATTACAAATTTTAGTAATATCCGAAATATCTGCAGTTAGGGCTGTCACTTCAATCAAAATGTAGATACTTTTTTATGTTATAATATTTTAGTTTATTTATCATGTCGATGACTAGTATCGTTATTTTGTGGCTTAGTTGGCTAAAATTGTCTGACTGTTAAACGAAAATTTAAAAAACAACAAACTGGTAAGAGAATCTTCAAACTACAATAACATGACTATGGTATAAAACTACGGTCTAATTCTTGGTCGAGTCCCTCCACTGCTACTCAACGGCTACTGGCCCTTTCTGGATACAAGCGGAGGAAATGCTATCATGTTGGGCTGGTACACCTTCCTAACAGTCAATAAATTCTCATCCGAAGGACTTAACGAGTACCTAGCTAATTTTGCCGATTCTGTTGAACACCGAACTAAATTAAAATTCCTTACTTTTGGCTATGAGAATCTTAATGGTATTCTGCCAAAAAAAAAAAATTAAAAATTATTTTAAACAACTTAAATCGAATTTGACAATTGCGCCTCCACTTGGTACTATTGTTTTCCCTACCCCGTGATTTTTTTTTAGAGCCTGAGCCGCTCATAAACGCACCTTCGACGTGATTTTTTATGGAATTTTTCACATTTTGTATGGAAAATATGCAAAAAAAAAAAAATACCAACATGCTGAGCCTCAGGGGTTTAAGGGTTTTCTAAAGGGGGTCGAAATTTTCATTATTTTTGCGATAGGACACACCATTTTCGAGATATAAGCAAAAGAAAATAAAAAAAGATACAGTACTGTTTTGCAACTGAAGTCGAGGTGTTGGTTTGAATTTTAGTTCATGACATCTAATTTTATTCCACACATTTTTAATCGCGATTAAAAATAGTCAGATTTAGTTAGAGGATTTTAGATATAAGACAAATTTTTAGGTTAAATTGTGAAATTCAGAATAGCATTTTCACTATAGTATTATCTAACTTATCTCAGTACCATCTTAGTGCTGTCAAACTAAATTATAGTTATGTTGTGTCAGATAGAGTCTATTTCAGAATAAATTTGGATGATGTTATATGGGTAAATCCTGCACCGTCATCTTTTCGCTACTGTACACCGCTACCGTTACACTTACAATATAAAAAAGAAACGAAAGAATTAATAATTTCTGAGAAACAGTTTATTGATGAGCAGATACAAAATCTTACCCCCATGATAACTGAAACCTCGCGAGGGCATAAAATAAAAGTTGAATGCAAATTCTACTGTGCGGCTTTGATGGGAAAGTCCTGAATGCAATTCTTTCTACACCATCTCAGTTAGGTACGTTGTCCATATTGCAATTTGACCTCGTCGCAATTTAATGATTTAGAGATAGCATTCTCCAAACCTGTCATAGAAGAAGGTCTGGTATGGTATAAGTCCACTTCATTCATGGATTAGGGCCTTAGAATTTGTATTAAATCTTGGATACAAAGTTGAGGTAAAGAAAAGGAGGATCACTCAAAGATAAGAAGAGCGCCGACTGGTCGAGGATCGTAAAAAAAGAATCCAAGGTCTAATCAGAGAAAAAATGGGCCTTTTGGTAATGAAATGAAATTGTTTATTCTATAAGTAAGATATTAGAATCACTTTTACACGTCATATTAAAAAAATGTAAAAATAAACTAGATGAAGTCGGCGTTTCCTATCTGACTATTCTGAGAAGAAAGGCCGAAACAAACTCAGAGGTCACCGTCTCCTTTAAAGTCCAGACATAATCTTGGTCAGGCCATATGAGGACCATGTAGATAAGAGTCTGAAATGGTCTTTTGAGGAAAGAACCACACAGATTTGAGTGGGCCTGTCCAGTCAGTGCAAGCATTTGTCAGTAATAGTGGAGCTCAACTCAGAACTTAAGGTAGATGTGATGCGTCCAACTTCAGAGACTACTAACGATGGAAAGTTGGAAACACTGCCGGCACTGCTTTTTCTGACAAAAACCGAGGAACTTTTGCAGAAATTCTGAACATCGAACGGTGGCTATTAGATGAGTTATACGTAATTTTAATCGTTTTGTCCAGTAACTTGCCATTTGATTCAGAAAAATTTGCGAATTTTTGCAAAGAGCTGGCATACAAATATGTTGCAAAGTATGAATGGCATCCTAAAATTTTATTCCATGGTGCGAAAATAATAGATTCATCAAGTTTACCTGTTGGCATGCTCTCTAAACAGGCGGCTGAGTCTCGAAATAAATTTTGGAGGTTTGACAGAGAGCACCATACTATAAAGATTTCTCGTGAAGCAACCATGTCTGACCTTTTTCACAGAGTCATAGTCTCATCTGATCCAATAATATCTGATTTCAACCCATTAGAGAAAAAAAAAAGCAAAGAGAATTCCATTACCAGCAGCCGCATTGTCTTTGTTGAGACCTGTTAACGAAAAAAATCTAGAAATCGATGATTATTCTCGCGTTGAATTTGTTGTTATTAGTAATGAGGAAGAGTAACCATTTATGATAAATTCAAAACAAATTGGTTTTTTGTCGGATAAAATATATTTTAGTTAATATTTTTTCGGATCCACAAAAGTGACAGCCCTTAAGAAAAATTATAATTTGCAATAACTTTTGAATAACACGGAATTAGGTTGTGGTATTATTACTACACATAATAGAAAGTATAAGCAATATTTTGATGTAAAAATCACGACCTAATACGGTGTTATAGGTGAATAAAAAAATAAAAACGAAAAATGAGAAAAAAATCATATCTCGCGTCCCATTCATACTAGAGCAACATAAATTGGTGGAAAGGTAGGTTGCTGTACATACTATTAATGGAATAAATAGATACTGGAATACATAGTTCTGTTTTTAAAATAAGATTTTTTATTCGTTTTTCATGATTCGGATATTACGAAACTTGGATTTTTTTTTTTAAAGTTACCTTTCGTTGCGAAGCCGGAGTTGCCAGAAATGGTAGAAACTATCGATTACTTTTGAATAAAAACAGAATGAAACAAAAATGGGTTCTTAACACTGTGTGCCGCTCTCGTCCGAATATTTTAGGTACATAGTCTTCGTCAGAAGCGCGGTTTTGGGGGGGTTATGACCCCCAGGACCCCCCTCCTGGTGGTCATGACCCCCCCCCAAAATCATTCAAGCTGTCGAGATACTGAATGATTTACGTGCATTACCTACTAACTAAAAACTGTAGGTACTTAGACACAGTGACCCTGATGGGCATATACAAAAAAAAGTTTTTAGAGTACTTATCAATTAGGTAACCATTTCCCTAAAAATATTCCTCGGCACCAATGGTGACCCCCCCAAAATCTTGGGCTGCGACCGCGCCTGTATCCGTAATGGATATAATAAGTATGTGCTGTGGCTGTGTCGCACTTGATTCGTTTACTTATTATTTAGAGGCATGGGAACTTGACCCACTTACATATTTCAGTCAAGGTTTTTCACAATTGTGTGCCAATTCAGCCTCGGCGGCATCTCGATGTGCGCGTCCAGTCGGCGTCGAACTTTTTGTATCCATTACAATACGACATGCCATTACGCTATCTTAGTAGGTAGGTACTAAGATAGCGTCATGCCATGTCGTAATATTGTACTTACGTCTCAAGAAGGTGCACAGCTGCACAGCGTTCAGCGTCGTCTGTGTCATCTTGTGTTACCTTTGTTCGTCCAGTTCGACCACTTATCAAACGATCTTATAATTATTGTTAATTACGTATTTTATTTATATTTACAATACAATTGTGTGTGGGCTCAATTTGCATATAATTGTGCAAATAATTTGAGCTCACGTCTCTGCACTGGCATCACCGAATCAAGCACTTGATCGGGTTCCTATTATAAGTGCTTGTTCGTGCCGAGTGCCACCTGAGACTACGGTTCTCGTCGCTGCTTTGCTACTTTGCATTCCAACAATTGGCTCAACAGTGACTGCGTCAGCTCCCCCATGCTACGTCACTCTTTGTTTAGAGACAAAGAATGCTGGACGCATTCTCTGTCACCTGAGTCTCGCTCGATCGGCTGACCGCCGCCGTGCGCCACCGTGCGCGAGATGACCACATCTGCACCAGCCCTGTGCTGTTCACGAACGTTACACACATGTTGTGATAGTACTGTTTGAAGTTATGTAAACATTTCTATTCTAGAGAGGGTCAATATTATTGTCATCGAAAAACGTTAGTCTTAAACTTGAGTCATATTCAAATGGTTTATTTGTATTGCACGATGTATAAATCTCGAGCCACGTGGCGCGGGATGTTTGTTTGTTCCCTCATGAATGTTGCTGCTGCGGTTTGCCAGACTGAGACAGAATTAGCGAATGAACAGCATCAATGTGGTAGGTACAAGAACGCAGAAACAATTAAATGATAATTACGATTACAGGAAATGTAGAATACTATTCGAAGGAAAACCTCAGAGAGTCTCAGTGAAACTACCTTTGTACCTCAGATCATTTAAAAAACCAAGACAGAGCTATACAGAGAAGAATGCCAAAACTACACAGACCTCCGATAGTCCGATCTGAGCATACATGCGCACACGCACATATATACAACCAAGTTCACAAAAATAAATACCTAACTTTAAGGCCGTACCCTACCTCAGATTTTATCTTGCTCGCACCATACTACTCGCGGCCTGCCTGAGTGAGTGAGACGGAGTGGGGTGCTGGCTGCTCTCGACTCGAGCCTCGAATGGTTCAGATAATTGCTTTTTACGGTGCAAATAATGGAAATTTAAAAAGCAAGACCTGCTTTATAGTTAGTTATTCTTATTATGCAAAGTTTCATTATCTTATTTGAAGCATTTTTTGAATACCAGCGGTTTATAGTTCGGTTTAGAGAGGTAACTTTGGTTTTTTTTTTATGTAATCGTGTATTTGCCAAACATAGGACCTAACATCAATCCTCAACTTTAACATTATTTATTAATTTATTTCAAAATTAGTGCTGCAGAATTTTCGGCATAACGGAGGATCATGCTAAGCAACTTGAGGTAGGGTAGGGCCTTCATGTCAGTATCTTTGGTTCTGTATTTTCATATTTACCACCGACTTCCGAAATTATTATAGTAATTTTCACTTTTTAGAGTTTTTTTTTTTGAAAAAATGTGTTTTATTTTTCTCTTTTTAGGTGTGCTTGACCGAGGTTTTGAGATGTTTTCCCTTTTCGTATCAATAAACCAGGCCGTCACACACAGCCACACTTACACCATATTACTCCATATCTTGATTGAAAACTACTGAACCGATTTTGATGAAACTTGCACTGTTCCCTAAGTTGAAGTAAATGAAATCGGCCAAATGCGTGTCGGACCATGCACAATGAAGAGTTCCGTAGTTAGGAGGAATTTATCTCAAGAACAAACTTAACATTGTTGTTGAAAAACATGTTTTTCCATACATTCCAACTGCAAATGTAAGTTTGGATCTCAGACCAAATAAAAAACCAAGACAGCGCTGCGAACAATACAGTGAAGCATGCCAAAACTACACCAACGCTCTGTGCGTACACGCTCACACGCACACATTTACAATCAAACTACACTAAATTAAGTGCACACATCTTCACGAAACCGGCGTCACGTCGCTGCTGACAGCGCTCGGTCTTGGTTTTTTATTTAGTCTGAGGTTTGTTTGCACAGTTTTGAGAGATTTACTATGTTATTTTAAGACCATAGACTTCTTATAATGTTTTTCTGCAATCTATGAGTAAAGAATCATTATCTGTATTTTAGGCTAGGTAGTTTCGGAGATAATATGAGGAATGGTCAATTTTCATAAATATCTTAGAGCCTCGTAATAAGACCTTTCATTTGATATGTCGCACGGTACAGTCTGCAAAACTTTTTAAAATTTTTTTTAGCAAAAGCCTAGCTTTGTCCCCAAAAAGTTATCTCCGTATTCAAAATTCATTTATGTACGTTACACGTCCGTGTTTGGGTCAAAGAAATACATAATTTGTACCACATTTCAACTTGTTCGGTCCATGAGATTCGGAGAAAATTACCTGGGGCAGACGGACAGACAGACAGTCACACGAGTGATCCTATAAGGATTCCGTTTTTTCGCGCTTATACCGGTAGTATACAAATATTTGACTGCATCTATGTATTCCTTCTTCACCAAACATAACATCTTAGTAAAGGAACAAAAAGGCTTTAGGAAAAACAAATCCATAAACTTGGCTATCTATGACTTAAAATAAAAAAATAAAATTCATGGTCTTCCTTTTATTTGTGACACTATGATAATAAGCAAAAAATAATCCTTATGATGAAGCCTTTCGATCGGTATGATAAAGCTACAGAATGATTATTTTTCTCATGTAACGGGTTCGACTCCCGGTTCAACGATGTAATTATTTAAATATCTATGAATACAGTTTAAATTGTTTTTTTTAATTCAAATAATGTCTTCTTTCAGTAAAATTTTCCATCTACAATATTCCAGGTACTTTCCCTCCATGTGGCATATTCGTGGGACGCCCTGTATAAATGACTTTACAAAACACGTCAGTTTTCCTATGGTTCTTTTTGCCGATGACAGCACTTTAAATATTAGGCATGATGATATGAATAGAAACTTTGAAATTCACATTAAAAATGCATAACAACAATAAATCACATATCTTGAACAAAATAATTTCATTCTTAATTTAAATAAAACTAAAATCATGCAGTTTCGACAAAGAATGACCACTTCTGACAACAATCTATCTTTTAAGAATAATAATATAATTGAATAAGTAGGATAATAATTAAATTTTTAGGATTGACAATGGACTCTCAACTGGCGAAAAGAACATGCATCGATCCTACTTACAAAATTGACTAGGCTTGCCCTTGCTCTTTATAAACTCAACAAAATAGTAAATCAGGCGGCTGTCGTAACCGCGTATGTCGTAGCCTACTTAGATTCCATATTACGTTTCTGGGAACATTCCTTTGAAAATCTTGAATTTTTCTAAGCCCAAAAGATGTGCGTTATGTCCTTTATGCAATCTTAAATCAAGAGAAAGTTGCAAACCGCATTTAAAAAAACCGGCCAAGTGCGAGTTGGACTCGCGCACGAAGGGTTCCGTACCATTATCTATAAAAACGGCAAAAAAATCACGTTTGTTGTATGGTAGCCCCCCTTAAATATTTGTTTTATTTTAATTATGTATTTTAATGTGTATATCTAACTAAGTAAATATTCTGTGAATATTTCAAGTGTGTACCTGTTGCCGTTATCAATATCGAGCAAAAACGAGCTAAAAATCACGTTTGTTGTATGGGAGCCCCCCTTAAATATTTATTTTATTCTGTTTTTTAGTATTTGTTGTTAAAGCAGCAACAGAAATAAATCATTTGTGAAAATCAACTGTCTAACTATCACGGTTAATGAGATATAGCCTGGTGACAGACGGACAGACACAGACAGACAGACAGCGGAGTCTTAGTAATAGGGTCCCGTTTTACCCTTTGGGTACGGAACCCTAAAAACTTAGCATTTTAGTTGAAAACCTTGTTCTCCCATAAAGAACATGTTTTTGCAACTGCAAATTTAAGTTGGTCGATTATTACTCGGTAACTTGTGGAGCCTACTTAGCTGTGATAGTATTTAACTTTTAATTTCGTTATAATGTGGTGGTTACATATTAAAAATCAACCATTTAGCTGGCAGGGAGGGGACGACACTTGACTCTTACAAAAATTTGTAGGTACTATAAAGCTTAATATTTCGCAAACGGATCCCTGAATCCAAAAATTGTTTTCACAAACTACACATTACTTTTAAACGACCTTTCCAACGATACCCCACACTAGGGGATTGACGAGAAAAAAAATATCTCCACATTACGGGTAGGGGAGGTCCCTTAAAAAAAAAAAAAAATTACGATTTATTTTACCACTTAGTCGGTGTAATTTATACACAGACAGACGACGGACATGGCGAAACTATAAGGATTCCTTGTTGACTACGGAACCCTAAAAATACTAACTTTACCTTGTCTTTACATATACGAGACTGTTTTGTTCGTAAAGAAAAACGGTGATTTATTTAAAAAGCTTCAGAAGAAAGCTATCGATCCATGAGGCCAACATATCGACATGAATTATACCTAAGAAGTTCAAAAACCTCTAAGCCTAAGAAGTTCATAGTTCAAAAAACGCACAAGGCTCAAATTATGCTCTTGTGCGTTTTTATAAGCTTCCGAATGACAAAAGATTTAAACTTAACGATTCAAACATAAACTAAATACATTTTTAATAGACAAATGCTACTATACCATTGACGAATTCCTAGTTGACATGCTATTTTTAACCGACTTCTTCAAAAAGAAGGGGGTTCTCAATTCGTCAGTTTAAAAAAAAAATGTATTTTACGCGATTACTCCGCCAATTATAATTTGATTGTGATGATTGTTTTTTGTTTGGTAGGTCATGCTTCAGAGGTGGTCCCATATAAATTTTATTAATTTTGCTTGGGTAGTTTTTGAGTTAGCTTCAATAATTACGTATTTTTCCCACTTTGCTATGTAGACGATATAATTATTTCACTATGTCACTGTTATTTACATAGCAGATAACGGTATACGAATTTGTGTGAGGTAGGTACCACAATTAAAAAGTGAAAAATAAAAACTTTTTCCAAAAAAAAAAGAACCGACTTCAAAAAAATAACACAAAAAAAGTGAAAAATAACTTTAATTTCAGAAGTCGGTGGCAAAAAACCAAGATTGTAAAGCAAAGACACCGACTTCCGAAATTAAAGTTATTTTTCACTTTTTTAGTGTTATTTTTTTGAAGTCGGTTGTTTTTTTTTTGTAATATGTAATTAAGTTTTAATGTAATATTCATATAAAAATTTATTAAAATATGTTTATTACATTAATGACATCATCCCGGCGGCTCTTGTCACCGCCGGGGTGCCAGCTGTTTTAGAACCCAATGGCTTGGCACGCGACAATGGGAAGAGACCAGATGGAATGACCATGCCTTGGAAGTTGGGTAGGCCTTTGATGTGGGATGCAACCTGTGTCGACACCCTCGCGCCATCCCATCTTCCTAGCACGGCGGGCTGTGCTGGGGCGGCTGCTACAGGTGCAGAAAACCTTAAACGGCGCAAATATAACAACCTTATTGGTAGCTATATTTTTTAGCCTTTTGGGGTTGAAACACTAGGGCCGTGGGGTCCGAGTGCTCATCGAGTATTTCGGGACAGCAGTTGGACGACTCTTCACGTGACCAGAGGGCTGGCCAATTTCTAGGTCAAAGAATCCGCGTAGCCATCCAACGTGGCAATGCTGCTAGCCTTCCCACTGACAGCGATGCGGAAGAATTTTTTGACGCCATATGAGTGTTCTTCCTTTATAATTATTTTAATTTTTCCCTTTGTACATAATGTTAGAATTCTAACCATCTACAATCAATTAGATTGTATATTTAATCTAAAATAGTAAATAATTGGTATAATAGGATAAAAACATTAATAAAAACTTTAAAAATAAATAATTAAATTAAAATAAAACAAATATTTAATTCAATATAATATATTCCATGGGGGGCTCCCATCCCATTATAATTATCTTGTGTTTTTAACCGACTTCTTCAAAAAGGAGGAGGTTCTCAATTCGTCTGTATGTTTTTTTTTTGTATGTATGTTACGCGATTACTCCGCCAATTATGAATCGATTTTGATGATTCTTTTTTTGTTTGGTAGGTCATGCTTCAGAGGTGGTCCCATATAAATTTTATTAATTTTGCTTTATTAATAATGCTTGGGTAGTTTTTGAGTTACCTTCAATAATTACGTATTTTTCCCACTTTGCGTATGTAGACAATATTATTTTCTTAGTTGACATAGCAGATAACAGTATACGAAATTGTGTGGGATAGGTACTATAACTAAAAAGTGAAAAATAAAAACAGTTTACAAAAAAAAAACCGACTTCCAAAAAAAACACTAAAAAAGTGAAAAATAACTTTAATTTCGGAAGTCGGTGGCCAAAAACGAACATTGAAAACACCGTCACCGACACCGACTTCCGAAATTAAAGTAATTTTTCACTTTTTTAGTGTTTTTTTGGAAGTCGGTTGTTTTTTTTTTTGTAATAATTTAATACTCTTTGGTCCTTCCTCACAGAATACTTGAACAGTTGAACCGTAACGCCACGCCGCGGGACCCGGTTTAAACTGGCGCAAAATTATTTTGTGCTCTCTGTCGCTCTCCTTTTGAGGCTACATTTGAACTGTAATTATTAAGGCTGTTACATACTGGCGCGATTCGTCGCGCAACGCGAATTTTAACAAAACAATTTCTGAGAAAACTTCACGGCGAACAATGCGGCGGTGCGGCGTCACGAATCGACGACAAATCGCGCCAGTATGTAAGAGCCTTTATTTGTCTAGTAGTCTTAGTTATAAAGTACAGATGTAAATGTATAACGTATTCCATTATTTGGTACCTACCTACTGTTCCTTTATTTTTGTTCGTACGGCCTACAAACGGAACGTGGGACTTTGAACGTCGAATTTATTGAGTACATGTCAGGCGCCGCCTCTCGGCAATATTGGCAACAAGTTGAACTGAGTTGTGTTCTTGAGTGAAGACCGCGAATCGGCAAACGTAAGGTAGGAGACGCCCTCAGGCTAGATGGAGCGTCGATCTTCGCAGGGTAGCTGGTAGCAGCTGGATGAGAGGCGCCGAGAACCGAACTGAATGGCGTGCAATTGGAAAGGCCTATGTCCAGCAGTGGACTGCTTTATGCTGATGATGATGATGATGATGAAAGTTGAAATGTACTGACCTGAATAATGACTGAATAATTAATTGAGTGATACCATGAGGACATCGCGTGTGCCGCGTCGCTGTCTTCAGTACAGTGTCGTGTTGCTATGTCGCTGCGTGTGTGACGTCAGCAACGTCCGCCGCCGCGCGCCGCCTCAGTACACCGCACCGGTGCGTCCGGGTGCGTGTGATATGTCAGACCCACTGCTTAATATCTACCCAATCACATAATATTTATATAACCCAATCTTTCCCACGAGAACATTGGTGTATATGCACAGGTTCTGCAATGATAAACCAGGTTCAGTAAATTCAGTTGACAATTATTGCAGTTAAATGGCTCCTACCGCAACCATATCGTGGCTTGTTGCCGGACCGATGTGATCGTCGCTAGGACGCACACGTACTTGTGCGGATCCAATACTGCCTATTGAAATCAATACAGCGGACAATTGTCGGATTTCGATTGAGGTTGGAGAGTGGTCCCAACACTAACCAGTCTAGACACTCACAGCCGCATGCCGAACGAAACAAAGTTTGAGGAAGGCGCGTAGAATAATGAATATTACGTATTTTTCCCACTTAGTCTATGTAGACAATACAGGCGGTTTGGAAAATTATCAATAATGAAACGAATAGGAAAATAAACATAATTTCGATTACACACTGAAGACATCAGGTGGTGGTCTCATTTGCGATATCAAAGAAGTTGCTCAAGTATTTGTAATTTTTTTTACCAGTATCCCACTTAAAACTACTGAAACCTTAAGTTTAAGGTTTGAAATCAAAAGAGAGCGATGGCGAGGAGTTCCTCGCCATCGCTCTCTTTTGATTTAGTAAGGGCGAACGTTTCAGCCTGCCCGATTGAATTTAACTTTAAGCATATTAACCCCGTAACAGTAATAAAAGCTTTTAAGCAAATCAAGATCAAATTGACCGAGGATCTTTGGGGAATGTCCATTAAAGTCTGTACCTCTATAATTGAGACCATAGAGCCTTACTTAGCCTCAATATTTAATTTTTGTGTGAATCAAGGAGTCTTCCCGGATTTAATGAAATACAGTAAGGTAATACCACTTTTAAAATCCAGGGACAGTAAAGACACCAATAATTATAGACCCGTATACGTGCTGCCGGTTTTCAGCAAGGTGTTTGAAAAGGTGATGCTGAATCAAATGCTCAATCATTTTAACACAAATAAAATCCTTCACGACCAACAGTATGAATTCACCAAAGGACGTTGTACGACCGACGCCGGTGTAACCTTATTAAGACACATTTTTAACGCGTGGGAAGAGGCCCAAGACGCCATAGGAATCTTTTGTGACCTCTCCAAGGCATTTGATTGCGTCGATCACGAAACCTTACTCTTGAAACTTGAGCATTACGGACTTGGAAAACTTGCGCTCAGTTTAGTAAAATCTTATTTAAATGATAGACAACAGCAAGTTCAAATAAACGGTATCAACTCACTAGGTCTAAAAGTAAAAATGGGTGTTCCACAAGACTCGATTTTGGGTCCTTTCCTCTTTTTAGTATACATATGATCTACTCCATTTATTAAAAAATCAGCCACACATGGTGTTATTTGCTGACGATACTTCCTTAATTTTTAAGGTAGATAGACCTGCTACAAATTTTGACGAAGTAAATAACGCCCTTCTGCAGGTCCAAAATTGGTTCACTGCTAATAATTTAGTATTAAATGGGAAAAAAACTAAGTGCATCAAATTTTCTTTGCCTAATGTCAAAAGTAGGGATTGTGAGATTGTATTGAATCAAGAGAAACTAGATTTCGTCGATAAAACTGTTTTCCTGGGGATCACGCTCGATTCAAGGTTACAATGGGGTTCTCATTTAACATCTCTTGCAGGACGGCTAAGTTCAGCAGCATATGCTGTCAGAAAAATCCGTCAATTTACTGATGTAGATACCGCGAGGCTGGTCTATTTTAGTTACTTTCATAGCATCATGTCTTACGGTATTTTACTATGGGAACGGGCTGCAGACATCGAGTCTATCTTTATTCTGCAGAAAAGAGCGATCAGAGCCATTTATAATCTTCGCAGGCGCGATTCTTTAAGGGAACTATTTAAGGATATAAACATCATGACGGTACCTTGTCAATATATCTATGAAAATACCATGCACGATTTACATCTTTTTAGTAAAAGAGGTGATAGACATAATTATAGTACTAGAAATAGGGACCTATTAGTTCAACCAGGTTTCAGACTGGCTAAAGTAGACTCATCTTTCATGGGATACTGTTTAAAATGTTACAATAAAATTCCTCCCCACATCAACTGAATGAGACGAAATTCAAAACTTGTATAAAACGCACACTATGCAGGCAGGCATATTATAAGTTGGAGGATTACATCTCTGATAAAAATGCTTGGCTAAATGCTGGTCCTGCTCCACAATCACAGGTAACTAATTAACATTCAAACATACAGTTGGAGCTGCTGAAGATTTTAATATCATCATCATCTTTGCATTGTATAAACTCAATCTCCTTTGTATTATATAATTGCATAGCACAGGTGTGAGTACTATGTACTATTATTGAGCTACCATTTACCGGGTAATCTGTCTTTCATTGACTTGAATGTGCCCTGGCGGCTGGGAATGTCATGCTCACTGAAATGTCTCGCTGATGGTGGCGCGTGTGTTGGAACATTTAGCTCCCTTCAAAATGGTTGAGCTGAATGGTGCTGATCCATGCGTCACGTTCGTGAACGGGCGCCGTCAGTTGTGACTGGTCATCTCTTAGCTGCCATGGCTTATTTTAATTTTTGAATTGTTTGTATGTTATAATTGCGGACGCTTTTAACGTGCTTTCTACATTGTTCTCACATGTATAATTTCAACATGAATGATGTAACCCATATATTGTAACAATATTTTGATTTAAAAGAGTGTCCGTGGAGTTTCTGGCCCGTTCTTCTCCATAGCTACCTACTACGCTTTGGAATGGGCAACTAGCTTCATATTTCTGACTGACCGACTCCTTGACAATTCAAAAGTGCCTGTAAATGGTTTAATTTAAATAAATGCTTTGAGTTTGAGTTTAGACGATAAATAATTATTTGACTCAGTCACTGTTATTTACATAGCAGGTACAGTTCGATTCAAACTATTTCAAACTTCCGAGCCGCCATTAAGTTTGAATCGATCTGTAGTGGTATACGAATTTGTGTGGGGTAGGTAAGATACCACAGCGTCCACAGCTGTCCGGCACTCTACCAACTGGCCGTGCGAGAGCATTTAGTTGTAATTTAGTTGTAAGTTGTAATTTTTCACACATATAAAAACAAAATTGACTTTGGACGCACATAAGTCTTTTTTTTCCAGATCAATTGCATCAAATAATTATTTATTTAGAATAAAAATACATTGCAGAATACAATAAAAGTGAATACAATAAAATACAAATATTTTTTCGTGCAATTACAACCATAAACATAAAAGTAATGACGATTTAAATGCAAAATTCCCGGTAATTTTGGGAAAAAATCTAAAACAATCATATCTTTAACCACTTAGGACATGGGTCTTTGGGTGAAACCTCGCAATTCGCAAATGACTCTCTCAACCCACCAAAAAATTTAACCAAACACCCTGTATTATGTAAGTATATCATCATCATCATCATTCCAGCCGAAAGACGTCTACTGCTGGACATAGGCCTCCCCCAAGCACCGCCACTTCGATCGGTTCTGAGCTTCTCACATCCAGCGGGCTTTCCAGGTCATCGGTACACCTTTTGGGGGGCTTTCCACCGCTACGTCTTTCGGTACGCGGTCGCCACTCCAGAACTTTTTGGCCACATCGGCCATCTGTTCTACGAGGAATGTGCTCACTGCAACTGAAGTTCGGCAATACTTCGGGCTATGTCGGTTATCTTGGTTCTCCTACGGATCTCTTCATGTCTGATTCGATCATGTATTTATGTATATCAGTAAGTGTCACTTTATAAATAAGTTATCCGTTAGTGTCATCGTTAGCAATTCTGAACATTAGAGTCAGGCAGGACTCAGGAGGCACTGGAAGAACTGATCCATAATGAGGACCAGTATTATTAAGGACACACAGTACATTATGGATCACAAGGACACACGTAATATGTGAATGTGCAGATTCGCACTTTCATAGCTGTGGGCAAGGAATCAAAGGAATGTAGGAATATTGTGGTCCCTCTGTATAGTTGTTGACATGACACTACATTGGACCGCCGCGAGACGACGCCGGCGGCGGCGCGGCGGCGCGCAGCGGCACGCGTGGGCGGCGGGCGCGGGCGGCGGGGACGCACTACATCTTATTGTACTACTCTCGCTCTTTACCCATTAACGTATGACGGTATGACACATTGTGGCGAGGTCGTCGACCCGAGCACCCAGACCTTTAAAATTACATCAAGATACCTAATTCCACCAGAAACACTTTTTCGAAATTGTAGAAGTCCTGATAAAAAGCCGGATTTAACTAAAGAAAAAAGAACCAGTCCTGAAGTCAAAGTCAAATAATTTATTTCAAGTAGGCACATTATACCTCCAACTGTCACTAATGTAACGAGACTTTAAAAGTCCAATCAAAAGTTGATATATACATATAGGCACTTTTGAACGTCAAAAACAAAGAAATAGAACTGATTCTAGTTGCCCCTTCCAAAAGGTAGTTTTCGTATGGAGAAACTCCACCGTTACTCTTTAAAAAAATATTTTACCATACTTTGTATACCTCAATTATACAGGGTGTTAGGATAAACACCGTTATCCTTGCAACCAGTGGTTTGGTTTCATAGAACGTAAAATCAATGGAAAATTACAACTTTTTTTTCTGCAATATACAATATCGTTGACCCTGAAGTTTTCTGCAATATACAATGGTGCCGATTCTCTTGTCACAAAATTCTCTAAACTAAACTAAAAATCACTAAAATTTTGTTTAGTCCTGTCACTCCTGTCCATAGTTTATGCTCCTGTCAAACGACCAAACTTATTCTGAAATAGACTCTATCTGACACAACTTAACTATAATTTAGTTTGACAGCATTATTAATTAAGGCACTGAGTTATTTGAGATAAGAGTTTAGTGAAAATGCTATTCTGAATTTGACGATTTAACCTAAAATTTTGCCCTATATCTAAAATACTCTCAACTAAATCTGACTATTTTTAATCGCGATTAAAAATGTGTGGAAAAAAGTGAAAAATAAAAACTTTTTACAAAAAAAAACAACCTACTTCGGAATTTCGGAAGTCGGTGGCAAAAAACGAAAATTGAAAACCAAAGACACCGACTTCCGAAATTAAAGTTATTTTTCACTTTTTTTAGTGTTTTTGGAAGTCGGTTGTTTTTTTTTGTAAAAAGTTTTTATTTTTCACTTTTTAGTTATGGTAGTTATGCCCCCACACAAATTCGAATACCACTACCTGCTATGTAAATAACAGTGACGGAGAAACTAAGATGTCGTCTAGATACGCAAATAGGGAAAAATACGTAAATATTGAAGCTAACTCAAAAACTACGCAAGCAAAATTAATAAAATTTATATGGGACCACCTCTGAAGCATGACCTACCAAACAAAAAAGAATCATCAAAATCTATTTATAATTGGCGGAGTAATCGCGTAACACAAACAAAAAAAAAACAAAAAAAAAAAAACAAAAAAGAAAAAACAAAAAAAAACATACAGACGAATTGAGAACCTACTCCTTTTTGAAGAAGTCGGTTAATAAATTAGATGTCATGAACTAAAATTCAAACCAACACCTTGACTTCAGTTGCAAAACAGTACCTACTGTATCTTTTTTTATTTTCTTTTGCTTATATCTCGAAAATGGTGTGTCCGATCGCAAAAATAATGAAAATTTGGCCCCCCTATACGAAACGCCCAAATCCCTGAGGCTCAACAGTTGGTATTTTTTTTTGCATATTTTCCATACAAAATGTGAAAATTTCCGTAACAAATCACGTCGAAGGTGCTGCCTACGGGCGCCTCCGGCTCTAAAAAAAATTTACGGGGTGAGAAAACAAGTAGGTACCAAGTGGAGGCGCGATTGTCAAATTCGATTTTAGTTGTGTCAAAATAATTTATAAAAGAGATTTTTTTTGTCAGAATAGCGTTAAGATTCTCATAGCCAAAAGTAAGGAATTTTAGTGATAGTTTAGTTCGGTATACAACAGAATCGGCACCAATATCGCCCGTATTTTTCTGAATATTAATAATGAAAAATTATCGAAAATTATCGGATCCATCTTTAAGAAACGTTTCATGTTAAGTATTCAATTTTTTATTTTTTCATTACCTAAGTAACGTTTTTGACCATGCTTTAAATTTTTTTACCATATCTCCTATGTTATTGGCTCAATTTGGATTCTGTTTATTATTTCTAAAAGGTTATGAATAACATGAAAAATATTAAAGATAATTAAAGTTAATTTTCGTTAATTTTTCATGAATATTCGGAAAACTATGGGCGCGGGCGGACACCTGCTCTTGGGCGACATTGTACCTATATAGGTACTTTGTCCATATACTTACACATATACTTATACATAACTTTGTCCATAAATATGCAATATACAATATTTAACCGCCGTTTGTGGATTCGTTATGTTTATGTCATCCTTTACCTTCAGGCAGACTTGTTTTCAATCATTAAAGGATAGATACTTTATCGTAAACTAAAACATCGAACTGCTGACGATCGCTTGGCCCACATGAGTAAAGAAACCTTGGACAGTTTGTTGTGTTACGAGTATGTACGATATTATTGTATGCGGCCTTCAGGCGAGTGTTCAAGTTAGAAGTAAGTATTATTATTTGGCAGGATAAGCATAAGCAGGCATGCTTAGTAAGTAGGGTGACGTGCTGACGTCAGGCGTCAGGGACCGGCTCCGGCTCTCGTCTGACGTATCGAACGCGCTCGACCTCGACTTCGGCACGTGTTGGACGAATTTGGCCGAAATACATGGCATCCAGGTTTATTGTGACTTCAGAGCTTTCAGCTTTGTCACACTCAACTGACTCAACCATGCTACTGCACATTCAAATTGAAATAAAAATAATTTATTTGCATAATACATGTTAAAAAGTAGGTATAAAAGGTGCATTGTATTATAAGTTTATAACTTAATGAGGTGTGCAAATTAATAAATTAGGTACTAATACAAACTAATTTTAAATTGATTTACATTAAAAATAGAAATGTCAAAATACAAATTATACAAGCCAAATCAAAATTTCAATAATCTTATAGACAATACATTTGTGGTGACATTTCGGATAAACTCAGCCATAATCATTAATTGAAGAGTAACATTTTGCAACTAGGAACTCGTGCAAACCTAATTTGAATTGGTCCATTTTGTGTATAAAGATGTATATTCGCTTTGAGAAAGATCGCTACTTCATAAATATAAAGACACGGGAATGTCAACAGCTGGAACTGTTGAACACACATTGCCCTTATACTAACTTAAGAAGAAATAACTAACTTACTAGTGAATCAATTTGACTATGAAGGTGCTAGACGTCAATAAAGGAGACCAGGCTACGGCTTTTCTCCATCTATACACGGACGAGGTTGGCAGTGACATGCATATTTCTCCTACCAATGCAAACGCGATTTTTACCATAGTTAAAAGAATGGAAAACTAACATTCCTGTGGGTATGACGAAGTGCCGATTTGTCAGTTCAAGGAGCACATTGAAATATTAGAATATAATTTTCATATACCTACTCAGTGACACTCGCGTAATAAAGACGAATCTAACGACATATCGTTCATCAAAATCGGTTCAGCGGTTTACGTGGAAACATTGAGACACACATGCATACATATTTACAGGTCAATAAGACAGCAGTCGGGCAATAAGACTCTTAAAGGTGATCCCTCAACGCGAGCATTCGCCTGTAATGTAACAGTTCAGATTCGAGCATTACACAAATGGGGAGGAGTACAGTTCGCAACCTGTTGATACAATGCGAGCATTAATTTATTATTTTAATCATTGATTACTAACTTATTTTGTAAGTATACTAACATAAATATGGAACACTGTGTGTGATTTATATAAATACATTAAATTACATCAGTGAGGGAGGCGAACTGAGCATTACAGTTCGCAACCTGTAATGATGATTCGAGAATTCAAACTCAAACTCAAACTCAAAGCATTTATTTCAATTAAACCATTTACAGGCACTTTTGAACTGTCAAAGAATCGGTCAGTTAGTCAACAAGTTGAAGCTAGTTGCCCATTCCAAATCGTAGATCTCTATGGAGAAGAACGGGCAAGAAACTCCAAGGACACTCTTTTAAAAATGGATATAGATATTACAAAATCCTGGGTATAGTATTCTTGGTGCTTCTATATGTGAGAACAATGTCAAATGAAAAATAATCCAACTACAACAGTGAGGGAGGAGAAAGGAGCATTACAGTTCGCAATGTCTTGCTCAAAATCGAATCTGAAATGTTACATTACATTACATACAATAATAGAAGCAATCATTTTATTTTATTTTTATTTTATTCAAAGGAACAACAAACAGCTACAATATACAGTATAGAATAAGAAATACACAAAACATGTGAACAATATTGTAGCCCACAACGCTCTTCACAGATTAACTGTAGAATACAATATACAACACAATTAATTAAACGCTAGGGTATACATATACATAATAAAGTTCAGAACTAAACTTACTTAACTATCATGCCTATCCATATATTTATTTATACATAAATTAAGAGAGCTCCTCAAGTATAAGTCCTTTGAACCTACTGGGAGAACATGCAAAAATGTCAATATGATCAAAGGTCCTATTGTAGGTATCTATCATTCTGCGAACAGGTGAGCGCAAACCGGTATTAGAATTGCAAGTACGCGTGGAATATAATAGTCTGCCAGCGCGCACCTTTCGCTTGTATACTTTTCTAGGGAAAACATAGCATAACATGTTGGTTAACTCAATGCAATCAAATTTGTTACCAACAATGTTATAAAGACTCATGGCTTCCAAGTATTTGCGTCTGCTTTCAAGTGTTGTGAGTTTGTACTTATTAAGTAAATCCTGGTAAGGTAAATAATATCCAAAGCATCTAAAATGCATAGCACGTAGAAATTTTTGTTGAACACACTCAATCGCCTCAATATATTTCTTATAATATGGGCTCCAGACGGACACGGCATACTCCACGACGACTTATATAGGCAAATAAATGAAGAAGGCTTCTTAAAATCTAATGTCGAGCGCATGACAAATCCATAAAGTTGGTATGCTTTATTAACTATTTTGCCAATATGCAAGTCCAAGCAAAGCTTGGAGTCAAGGGTAATGCCGAGATCATATTCAAACAGTAGTAAGCCATGTCACTCTGATACATTTATCCTCACCTCTGGCGTACCTCAGGGTGCAATTCTTGGGCCTTTGTTATTTATTATCTATATTAACGATATTGGTCACTGTTTCCATAATAGTAATTTCTTATTATAAATATAAATTATTTTAACTAACATAGCTATGAGTATCTACCTACTAACATAATATGGACTTGTACCAACTATTTGTGTGCTTGGTCTGAAATAAACAATTTTATTTCATTTCATATTATGCTGAAAACTTATTTTTTTTTAAATTTATTAAGACTTTTGACGATTGCGCCTTGCTCCAAGAGGTTTTGAATAGATTAACTGAATACTGTGATAATAACAAACTTGCATTAAATATATCTATAGTACAGTAGATAGTTTGTGTGACGGTTAATTTGATTAGTACCTAAGCTAAATGATTAAGATATTATGTAAGTGTAATTGTAGTTACCTACCTTATTAATAATGTACACATTTACACAAGTAATTTGTGGAAACGTTGTGGATTGTACATTTACCCATACGTCATACCATATTTTATTGTCACACTCATAATTGTTTGTTTACCCAAATAAATGCATACAAATTACAAACGAATGCTGCCGGTGAGGCAGTACCTTTATGTCAACAAACTACATACAAGTGTCAAGGAGCTTGTTTACAAGAACACTGAGATTGCGGTAGGTAAGTAGAAAATGTTGGATCTAGATAGCATATGGTAGTCCATATGCTATCTAGATCCAACATTTTCTACTTATTCTAGGTAGTCCTAGAATAGTTTATATTATATGAATAGCACAAAAGTCCACTATCAGTCGACATTCAATGAACACCTGGCTCAGTGAGCTCAGTTGACTACATCGACAGTGAACCATTCACCAGAGTTAGATAAAGTAGAGTCATATGTGCTCAATATGCTCACGTCGCGTCGCGATAACGTAACTATTTCATCGTTCGACAGATCGTCCGCCCATGAATGCGGCGCCTGTCAGCGCTCCTGTGGACACAGGCTCGTCAACAACGCTGCTATGTTGCCTATGTCGAGGGTCACTGCCGCGGACCGCGTCTGACACAACGACGTTTCTGTACTCTACCAAATTGCCAATTCACATTCTATCGTTATTGCTTGACTGATTTTACCAAAGACTCTTTGTTTCCCTGCGAATCGCATCTTCCAATAATCACCAGGAGTGACTAATCTTATTGTTACTTATGTATATGATATGCAAGCACTAGGTCATCTGGGTTATCTCCTTATCTGCATATATGTACATGTTTTAAATAGGTTACCAGTTATGCTGAACTTTCATTGCTTAATAAATAAGATTATACTGTGAAGTGTTAAGCATATTAATTAAAAATAATTCAATAGACTACCTATAAATTAAGTAGGTACTATAATACTTATGCCAAGGTAGGTACAGGCAGGTTAAAATATTGTACATAATAGGTATTTTTGGTACCATACCGTTTATCGTTTTGATGATTAAGATGCGATTAACACGCTGTGGCCAACAGGGTCCATGATTGTTCACAAGCATTGTTGTACCACCTATAAGCATAGACATTGTGGAATGCCATAAAGTGTCGCTTATTGAACACCTTGCAGGCGCATCAGCCACCTGATTGAATCCTAAAACTCTTAGGCTATATGCATATGGTGCACCCTGCCCCACCCGAGAGACGACTGTGTTTACGATGTGCATGTGCTCGTGCAGATGTACAGCGGCGCGCTGCTGGCGACGGCGGCGCGGCTGGCGTGGGACCCCAGCACCTACACGTGGTTCCGCTTCTTGTGCGCGGCGCAGTACCGCGTGTCGGCGGCCTACGTGTTCGCGGCCGGCGTGTGGCTGGCGGCGCTCGTCTACCTAGCTGCGGCCGCCGCGCAGCGCCGGGCCCCCAATTGCCTGCACGTTGTGAGTATACTTATGGGAATGTGTATGTATGTTTTTAGTGGAGGCTGCTACCAGTAAAGAAAAGAAACCAGTTCTTTGACGGTACTTATATTCCCCAATCACAATCACATTTTATGAAAAACTAGGCAAGAGCACGTTGTAATGTGGCTATGTCGCGAACCCGATCCGTGAGGAAGTGAACGTTCAAATAGAGATGCTAGTGATGTCCGCATGCTAGTGATTTTCGTGTTTAGTAAGATTTTAGTGTTGGGATTCCAACAATACTACATATTATATCTACTGACCTATCGCTTCTTGCAAATGTCATCATGATGACTAAATAGTTAGAACTATGTGGGCTTCGACCTCCAAAATATGCAACTATTTAGTACCTTTGAATCAATTATTGAATGAATATTTAACAAGATGTGTTTTTATGTCAAATTCATACTGTCGTGTCATCAGTGAGTGCACACAGGTCTTTTGCTTGACCAACGGAGAAGACTGATGAGAAAAGATTGCATGTAGGAGATGAGATTGTCTAGCTAGATGGATGTGTAATTATTAATGGAAGTTTGAAAGTGGCGCCAGTGACAGAAAAGTTGAATGAAAAGGGATGAAACGCATCTAACTATAAAATGTATGAAAAAATCTTTTTAAAAACAAGCTTCTAATGAACTAAAAAGTACTAAATAAAACTTACATATACATAGAACTTTAATATTTTCTTAAAAGCTTGAAGCTTGAACAGTATGTTAACTAACAAAGGGCGTTCCCGTTAACCTGCAATAGTATTATAGCGTCCTTATAATATGCAAAAGAAAAAAAATATGTAGTGATAAAAGACATACTCTGTACACGCACACTTGTATTTCAACGTAGAACGAGTAGACAATTTTTTGGCCGACTTCTTCAAAAAGGAGGAGGTTCTCAATTCGTATGTTTTTTTTTTTAATGTATGTTACGCGATTACTCCGCCAGTTATGAATCGATTTTGATGATTCTTTTTTTGTTTGGTAGGTAATGCTTCAGAGGTGGTCCCATATAAATTTTATTAATTTTGCTTGGGTAGTTTTCGAGTTAGCTTCAATAATTACGTATTTTTCCCACTTTGCTATGTAGACGATATAATTATTTCACTCCGTCACTGTTATTTAAATTGCAGATAACGGTATACGAATTTGTGTGAGGTAGGAACCACAACTAAAAAGTGAAAAATAAAAACTTTTTACAAAAAAAAAACAACCGACTTCAAAAAACAAACACAAAAATAGTGAAACAAACAACCGACTTTATTGGAAGTCGGTTGTTTTTTTCTTTAGTCATTTCGGAAGTCATTGTCTGCATTTCAATTTTCGTTTTTTGCCACCGACTTCCGAAGTTAAATTTATTTTTCACTATTTTTAAACACAAAAAAAAGTGAAAAATAACTTTAATTTCGGTGTCAAAAACGATTTTTTTTTTGTGACAAGTGTGCGTGTACACTTACAGAGTGTTTCTTTTCCGTAGTAATATTTTTTTTGCATAGGTATGTAGTCTGGCCAACGAAAGTTGATCCTGAAAACACGCGCGAAATTGTTTGTGTAACAATTATCACCACGAATTATCGCACTATGTTTAGGGACAAACAGTCTCATTATTTTCACCATCAACATTTATTATTCATCTCTCTTTTTTTTTACAAGCTTCATATTAGCTTTCTCTGTTCGTATGTTTCCGGTTACTCCTTACTAGTAAAATATTAACAAAAACATTAAATTGATACGGAAAAGAAACATTGATGACGCACACTTGTCACACTTGCCACACTTGTCTTTCTAAGTTGAAATACAAGTACCTAGTAGTGTAGGTGCGCGGTGAGTGTGACAATGAATAAATACAAGTACCTAGTAGTGTAGGTGCGCGGTGAGTGTGACAATGAATAAATACAAGTACCTAGTAGTATAGGTGCGCGGTGAGTGTGACAATGAATAAATACAAGTACCTAGTAGTGTAGGTGCGCGGTGAGTGTGACAATGAATAAATACAAGTACCTAGTAGTGTAGGTGCGCGGTGAGTGTGACAATGAATAAATACAAGTACCTAGTAGTGTAGGTGCGCGGTGAGTGTGACAATGAATAAATACAAGTACCTAGTAGTGTAGGTGCGCGGTGAGTGTAACAATGAATAAATCAATTCGGTTAGGAATTATACTTGACACAAAACATAAAGAAACCTACGCTTTAAAGGCGCACGCGCAGTCTACCTCAAATTGCTTAGCATGATCCTCCGTTATGCCGAAAATAATGCAGCATTAATTTTGAAATAAATATATGTTAAAGTTGAGGATTGATGCAAGGTCCTATGTTTGGCGAAAACACGATTACATAAAATTTTCTCGATAGAAGAAAAATCCAAAGTTACCTCTAAACAGAACTATAAACCGCTGGTATTCAAAAATACTTCAAATTAGATCATGAAACTTTGCATAATAACTGAACTATCTATAAAGTAGGTGTTGTATTTTTTTAAAATGCCATTATTTTCACCGTAAAAAGCAATTACCTAAACTTTTTGACGCTTTAGAGCCGCTAGCGCCCCAATCCGTCTCGTTCTCACTCAGGTCGCGAGTAGTATGGTGCGAGCGGGATAAAATCTGAGGTAGGTAACTAATTCCAATACTATGTATAACAAACACGACGAGACATCTCGTATATACCTGTGCGGACTACGATTCGACAATTATTTAAACTTCGATGTAGGTAACCAAAAAGGAACAAAAGGGGGCTACTGGATATCCGGCCTTATGAGATCCGATTTTGATGACTCATTTTTTATTTGAATGGTAGTAACTTTAAGTTTGTCTTATAAAAATTTGGTGAAGATCTGATGAGAATCTTCAGCGTGTTGATCGGAATAGCTCCTCAAAATGCAGTAAATTGCTCACTTTTAGATGCCAGTGGAATGGGACTAGGTAGGGATTGATAGAGCACCTGGGAACTAGAGAGAGAATCCTACAAAAAGGATTCAGAATTTATAACTTTAGTGAAATATTAAATGGAAATGATATTAATTAAATGATATCTTTGGAATTATAGCTGCGCCCCGTGGTTTCACCCGCATCTCGATTCCGTGGGAATATCGGGATAAAAAGTATCGTATGTCCTTCTCCAGGTCATGGTCTACCCTTGTGCCTTCTCCAGGTCATGGTCTACCCTTGTGCCAAATGTCATCTAAATCAAGCAAACTGACTTTTTCATTTATAATATAGTTAGGATATTAAATGTTATGGTGAGGCGGGGCAAAGGCGCCATTTTTTACACGACTGCCCAAAAAGGAGTGTAATGTATTCAGGGTTCATACAGTGTGTATGTATGTATGTGAGTTTCTTTATTCCACCATAACTTTAAAATGCCTGAACGGATTTGGATGTCTGGGGTATCGTTAGAATCCTTACATCATCCCGAGTGACATAAGTTGAAGACCATGTTTTTTTGGAAAAAAATCAATATGGCGGCAGTATGGCTCCATTTTCAAATGTGAAAAATAAAAAAATCTTCAATTAGGTATCTAAATCCTACTAATATTATAAATGTGAAAGTTTGTGTGTTTGTGTGTTTGGATGTTTGTTACTCAATCAGGCAAAAACGGCTGAATGGATTTGGATGAAATTTGGCAAACAGATAGCTTATAACCTGGATTAACACATAGGATACTTTTTATCCCGATATTCCCACGGGATCGAGACTTACGCGGGTGAAACCGCGGGGCGCAGCTAGTAATATTATAAACGCGAAAGTTTGTAAGTATGCATGGATGGATGGATGGATGGATGGATGGATGGATGGATGTTACTCTTTCACGTAAAAACTACTGAATGGATTTGGATGAAATTTGGCAAACAGATAGTTTATAACCTGGATTAACACACAGGATACTTTTTATCCAGATATTCCCACGGGATCGAGACTTACGCGGGTGAAACCGCGGGGCGCAGCTAGTTTACAATATGGGTATCCAAGTGCGCTAATTAAGCCCTTCCAATAGCCAACATGGTAAGATTAAAATTTTTTTTGTTCATGAGTATATGGCATCTGGAGGGCGCCATTTTCAATTTAATGTGACGTTAAGTACATAGCTTATAACCAGCGGACGATCAAGACGCTTGCAACGATACTTCATTTGCCAAATTGGGATGAGTCGTTTAGAAGTTCATCGGACCGCGCGTTAAAATTCTTCCATACAAACTTCGACAACCCCAACCCCCTTTAGGGTGTAGTTTATAAAAACTGAAAATGTCAAACTTTATAATTTACATAGATTAGTAGGTGCTCGTGCCAAGTTTCAAGTCTTTAAAAATTCCCTAATTTTACCCTCTTGGGGGTGGAATACCCCCAAGATATTCCAATACCCCCATATAAATGGCTAAGATATGGAGTGATGTTATGGGGGAACAGCGTAAATGCAACCGAATTATTTATAATCCAAAAAAAAATGTGTTGCATATTTGTATTTAAAAATAGCAACATTTTCCCTAAAACAAAAGACATCCATAGTCTAAACACACGCCATAAATATAGATTACATCTTCCACCCTCTCGGATCAAAATGCTTTACCATAGCCCATACTACATGGCAGTAACAATCTTTAACAAATTACCGAAACAAATTAAAGAAGAACCCAAATTCAATAATTATAAATATATTTAACAAAAGATTGAAGGAATATCTTACACAAAAATGCTTTTACTCGGTTGCAGAATACTTAGAATGAAATATTTGGTGAATATAATATATGGATAATTACTTATGGTCATTGAAAAAATGCTTATACAAAAAGCACACATACATACACTTACACATAACATAACATAACAAAACAAATGACTATAATATAATAATTAATTTAATATAATAACTAAAACAAATTAATAAAATATATAAATTCAACCCAATTATTCAAACCACCTATAAACGGTACCGGAACTACTGCAACTACCTTCTTAGAAAACTCAAAAGACTTTATGAAAAACAAGAACTAGAAAAGGCTAAAAATAATCCCAAATCACTCTGGAATAAATATATACAAACACAAAAAAGCACCACCTACAGAACTAATGAATACCAGATCTGACCCGAAGCTAGCAATAAATAGTGTCTGTAACTACTTTGCCACGATTGGAGCTGATTTAGCTACGAAAATCCCAACAGCCCTTCCCCACCGACTCGCTGATACAAAGACTTCCAATAACTCTTTTGTATTCCTTGAAGTTGACGAGATGGAAGTGGAATCTACCATAATGAACCTGCGTTCTGATAGTGCAACCGGTTGGGATGGTATTCCATCTACCCTCCTGAAGGTCTGTCGGAGTACTCTGGTGCCTCTGATAGTACATATAATTAACATTTCTATAGCGAAAGGAGCCTTCCCCGAACCTTTCAAGAGGGCATTAGTTCACCCTATACACAAGGGTGGGCCCAGGTACTGTGTCAACAATTATAGACCCATCTCAGTTCTGTCTGCTCTTTCTAAGGTTATGGAAAAACTAATTAACGGCCGTCTAGTAAATTACTTAAATAAATTCAAAATTATTGCAAACAATCAGTACGGTTTTAAAAAAGGGGTCTCTACTGAAGATGCAGTTGTTGATCTTACTCAATTTGTATCACAAAAGTTAGATGCGCACCAAAAATGTATTGGTATTTTCCTAGATCTAAAAAAAGCGTTTGACACAGTCTCTGTCCCCACCCTTCTGGACAAATTAGAGTGTATAGGCATACGTGGAAAATCCCTCGAGCTCTTCAAGGATTACCTTCAAAATAGAATGCTGGTCATTAAAGTTGATTCGTACCGCAGTGATGAGCAATCCGTCACGTACGGGGTACCACAGGGCAGTGTCACTGGACCTACACTTTTCCAGGTATATATCAATGACCTATGTATGCTACCTCTACAAAAATCACGAGTTTTTACTTACGCAGACGACACCGCGATTGTAGTTTATGGAAACACATGGGACGAAGTTAGGAAATCTGCAGAACAATCGTTAAGAACAGTTGCTCAGTGGCTGCAACAAAATCTCCTTACCCTTAACATCGAGAAAACTAACTTCGTCCCCTTCTCTATAAATCATAAGACTAAAGCGCCAGAATTTCTGATCACAGTTCACACATGCTCTAATCCTAGCTCTTGATCTTGTGGAACTCTCAACCGTGTAAACCAAGCCAAATACCTGGGTGTGGTGATTGATGACGGACTTAAGTGGGACAGACAAATTGAAAGTATTAATTCCAAATTGAGAAAACTTATTTACATCTTTAAGTCTCTAAGAACATGCGCTGACGAAAACATCCTAAAAATGGTTTATTTGTCACTCTGTCAGTCCGTTATCACCTACTGCATCCCTGTTTGGGGAGGTGCGGCAAAAACCAAATTTCTTCAACTAGAGAGAGCCCAAAGAGCTGTGATTAAAGTAATGCTTGGCAAACCACGTAGATTCTCAACCACCGAATTATACTCCCTAAGTAAATTGCTCACGGTGCGACAGCTTTTTGTTCTCAGAACTACTCTTAGGATCCAAAAGCATGTCCCACCCCCGGACAAAACTAAACGTAAAGCCAAAAGTACAACTCCATCAGTAAATCACAAAACTGCATTCGCCAGACGTCAATTCTATGTGGCAAGTTTCCTTATTTATAAAAATCTATCTAAACATATTCCTCTAGCAGGGTTGAACAAACATGAAATTAAAACGAAAGTGCACAACTGGCTTCTTGATCAAGACTATCTTCATACTGAAGAGCTACTTCTACATCAGTTTTAGGTAATCCCATAGATACACAAATATAATAAAACACTCATTAAACACTCATACATCCTCTCAGTCGTGAACACACCCGACACACATATACACTCGCAAACTTACTTACACAACTCATTTAATTATTTCTTTCATAGTTAAGTTTTCATAAGATTCTCATTGTGCTCAGAAACCTCTAGCGCCAATATATTTGCTTTGTTTTTTTTACTAGAACACGCAGCAAGATAAGAGACATTGTATGGCAGAACACTGACTCCTAAGACACAGGATAACCTAGTTTAGGAGTCAGGGTTTTAATTTTTTTGTGTCGACGTTCATTCATTTTACTGTATCCTAGTTTATAAGTAAAAATGGTTGTTTTTGTGCCAATAAAGAAAAATTAAAAAAAAATAAAATTAATTAAATAATAATTAATACACGTAAATAAAATAATTTAACACTAGTAATATTATCGATAATAATTATATTTGTTTAACAAACTTGCAATCCAGTGTACCTACTCACTGGATGCTTGTTTTGTCCAATTTTTTTATGTTGCCGTGCCCTAACCGGGTTTCATGTTGGATCTTACTTTATTTATCTATGTAACAGCTGTTGTACACATGAATGCAATCTGTTTGAGTTTGAGTTTGAATTTCCTGGCAGGGTTGCGGGAAAGTCCGAAAGGGATACCGGGGCCCTTGGTAACAGGCAACTGAAGGAACACGGGTGGGTTTTCGTCAGTAAAAGTCTGACACGTCCTCCCGCTCCGCCCAGAGCGGGAGAAATCATAATTGATGATTCCCTAACCTCAAAAAAAAAAGGGTTCGAATTTCGAAAAATCGTTTCTTAGTGGATTCTTACTGAACACACCCTCATTTCATGTCTCTAGGATCGGTTTAGGCTGTGCCTTGATATCTCAGTCACCCTGGAATTTGATATATACGTAATATAGATCGATTTTGACCCTTTGTACCTACATAATGTTAGTGTATAAATAATGTTTGGTGGTTGTATAAATAATATGGTTTTGGCTTGGTTTTGGTCGTATTTTTTTTCTGTCAGTTAATATAGTCAATTGAGACGCCACTAATGGCCAGGAAGAATATCAAAATTGATGCGCAAATTATGTCTTTTGGGCAGCTCTATTTTAGTTATTGCGACCAATTTTGATGTATCGTGAAAATTCTGCCTTAGTTCTTTATTTACTTGTATGTATTACAATTAATTTATTCATTTACAATTTACATTGCGTTCGAATACTAATCCAGCATGAAAAATAAGGGTATTCGCAGTAGGGTTTTTTAGTTTTTTTTTAATTCGGGACCTACTTTTCTATTTTCTGTTTTCTAGTATTTTGTCATTTCTGATTCCAAATTACATTTGAACATATCATTTGAACATATATTTTTGTAATCACCTTTTAAAACATTTCATTTTGATACCCCACCATTGTTTTTACAATTGTTTAATTGCCAAATTGCCAGCATTGGATCACTATATTTATATTTTTTACCGACGTAATTAGGTATCGTCCGTTAAAACTCGGCCATTGATCTATGCAAAAACTGCTTCCTCAGTCCTCGGTCACAAATATTTGGAGCGTCGCGACGGCGGTGAGTGCGGTGACTCATGGGTCTCGTGGCCTGGCTGGTCGGGACCGGACTGACTCAGCATGTCTCTGGACTCAAAAATGTGTGTTGCTTTGCTTCTTGTAAGTGTGTACAGCGGCAGCGTGCGGTTGTGGCTCGAGTGTGACTGTGTGATGCGTGTCTCGTGTTGCAGTACGCGGCGGGCGTGGTGTGCCTGGCGCTGAGCGAGGTGGGCTACGGCGCGTGGATGGGCGCGTCGCTAGCGGCGTGGTGGCGCTCCGCCCCGCAGGCAGAGCTGGCGCGCCGCGGCATGGACCTGCTGCACGACCTGAAGCCGGCGCTGCTGGCCGTAGAGCGCTACCGTGACGTGGCGCGCCCGCTCTACGACATGATCGAGGTACACCCACTGTTCACTTGTGTGTAATACACCCTTCTGTAACAGACTACCGTGTAATACTCGAATGTTGTTGTGTCGCAGGAGGTGGAGCGCGAGGCGCCCAACAACGCCTTCGTGATCATCGTGTTCGGAGTGCTCGGCATGGTGTTACAGGTAGGTGCACACTTCCACGCCTCGTATTTCACGCTTACATCTTTTCAGCGAGCGCCACGTCCTTAGATTTGTACTTTTTATCTAAAATGTATGTTTGAATTCCACAATAATTATGTAGAGTGTTTTCATCAAACTAATGCCGTTATGTTGGTTCTACTCTTGTAGGACCAATAGAGTGCGTTTCATCAAATAGTTCCTTTGCCGTAATGTTGGCTCCACTGCTAAATTTTCTAAACGAACCTCCGTAACGGCGGCGGCGGCGTAGCGTATTCGTATTGGTCTTACAACAGTAGATAAGGGGGTTTATTCATAAACGATGATTAAAGTTAAGTGACGTTCAATCGTCATAAATGTATGTTTAAACAGTCACTAATCATTACTTAACTTTAATCATCGTTTATGAATAAACCCCAAGATTACGGCATAGGAATTATTTGATGAACCGCGCTCTACGAATACGCTATGCCGCCCGCTACGGCAATACCCAGCAATACCTAATAGGTCCGTTACGGCATAGGAACTATAAATGATGAAACACACTTTAGATCCAGCAGGGCAAACATGACAAGCACGAGAACGCTCTCTTTCTCGATTTGTCGAAAAGAGGATGGCCCCAGCGTACCTGATGACGAGTCGCAGGCGTCCCGACTTGCCATAATTCATGAAAAAAAAACATTATTTTTTAAGGTTTTAGAAACCGTAACAAATATCTCTTGAAGAAGCGAGAAAATAAAGGTGTTTGGTGGTGTGGTGGTTGGGTTAAGTAATTTCTTTGAAGTTTTTATTTTAAAATTTTTCGTCATTGGTGTCATTTTCGTAGTTTTCGAGGGTGCTAAAGCCGATAGTGATACATTAAAATGTAAGTAAATCCAAGATGGCGACTGCGAAAATTTCGTTTTACTATCTTAGTAATAAAAAGTATGTAACTAATGTTGTAATGTTACAGGTAGCGGCATTTATAATGGCGCGTCGCCTGGCACGGCGCGCGGGCGAGCGCGCACTGGCGCCGAGCGGCGAGAAAGACAGCGTGTGCGCAGTGCCCGCCGCCGACGACGACAGCGACTGCAACGACGCCGAGCGTGTGCCGCCCGGCTGGCGCAAGAAAGCCAACCTGCGCATGTACACCATACTCGACAAGATTTTCTAGCAGGTCAGCGCTCCACTCAGATCGGCTCAAGCGGTTAATTCTCCTTCTTGTCCAGCCTTTAAACTCAGACCAAATAAAAAAAACGAGAAAGCGCTGCGAACAAGAACAATACAGTGAAGCAAGCTAAAACTATACCTCTGCTCTGTGCATACACGCAACCAGTGGCGGGCCTAGGGTTCAAAATCAGGGCAAGCCCACAGATTTTTTACGATAAAACAGCCATGTGAGCGATTTACGGATTTTCTTTGTTGTTCATGGTAACACCATAATTATTATAATTTTGGTTAGAAAACCTTTAAAATGCGAAGAGTTCTACATATTTCAAGCAACAGTACGTAATTTTCGTAAGCGCCATCTATAATAACAAATGCGTGTAAACCACACCGCTTAGTAGGACCTTTTCACTGGAGATGATGAATATAACCATCAACCATTAAATTTAACTAATATTTAAAATTAACCATGATATTCAATAAATAAAATTAACATTAACGAATAAAAATATCATATCAACTTCTTCGGCGCAAAATTGGCAAGGACGAATACGAATATTTCTCTGTCTCGCTCGAACAACGCGCTGTCTCTCGCTCGCTCGGTTTGACCTTCGGAGCGGCAACGCAGTGTCGTCAGTGTCGTAGAAATATTTATTCCGTTACGTGCATTCAATTGTATGTTCTATCTTTGTTACGTTAAAACACATTTACTGTTGGGGATATTTTATTCTAAAGAAAGTTGTTGATATTTTTAACCAATATTTCGGTCGGTTAATGGTTGATTTTTGATATAAGTTTATTTTATTAGTTAGTTTTGATATTTTACTCAAATAACAAAGTCGCGTCGTTGCGTTGTTGTTGTTTTTTTTGTTTTACAAAATGCCGAGACGAAATAATGATACGTGGAACCATTTCGATAGGGTCGTGGGGGTGGAAAAAGTCGCAACTTGTAAATATTGTAAAAAAAGCCTGTTAAAGTATGAAGGGAAGTTTAACTTAACAATTTCAACATGCAGTAGTTAATAGAATATTCAACTTTTCAACATGTTGCAGATACTTGAATAAAAATATTAACTAATATTTTCAACCAATAAAAATATCGATATTTTTATTTAACCATTAACCATTAACCAATAAACAATTTCAACCAATATTCTCATCTCTACTTTTCACCATAATAAATTCATTTTCGCTTGTCACATGCAAAATTATTCTATCAAAATCCGCTAGATGGCCCCCAAATTATCGATTTGTTGAATTGAAGTTCTCATTTAACATTATGAGATATTACATTAGGTATATAACATTTTATAATTAATCATAATGACAATAGCCAACTCTAATCTTTATTTCAAAACGCCTAGGTATGAAGAATATCTTCGATACGAAAATAAATTGTGTTTTGAGATCTTGATGAGATGTTGGTTTACCAAAACAACAATTGCCATACAAAAAACACTACCACGATATCAAAATTTGTATATGTAATACAAAATGTCTTTCATGACACCAGACTACCTAAGTTTGTCATACTCCACTCATATCTAAACAATCGAATGCCAATTTCAATATAATCTTCGACTGACAAAAATTGTCTTTATTTCCGAGTAATAGGTAGGTACAAATCAATAATTGGGGTTGATTACGGTGAGGTAAAGAGTTACTTACTGTCAGAAAACTTAATGTATTCTATTTACATAACTTTTCGAACACAGTTTCGAAATTCATTTTTGATGATAAAAACCACACTGTAACCACTTACTAAGCTTATGGAATGACATAGCCACAATAACTATCACATCATTTTATATAATAAAACTAGGTACTTTCATTACCACAGTTGGAAAATAAAATACTGATCTCAAATTATTTCAAAACAATAGCAAATTGAGTCGCGTCGCGGACTTGCAACTCACTTTACGCGGGTCAACATCGCGGCAAACATACGATTCGTTCCATTCATAAAATCTCAAAAGCCGGGCTTAAATATTAGAACATTTTGCAAAATAAGTACATACTAATAGTATCAAAATCGTAAAAATTTTCTATCCAAAAAATGAGAACTGACGTCTTCATTCATGGATGCCATCTCGCCCAACGCTATAGTGTTAGAGCGAGATCGCAACTGTTGCATACGTCCGAGTAGACGGTTTGGCATCGTAGCTTGTACTTATAGCGCGCGGCGGGTGCAGCGCGAAATTTAAATGTTATTATTCTTATCAATTCTTGCGACATGAAATATTGACTTGGAAGTTTATAGAAGTTTTTTATTTTAATTTATTGGCTCTGTTTTGAAGGCAAGCCGGGCTTTTCCGCTTCTATGGAAAGAACGCCCCCGCAACCATTTACAATCAAACTACAATCAGACTACACCTCACTAAGTACACACGTTTACGAAACCGGCCTCACGAGTCACGCCACTGTTGACAGCACTCTGTATGGGTATTTTTTTGGTTTGTGGTTATAAAGAAAAATTTTTGTTTGTTTGTTAATTCAATTAAATTATCCTTTCTTTTTTTTACTAACCAGGTGTCTACCGGTTTCAGTGATCAATGGTTCGACTGACTTTTCCAGGACGAGGCAGGCGCTCAGGCGTCAGCGCCGGTGCCGCGGGGAAGCGGCGGGGGCGGGGGCTGCGGCCGGGCGCGCGCCTCCCGCCGCCGCTCGCGCGCGGGCCCGCGCCGCGCCCGCGCCTGCGCCGCGCCGGCGCCGCGCGACGCCGCGTGGGACGCCGTGCACGCCCAGCTGCGAGCGCGCACGCCACGCCTCGCGCCGCCCTCCGCGCCCGCCGCCGCGCTGCTCATCCTGCACACCGACCTCTAGCGGTGCCTTTACCATCTGGTGTTAGTCTGCCGGTGACCGTGTTGTACATGAGCTTCGTCTTCGGTCACAAAGAAGACGTGAAGCTGCAGCGCGGCAGCGCCTCCTGCTGCGGCCTGACACGGGGTTCCTCTGCGTGGGAGCGAGATGTATGCCCGTGTTGATCATAATCAACATTTTATGTAGCAAATCAAGAACGATGTGATTATATTAGTAGAGAGTCGATGAGACTAGCCTTCCACTTGTAATGGTCTGCCCATATCTCATAAGTTTCTATTATAATTATTTACTATTAAACTGATTAACGAACACAGACTGCCATATTATGTAGTAGTTAACAGTAATGCTAAGTGATGGGTGAGTGAGAGTATGAATGTACCATGTATTGTACAGTGTGCCAGGTCATGCCTGTCCGCAGCGACCGCCGCGCGAGTTGTGTGTTTGCATGTTACGTCGTGCAGGTGCATGTTGCGTGATTGCGTGTCACGTGTGACGTGTTGCGTGTGGCATGTTGCGTGATTGCGTGTTGCGTGTTGCATGTGGCATGTTGCGTGTGGCATGTTGCGTGTGGCTTGTTGCATGTGACGTGTTGCGTGTGGTATGTTGCGCGTTACGCGGTGCGCGGTGGACGCTGTTGTTGTTTTATGTATTCCTATATGTACTTGTAGGTAGTTAGTGTAGCGTTATACGAGACGGTGCGCAGTAAGTATATACTGTAACAGACTATATTTTATAAAAGTAAGTTTTATAGCCATTTGAGTAGTGACTTCTTGCCTTGTAGCGAACTTATCGACGGACACGGTGCTATCAACACGATCACGCCCAACACTAAACTGTTGACTTTAGAACACCTGCTGGACTGACTGGACGGGGACGGGCTGGGAGGACTGCCTCGTGTACCTCGTGTAGTGCATGTGGCACTCTTCACGTTCAAAGCTCCTGAACATGTGTTACTAAAGATTAGCCAGTGCAGCGGTACCCATTGCAAACTGGAGCCTCATGACCTTGCTCACTACTATTAAATTAAGATATATTCCTTACCTTTCATTCGATTAGATATTCTCGTGTTACACTCGATGCCTACCGCGCGGCACCGCTCAAGCATCGGCCGCACCTTGGCAGCTTGGGTATCGCTGGACTAACTACTAATTTTTGAAAAAACAGTTTTGGAAGTCCGTTGCCGTTATTTCATATCCGATTGTTGTGATCTATTTATAGAATATTGATTGATTGACCATTCTAGCTGTAATTTGAGTTAAACTACAAGAGCAAAGTGAATTACCTTAGTGTATGTAGGGAGGTGTCGGGCAGGCGCGCGCTACCGAGCGTCGGCGGTGACGGGCGGTGACGGGCGGTTGTCGGTAACCTGGTGCCAAATAGCGTAACATAGTTCGTACGACTCGTTCACTGTTGTAGACAATATCGTCATAGTTGGAGCTCCGTCGGAGACTAGACAATAAGCCAGCGATACGCACACGGCGCCCACGGGCGCGCCGCGTTGCAACAATGTTGTCAACATTATTATTATTACTATTAAAGCAATAAAGTGATATTTTTGTAATGCTGTTTTATTTGCATCTTTATTCATTGTCAATAAAATTGTGATATTTTTGTAAAGCTGTTTTATATGCATCTGTATTAATTGTCAATACAGTACCTACTAATATAGCTAGCTTCCGCCCGCGGCTTCGCCCGCGGCTTCGCCCGCGTGGTATGTTGATAAAAAGTAGCCTATGTCCTTCCCCGGGATGCCATCTATCTCCCTGCCTTTTATCGAAATCCGTTCAGTGGTTTAGGCGTGAAAAGGTAACATACAGACAGACAGACAGACCGACAGACAGACAGAGTTACTTTCGAATTTATAATATTAGTATGGATAGGTCTCGCCGTGTGAGCGCATTCTCTGCAGCTGCCTGCTGGCAAGCCGCGACGTCGCTGCCTGCGTAGCCGCGTGAAACAGCAACAACCACATTGGACGTCGTGTTCAGTCGTGACACTAGTGACGCTTCATTCAGAATCATCCGAAATGTTCACAATAATTGACAAAATGTTCACAATAATTGGCGAACAGATACAACATTATTTTTTGTTTACGCTAAACCCGAAAAGGGTTTTTATTTTATTAAGTTTTTATTTAATTAAAATCGCGAAAAAAATCAGCTGTTCCATACATATTGTCGATTTAAGTGAACACAAATGTATGGAATAGCTGATGTTTTTTTCGCGATTTCAAAATTGGTCCCATAGAAAAAGTTGTTCAAAATGATGAGTACAATGACCCCTTTTCGGGTTTAGCATAAACAAAAAATAATGTTAACCACAAGAATCTTAACTGCTTCTCAGGTTGACTTTGAAGTGCCGTGTTTGACTGATGCAATGAACGCCTGGAAAGTGGCCTGTCCGGGTACGGACAAGCCCGAGAACCCGTTCTCCCAGAGACAGTGGGATGAGCCGCTCTGCAGGTTGGTACGGAATAACCTCATTAATACGTCCACCAATACTGCTGAGCGTGCCCGCCTACTGGCTGTGGGGGAATGGGAGTCGGGCCTCTGGCTTCAGGCGCTACCGTCACCCAACATAGGCACTATGCTGGGTGATACCACTTTCCGGCTCGCTATAAGTCTGCGTTTGGGCGCTCCTTGTGGGGCCCCACATCGCTGTCAGTGCGGTGAAGCAGTCGACCGCCTCGGTCACCATGGCCTTTCCTGCAGCAAGAGCGCCGGCCGGTTGGCACGGCACGCAAGCATTAATGACATCATCCGTCGGGCTCTTGTCACCGCCGGGGTGCCAGCTGTTTTAGAACCCAATGGCTTGGTACGCGACGATGGGAAGAGACCAGACGGAATGACCATAATGCCTTGGAAGTTGGGTAGGCCTTTGGTGTGGGATGCAACCTGTGTCGACACCCTCGCGCCATCCCATCTTCCTAGCACGGCGGGCTGTGCTGGGGCGGCTGCTGCAGGTGCAGAAAACCTCAAACGGCGCAAATATAACAACCTTATTGGTAGCTATATTTTTGAGCCGTTTGGGGTTGAAACACTAGGGCCGTGGGGTCCGAGTGCTCATCGAGTATTTCGGGACATCGCCAAGCGGTTGGTCGACTCTTCACGTGACCAGAGGGCTGGTCAATTTCTAGGTCAAAGAATCAGCATTGCCATCCAACGTGGCAATGCTGCCAGCCTTTTGGGCACTTTTCCCACTGACAGCGATGCGGAAGAATTTTTTGACGCCCTATGAGCCCTACTTTCTATAATACTTTTTATTTCGTTTTGTATATAATTTTAGTGTTAGATTGTATATAAAAATAATAAGAATGATTAGATTATAAATAAAATTATAATACAGTAATATTAAAAAAAAAAAAAAAAAAAAAAATAATGTTGTAGATGAACATCATTCGGTCAAATTGAGTGATGATCCAGAACTTGTAGCACTTGTAGCGTAGAGAAGCTACCGTTATCGCGAAATTTTCTTCGTGCGGTCTCTCTCGCACACCCCTCGTTTACTCGCTGAGCAACAGAGAGTGCACGAAGAAAAGTTAGCGATAACGCGAAGTGTAGCCGTAGCATTAGTGCCGACGTAAATCGATAGCATAATCTCTTTCACTAAAGGCCTACGCAGACCAGGACGGCATGGCAAGGGATTCAAATTTTTACTATTGGACATACAAACGTATCGATATAGAAATACGACATAAATTGCTATGCTTTAAAATGATGCCATGGCATCAAAAGGGATTTCGTTATGCGGCATTGAAAGACGCGCCACGGTCTCCCGCGGCGGGATGCCATGCCGTGGCGTACTGCGGTAGGCAACGGCATGCCGAGGACACCGACGCTGGTTGTGACATACCGCAGTATCTAAGCGGCTAGTGTGCGCTGACTGACGGCAAAATCCTTTGCCATCCTGTCCCGGTCTGCGTTGGCCTGTATATGTAAAATCAGTTTTAGTTTATCTAATATGTCTCCTACCGCTACAGGAAGGTAAAAAGGAAAAAATATTTATGTGCGCAAATGGTTGATGATTAGCAATAGTAGGTAGGAATATTTTGACTCAATGTCTGGGTGGCGATGATACATTTTCCATGAATAACTACAATGCTATTGTATAAAAGTGTACCTAATAACAAAAGATAAGGATAACTAGCGCGGCGAGCGAGTCGCGGCGAACGCATTCGGCTGACGACGGGCCTGCCGAACTGCCGACCCACCTGCGGAGATAGCGCGCTGATAAGATACCGCGCGTGCTATCACTGCAGCCGCTATCGCGCTATCACAAACACGCCGTTTGATACAAGCCACATTATTGTGGAATGAGATAAGCTGTGTGACCGTGTGTGCCTGGCAGTGTAGCTTGTTGGTGGTGGTACACGAGCTGTGGTGACCAGCTCACGAGGGACCAGCTGTGAGGAGTAAGGAGCTGAGCGGAGCTGTGCTGTGCGCAGCAGGGCAGCGATGTGCGCGCGCGCGGCGCCTGCGCTGCTGGCGCACGTCAACCTGATGCTCACCGTGAGTCACACAACACACTGTATTTGAAATAACTCCATGAGATCTTGGAGACTACGGTGTCAGGGTGTCATGCATTAAAAACGAGTCCAAAGCAAATTCTCCTTTTTAGGGTTCCGTGGTCAACAAGGACTCTTAATCGCTTCTCTGGTTGACTTTGAAGTGCCGTGTTTGACTGATGCGATGAACGCCTGGAAAGTGGCTTGTCCGGATACGGAGCAGCCCGAGAACCCGTTCTCCCAGAGACAGTGGGATGAGCCGCTCTGCAGGTTGGTACGGAATAACCTCATTAATACGTCCACCAATACTGCTGAGCGTGCCCGCCTACTGGCTGTGGGAGAATGGGAGTCGGGCCTCTGGCTTTAGGCGCTACCGTCACCCAACACAGGCACTATGTTGGGTGACACCACTTTCCGGCTCGCTATAAGTCTGCGTTTGGGCGCTCCTTGTGGGGCCCCACATCGCTGTCAATGCGGTGAAGCAGTCGACCGCCTTGGACACCATGGCCTTTCCTGCAGCAAGAGCGCTGGTCGGTTGGCACGGCACGCAAGCATTAATGACATCATCCGTCGGGCTCTTGTCACCGCCGGGGTGCCAGCTGTTTTAGAACCCAATGGCTTGGCACGCGACGATGGGAAGAGACCAGACGGAATAATGCCTTGGAAGTTGGGTAGGCCTTTGGTGTGGGATCCAACCTATGTCGACACTAGTGTTGCCAGGTCCGATTTGTTTTAAATCGGAGCAGAAGGTAAAACAAATCGGGATTTAGGATTGTAGATCGGGACACTTAAAAAACGAGATAAAAAAAAAAAAGGTTTAATTTATTGTCTGTCGCAACTATTTTAGCATGTCGCTTCGAGTAAATTAGGTCCGTATTCTTTCTTTTTGATCGTTCATACAGAAATAGAAGTAAGTTATCGACATAAGCAGAAAAGGAGTGTAGGATGCAAGAGCGAGCGAACATTTTAGCACCCCGCCTGTGATAGGTAGGAATTCTGCTAAAGTTGTTTTTAAATTGAGTTTCTGCTTTTGCATGCTCGAGTGTCAAACGATATCGCCCTTTCCGTCCCGTATTGAAGCCATAAAAGAAAATAACTTTTGAAGATTTGTGCCATTTTTGGAGCGGCGCCGGCGTCATATCTTTGTTTTACACTGCTGCCTTCACTACTTCTTTGATTTTACACACTTCTTCATAGAGGTGATCCATGTCGAAGAATGTTTCAATTGTTAGATTTTCAATCACGTTAACCATTGACGCGTAAGACAATGAGTCGTCCTGGACATGTATTGATTTATCGGGACGTTTAATGTCCCGATCAGGTGCAAATCGGGACGCGTCCCCAGACACCTGAAAATCGGGACGACCCGCGCAAATCGGGACACCTGGCAACACTAGTCGACGCCCTCGCGCCATCCCATCTTCCTAGCACGGCGGGCTGTGCTGGGGCGGCTGCTGCAGGTGCAGAAAACCTCAAACGGCGCAAATATAACAACCTTATTGGTAGCTTTATTTTTGAGCCGTTTGGGGTTGAAACACTAGGGCCGTGGGGTCTGAGTGCTCATCGAGTATTTCGGGACATCGCCAAGCGGTTGGTCGACTCTTCACGTGACCAGATGGCTGGTCAATTTCTAGGTCAAAGAATCAGCATTGCCATCAAACGTGACTGCCACTGACAGCGATGCGGAAGAATTTTTTGACGCCCTATAAGCCCTTCCTTTCGCTTTGTATATACATAATGTTAGAATTAGATTGTATATTTTATTTTGTTGGATTAAAAGATATGTTAAAATGTATTAGAGTGAACCCTGCCCATAAGAGGAATATAAAATATTCGTTATTAATCACTACATCGATAGAAGTCTTAAAACTGTCCTATACCTTACCTATAACTGTAATGTCCTAAACCTATTATAACTATCAGGAAAACAGAAATGAACTGGAAGTAGTTGATTATGAAAAACACCTGTTATTCTGGTAGGCGTCTTTCGGAAAAGCCCCTGAAGTCTATGAAGGCCCATACTTATCAAGAATTTCACTTTTTTCATTATCACTACTTAATATCTTGTTCGTAAAGTTTCCCGACTCTTATGTAGATTGATCGTTCACATTTTCGAAAAATGAAATTACATACAAAGCATTTTTACTGACTGGACTGTACCATAAATCTTCGAACTTGTTTTGGTATTAGTTTAAACAATGGTATCCGTTCGGAATAGAAAATAAATATGAGTTGAAACAAATACCAGTGGTACCTATTCGTTTTTGGTATTGGAATGGAATAATTTTATTAATTTCTTAGTAAGCTTCTTCCCCACTGAGTTTATAACGTGTGAAACTTATTTTAAGTAGATACATTTCTGGTTATGACTCACTGGTGTCAGAACCCCTCCCCCCCCCACATACCTAGGATGGCGCGGGGTGCGGGGGGTGCTGTCAAAGTGGTGATGTGCTGATGTGTGACAGCTTTACGGCGGCGCAGCACTGGCGTCTGCGGCGCGGCTGAAGTGGGACCCCAGCACATACGTGGTGCTGCGCGAGCTGTTTCCGGCGGAGTACCGCGCGGCGGCGGCGGCGCTGGCGGCAGGCGGCTTCGCGCTGCTGCTGCTGCCGCACGTGTCGGCAGCCGCGCTGCACGCGAACAGGCCGCGCAGCTGCGCCGTGCTGCTCTATGTGGTCAGTTTGTTATTTATTAAACTATGTTGTATCTACAATTTCCTAGTAGTAAAATAGTATAGTCCATACTTTTGTACCTCTAACCATAAATTTTTCAGTGTAAAGAGTAGGCAAAAGGAGTCGAAAATTAGCTTTTGGTAAAATAAAATATTAATGCAGTTAAATATTTCTTACGTAAAAAATCATTTCGTGTAGATACACCTTATAAAGGGCGTTCCCTTTAACCTGAAATAGTAAAGCGTGTATACAAAAAATTATTACTTACCACTAAAAAAAAATATTTTTATTTTTTATTTTTGTCGTGAAATTTTCACAAAACGTTTAAATTTAAACGTAAAAGAAACACTCTGTACACGCACACTTATATTTCAAAGTAGAAAAACAAGTGTGACAAGTGGGCGTGTGTAGAGAGTTTATTTTCCGTAACAATTTAATATTTTTTGTGAATATTTTACTATACAAAAACAAAAAAAAAACATATTTTTTTTATGGTAATATTTTTTTTAACATGTATAGACGCTATACTATTGCAGGTTAACGGGAACGCCCTTTGTTACTTAACATACTGTATAATTATTGTAGTCTGTGCTTTGTACTGACACACCAAAATGTGATAAACTCTAAAATTGTATCTGTTATGGTCTAATATAGTGAAGGTAAGCTTTGATTCCCAGATTAGGTAGTGTTATTGTGTTTGTCATCAGGAGTAAGTACTAAAGTATCTTAATACCAGCCCGGAGTCTGGATTTGTGAAATATCATGGAAATGGTTTTAGCTACAGATTCCTGCTTGCTACTTATTGCGTTATAATTATTATATAATATGGAGCCCTTTTTAATGTTGTGCAAAAAGATTACCTATCAACTTTCAAGACCAAAACTATTAACTTTAATAGCACCTCCGTTGGCTTTTATCAATGGGCCACTCCAGGTATTTATAAAAGTAGAGCGAGACTATACGAGTTATATGGTTTGAAAAAATACAGGTTTGATACTCCTTTCCTAGAGTATGTCAAAAATTATTCAAAATTATTTAAAAAGGTTAGTGCTTTTGCTAAATCTAAATTTTTAAGCGATACAATTAAAATTTCCAATAATAAAGTAAAAACCACTTGGAAAACTATTGACATTGAAACGGGTAAATCGGTTAAACAAGATAAACAACTTGAGATTATGGTTGACCACAAATTAGTTACTAAAGCAGTTGACGTAGCTGAGGCATTTAATGAGTTTTTTGCCAACATTCCTATAACTACGACTCGCTCCTTAAATTCGTCCCCGTCTAAAGCTGAGAACCTTTTGCACGGTAGTGTGTCTAAAAGTAGTCGCTTATTTAGCTTCGAACATGTAACGCCTCATGATGTAGTTAATGTTTTTAACACACTCAAGTCTAAAATCACTGGTGATTACTGGGGCATCTCCTTAAACTTTAAGTAATATAATAGACATTGTCAGGGAAAGTTCCTAGATCAACACATTTATTAAAAGTAACAGCAAGATAGGGGGCTATCTTGCTGTTACTTTTAATAAATGTGTTGCTCTAGGAACTTTCCCTGACCTCATGAAGAGTAGTAAAGTCATACCATAAAAATGTCGTTGGCAATTTCAGACCTATTTCTATCCTACCTGCATTTAGCAAAATATTTGAAAAGTTAATCCTGAAGCAGTTACTAAGACATTTTAATTTAAATAGCCTCCTTCATAATGAACCATATGGCTTTACAAAAGGTCGTTCGACTACAGATGCGGGTGTTGCTCTGCTGAAACACATATTTAACGCATGGGAGAACTCGCAAAATGCTATTGGGGTTTTCTGTGATGTTTCCAAAGCCTTTGATTGCGTGCACCATGACACGCTTTTGCGTAAACTACGTCATTACGGTGTGCAAAACGAAGCTCTCAACGTTGAGCTTTTATTATTTACAGAATAGGTTCCAATGTGTAGATGTTAATGCTTCCGGGCTACCAGTTCAGTTAGGTGTATCTCAAGGCTCCATACTGGGTCCATTCTTGTTCTTAGTGTGTCTGTGAAGTTGTACTGCTTGCAGATGATACGATACCTCTCTTATTTTTAAAGTAGACAGGAACGGGCAAGATTTTAACGATGTAAACAGTGCACTCTCAATGGTAATGGATTGTTTTACGACAAATAACATAGTTGTCAATGCCAAATGTGTAAATTTCGCCTTACCGAATGTCTGAAATCTAGAACCCAACATCGTCTTAGATAAAGAGGTGCTTGAAACTGTATTCTCGGCAGTTTTTCTGGGGATAGCAGTAGATGCCAAACTTCAGTGGGGCCTACATATATCAAGCGTAGCGGGGAGGCTCAGTTCGGCAGCTTACGCCGTCAGAAAAGTAAGACAATACACTGACGTTGATACTGCTCGGTTAGTTTATTTTAGTTATTTTAATAGCGTTATGTCCTACGGTATTCTGCTGTGGGGCAAAGCTGCTGATATTCAAAATATATTTGTCCTGCAAAATCGAGCAATTTACCTTATGGGTGCCAGAGTTTCTCTGAGAGATATTTTTAAATATATTGGTATTCTTACGGTGTCATCACAATTCATCTTCGCCGACATCTTATATATTATGCAAAATATCTAGACACGCGGCCGCGTGTCAAGCCAAGTTTAAGAAAAGAACTGGCGACGCAGCAGCCGTGGTTTTATATTACACGAACGATTTGGAGCTACTTTTCACCCCTCAATAACTCAAAATCTATTTAACATACACACATGAAACTTGGTTTACGTATTAATACTCCCTAGATTAACTAGAACCCCAAATTTCATAAATACAGCTCAAACGGTTGTTGAGATATCGACGTCTAAAAATCGTCATTTTTATCACTGACTGACATACCTATAGATCAAAAACCTAACCCACTTCCAGATGACCTAGAAAGTTGAAATTTGGCGTCCAGCTTGGTAATTGTGTGTTTACAAAGGAAAAAATCAGAAAACAGTTTTTTTTTACGATTTACAAAAAAATTTCAAGTTATCGATTTTTAACACCAAGCGCCTATCGAAATTATAATAGCAAAAATATTTTCTTTTGTAGGAGAATTGGTTACAATAAGAAAGGTCGCTTTTATCGTTTTGTATCTATATACAAAACGATAAAAGCGACCTTTCTTATTGAACCCTGAAATCCCTGAGGTACCTATGTACCTCAGGGATTTCAGGGTTTGGAAATATAGTCATAGTCCGTATCTTGAGGTGATATTTAGGCTTCCTGTACATGATGTCGGAGCCGCACCAGAGCCGGACAAAATCGTGGCGCGGCGCCGCCCGCACCAGTGAGGTTCCGGTGCATATCGCCCTTGCGCCATGTGGGCGATATTCATTCGTATATACCGGTAATCTGTATAATTCAGGTATTCTATACAATACCTAGGCAATGTATAGAATACATTTTCCACAGTAGTTAGAAGCCCATAAATAAAAAAAATATATAAAAATTCGTACTTATTATACCGATTCGTACCTAAAGACGTTACGTATGTTTTTGAGTGTGTCAAAGCGGATAGTGAGGTCAAAATGTATATGCAAAATAGTGGCTTCGTAAATTAATTAATTAAAGCATACGTGGGGTTAGGAACCGACAGGGTCCATGTGAACTTTGTAATTATCATTTTAAGAGTTTGTATACACATGAGACATACAATAAAGATTTGAATTCAATTGAATTGAACTTGTTCCTGACAGAGTTTCCCCGACGGCACACGTTTTTTATAGAACTTCGACAAAACTACAACGCCGGGCTCAGCGATCTGACATCACTGCGGATAAGTGTAACTAATTAAGTTACAAAAGAAATACATTCTAACACAATCTTGCTACTTATGTTTGAAAAGGCTTCGGCGAAGTCGATAACCACTCTTTGAATTTGGCTCCCATTTCACATTTATGTTTTTGGTTGGATACATTTATACACTAAAAACAATGATATTCACAATGTTAACACTAGGAATAAGGACAAACTAAGAGTTCCCTTTCACCGGCTTCATAAGGTTCATAACTCATTTGTTGGGCTTGGTATAACATTTTATAACAAGCTACCCTCTTCTTTGCTAGATTTGCCTTATAATGCGTTTAAAGCTAAAGTAAAATGCAACATTTGTTCAAACCGTGCGTTTGCACTGGCGAAACATTCACGACGAAACATGTTGAAATCTCTCATTTTTGTCAATGTTCTATACAATTTTTGACAGGAACTAGAGATTTTAACATGTTTTGTCTTGAATGTTTCGCCAGTGCAAACGCACGGAAAGGCGTACTACGCGATTAACGACTACATATAGGTATTGTCTTGTTTGCCAGAATTTCATTTGCCATAATATTGTTTTCCATAATCGTCCTCATTCATAATATTTACTTGCCCTATTATCATTTATACTAATAACGTGTGTCATATCAACTTATTAGTCATAACTTTTATTTGCCATAATAACATGTGTCATAATCATTACTTTCTATAAGTAACACATTACATAATCGATACTTGACATAAGCAACATTTAATATAACTTAGAAGCGATTATTGTTTTGTACAAAACATTGGTAAGGAGTACCTATTTTTTGTATAGCCCTAGCTATGTATACATTGTTATTCCTAAAAAAATGCTAAAAATTAGGCTTTAGTGACAGAAACACATCGCTGTAAATCCGACTCCACGCAGTCTTGTATGCCCTACCCCTAGAGTGTAATTTAAAGTCACGTAGGCGCGGAGGGGCGAGGCGGCCCGCGAGTTGAGGAGCAGGTGGTTGTAACGCTCGCCGCTGCAGCTGAGCCTGACCGGCAAAGCCGGCCAGCAAGACGAAGCTGCGGTGGTGAGCGTTAAACCATCTGCGATGATAAGCTCGCGTGGGACCGCCGGAGGCCCGCAGCGCCGGAGCCGTGATAGAAACCATGCCTGCTGCGTTTTTTTTTTTTTGCCTTTTGTTCGTGCAGCATAAACCTTTTTTCTATGAATATTTTAATATCGAAATTATTCAGTTTAACATAACATCAAAATTGCAGGCGCTTGTACTGAACTAGCATTGTTGTGCTTATATGGGCAAATTAATATTACGATGAATAAATGGTATGGAAAACGACATTATTGAAAATGAAAAATATAGCAAATAAATATTATAACACTTGATCGATTATGACCAATGAAATTAGGGAAAATGATTTTATGTCATTTGACGGTTATGGCAACTGAAGCGTTATGAAATTATGGCATATAAAATTATGGTATATAAAATTATGGCATATGAAATTATGGCAAACATTAGTAAACCCTACATAATTATATGATAAGAGTAGTTGGTCGCTGTGATTAACTTAAGACAATGTTTATGTTCTTTCTCCAGTATTAGCTTAGGTACCCACTGACAGGTTATACAGTACGTTAAATAACAAAGGGCGTTCCCGTTAACCTGCAATAGTATAGCATCTCTAGATGCTAAAAAAAATATTACCATTAAAAAAAAAAAGTTTTTTTTTGTTTTTGTCTAGTAAAATATTCACAAAAGATATTAAATTGTTACGGAAAATAAACTATCTGTACACGCCCACTTGTCACACTTGTTTTTCTACTTTGAAATACAAGTGTGCGTGTACAGAGTGTTTCTTTTACGTTTAAATTTAATCGTTTTGTGAACATTTCACGACACAAAAAAAAAAAATTTTTTTTTTTGAGTGGTAATATTTTAGCATGTATACACGCTATACTATTGCAGGTTAACGGGAACGCCCTTTGTTACTTAACATACTGTATAAGTTCATATAACTTTTTATTTTATTTTATTTGGACTGTATAATCAATTTAATTTAATTAAGTATCATTTTTAATATAATTTATTTGTTGACGTAATCTACTCATTACAATGTTTTCTCTATGAGTTGTATTGCAATATGTGGTTAGCTAGCGACCTCGACAATTGATAATTATTATTTTTGCCTGAGCAACCGGCAGCAGGTTCGTCATGCTTCCTTAGATGTCACTGCTTGCGGTAGCGTCGGGGGTCGGGTTGTCTCCTTCCCTCAAATATGGCGAGGGGGGTAATGGCTGATCTTTGCGTTATGCTCGTGAACGGGTGCTGCTTGTGGTGACTGGTCGTCTTGCTGATCTCGGTTTTGTTAATGTTACCTATTAGTAATTCAGTAGTTCATTATTATTTATTTTACCTCCATAGTCCTAGTTTATCATTTATAACTTCCAGCTACAGCTATAAATAGCGATATGTAAGCGGGCACGCCCTTTGTGCCTGTAGGCTTTTATTTAGTTAATTTACTTTTTATTTCTGCTTGAGTACATATAGTTCTCGTTTTGTTTATACACATTTTTTTTGGTTGGTATATTGGCGTGTGCTAGCTAACATTATGACTAATAATTAGATTTATGTTTTATGTTGCGTAATGTAAATGATTTTGCATACTTTTGTATAGAATCATTTTTTTTTCTAACTGAACAGACAGCTGTGCTGCTGGGGAGTTTGTTGCGCCACTTCTTCTTCCCAGCGAAAGCACTAGGAAATGGTGAAGGGTGGGCGTTTTGGGGGACTGTCAATTTTTGACGTTCGAAAAGTGCTGATTCTCAGCCTAGTTTGAATAAATGACTTTTGATTTTGATTTTTTGGCAGTACGCGGTGCTAGTGACGCTGCTGATGGTGGGTGAGCTGGTGTTCGGCGGGTGGTTAGCGGCGCAGGCGCTAGCGTGGTCGCGCTCAGCAGCGGCGGCACAGCTGGGCGAAGCGTTGGCGCTCAGCGAGCATCTGCGGCCGGTGCTGCAGTACCTAGCGCGCTGGCACCCGCTGCCACACCGCATCGAGGAGCTCATACAGGTGAACTACCGGCGAACAGTCGTGGTGTTCCGGTTGGATATGAGCGCCGGACTGCTGGTGGAATCATAGGCACATATTATGTGACATTTCTGTTCTGACTCAGAGCTCCGGGATGGCCACGCATCTGCGATGTGTCAGCTTGTCCATGGGCGGCGGTAACCACTTACAACTTCTACAATTACTATCATTAGCTGAAAACGCAATAGCGGACTTGGGGCCCAACTGTCGCGTCGGCTTGTTTGACATTACGTTAGGAAACATTCTTTGCACCACTGCTGCACTCTGTGACGTCTGACGCACCGGACCCCACTGGAACACTGTATGGTATGCAAGGGGGGGGGGTCGTTTTAAGCCACTCTAGGCAAGCAGCAGCTTCACGTACCTACCTACCGCTGAGTGTTAGCAGTGCCCCGGTACGTGACTATAGCTCAGCACAGCTTTATGCCACTGGGTTGCCCGGCAAGTAATTGCTGCACTTTCCAAGTACTTAGTTCCATTCACACGCTATATTATGTCATAGAGCACGGAATGGCCGCACGCGGCGTCGCGCCGCGCCGTCAGCATCGCCGTGCTCTCACGATAAGGCCACCAGTGTAGCTTGAACTTGAACCAGCAACACTAGTATATTTAGGAGTCTTATGTCATGACGGATTGACGGATAGAAGATTACGAGTGGTAGATTTCGGCACACTCCCACTCACCGAGAGGAACCCTATGTCCCAGCAGTGGGAACATTATAGGCTGATAATGCTATGACGGATGGTGCATGACTTGTGTGTGCAGGAGGCGCAGGAGGACGCGCCGCGCAACGCTTACGCCGCTCTGGGGCTACTGGCGCTGCTGGCGCTGCTGCAGCTAACGGCGGTGGTGGCGGCGCTGCTGGAAGCGCGCGCGCCCCGCGCCCGCACCCGCGTCTCGTCGCTCGCCGGCTCCGACTCTGAGATGCCGCTGCAACCCAGACCACCCTCCTACAACAGGTAACTTTCTGGCTTGATAGTGTGCTGTGCTCTTCTTCTCGCATATATTTTTCCTAACGATCCGGACTTGAGTAATTGCTTCTCCAGCATAGCCGTCGATTGGAACGTGTGCTCGACGACGACTACTGCGCGGCTCTGCCATCCCATCATCCAACCTAGCAAACCTGGCTAAGCAAACGTGAGGCATAGTTCAGTACTAACACTATCTACAGGGTGTTAGGGTAAACACCGTTATCCTTGCAACCAGTGGTTTGGTTTCATTTATAGAACGTAAAATCAATGGAAAATTACAACTTTTTTTTTTTTTATTTAGATGTAAATTTTACCACAAGAGACCCAAATTCGTTGCCCTATACGCTAGGGCAACGAATAGGCTCCGAAACTACTGGACCGATTTTAATCATTTTTTCACCAATAGAAAACTAAGTTATCAGAAGATAATAGAAAGAAGTAACATAGGCTACAATTTACTTTTATTTTAAATCTTATGAAAATTGCAATAATGTAACTTATAGTAGTAAAATGACTATAAAAATCATTATTTGGCGTGCAAAACTATTGATGATACATAAAAATTATGTACCTACTACATGATTAAAGTACTCATTATTACCTACAAAAAGTCCGCGAGGGAATATATCAATAAGTTAAGTCACAATAGCAGTTTTTGTGTTGTAAAATCTAATCAGTTCGCCGGTAGGAACAAAAGTTTGTTACGTTGGTTAAATAGTTTTATCATCAAGGATATTTATGTAGCAGTAAAATACTTTAAATCATTCGAATCGGACATAAATTTAATTTCAAAGTTGTCACGAGTATAAAAATGTAATACGCGAATTGTTCGACGTCGCCGCGACGTTACCTACTCTAGAGCGGATGAAATTTGGCACACGGGTAGACCATGACCTAGAATAGGACATAGGATACGTTTTATCCCTATATTCCCACAGGATCGAGACCCACGCGGGTGAAACCGCGGGACACAGCTAGTACTACATACTATAACTAGCACTTTGCCCGCGACTTCGTCCGCGTGGATTTCGATACTTTCCTCTAAAAACTTTAACAACCCCTCCACCCCCTTTGAAAGATAGTTTTCGAAAATTAATATTCACGAATTACGAGCTTTATCATTTATTTACGATCTTTACCCCTTAAACTTTATTACCCTTTTACACCCTGTTAGGAGCAGATTTTTGAAAAACCCCGAACGAAACACGTACCTACTTTTTTATTTTAAGTATTAGTACTTTATCGAGTTTCGAGTTAATCCGACAGCGCGTTAAAATGTCTACTTACTTAGTTTGACATCCCATTATTCCTCTATAGTAAAATAATTTCCAAAAACCCTTTCTTAGTGGATGCCTACGATCTGTGTACCAAATTTCAGCCCAATCCGTTCAGTGGTTTGAGCTGTGATATAGACTACCCTTTTTCAACCCATTAGGGGTCGATTTATGAAAAACTCAGACACACATTATTCTTTATTTTTGGTTTTAAGTATAAATTCTTCTATAAAAACTTTGATAACCCCCAATCCCCGTTTAGGGGGTAATTCAGAAAAACTAAAAATGAAAACTATATCATTTGCTTAGTTAGATAAGTACTTATTTGTGCCAAGTTTCAAGCCTATTAACTCGAGGAATAATATTTTTCATACAAACGAAATCCCCCCTTTTCACCCCCTTAAAAGTCGAATTTTCAAAAACCCTAACTTAGTGCACGCCTACTTCAAAATAACTATCTGTGTGCCAAATTTCGGCCCGGCGATCCGGTCAGTGGTTTGAGCTGTGCGTTGATAGATCAGTCAATCACCCTTGCCTTATATACGTACAGTGTGTCCGGAGTCCGGACATGGACTAGCGATATTCTAAATATTTAAATATAAACTATTCTATAGTACAATTTAAATGATTAGTTTTCCGACAATTGCCTTGCAAAAAGCACAAAGCTTGCGCTTTCGCTATGTTCAAACAACAATAATTCTTAAAGAACAGTTGTGAATTTTATGTTGTATTGTAGGTTAGCTCAAAATCTGTCCATCTAGTAAAAAATTAAAAAAAGTTGTCGGGGGTATTTTTGTAGTAGATAACAATTATTGGTTGAATTGCATAATTTTTTATTATTTTTTTGACTTTCACATTTTGTATGGAATTTTGAACACATTGCTTTGTAATGCAGACGGTAGACAATATTATTGCCTTTCGAATAAGCCTATTTTTATCTCAGTCGGTATGCCCTCTTCTGTAAAATGAAAATTGAATCTGCGTCAGCTGCCGATCTCCACAGCAGAACGCCATAAGACATAATACTGTGGGAATTAGCAAAGTATACTAACCTAGCTTTAAAATAGTTTAAAATTAAATATTTTGAATATCGCTTGTCCATGTCCGAACACACTGTATATTATACTTAAATAAATTCGAAAGTAGAAAGTAAAAAAAGACAGACAGACTTTTATCGAAATCCGTTCAATGGTTTAAGGTCGTAAAGGTTGTTACCTTTTCACGCCTAAACCACTTAACGGCTTTCGATAAAATTTGGCAAGGAGATAGACGGTATTCTGGGGAAGGACAAAGGCTACTTTTCGTTTCAAAAATAATCCTATATGGGGTGATATTAGCGGATGGAAGTTTGTATAGGAACCCAGCATTTCTTAAGGATCCCGGTAGTACGTTCCCGTGGGACGATATCTAACATCCACGCGGGCGAAGCCGCTGGCAAGAGCTGGTATATTATAAGTACTGACATTTTGACGACGTGTGTGTGTACCGAGAGCGGTAACACGCGCGCCTGCTGAGCATCAACGCCGTGAGATCGATCCCCAGCCTGTAGGTGCCAGTGAACAGGTACCATCGACACCGTGGGTTCGATCCCCAGCCTGCAGGTGCCAGTGAACAGGTACCATCGACGCCGTGGGTTCGATCCCCAGCCTGCAGGTGCCAGTGAACAGGTACCATCGACGCAGTGGGTTCGATCCCCAGCCTGCAGGTGCCAGTGAACAGGTACCATCGACGCCGTGGGTTCGATGCCCAGCCTACAGGTGCCAGTGAACAGGTACCATCGACGCCGTGGGTTCGATTCCCAGCCTGCAGGTATCAGTGAACGGGTACCATCAACGCCGTGGGTTCGATCCCCAGCCTGCAGGTGCCAGTGAACAGGTACCATAATGGAGTAGTCAATTCTCAAAATGTTACGCATAAATTTCAAGCTTCCGTACTTGTTGTATCGTTTAGTGATGATGTGGCCAGAAGGCTCGTAACTTGTGTATTTGCAGTGGGTGGGCTTTCTGGCATGGCCGGCGGGTGAGCCACGTCGTCACTTCTTGTGTTACCTACGTTGTCAAGATTTATTATAGGGAGAAAGATGTGAGAAGGAAAGAGATCGACAGCTGTTGAGTGTTTCCGCAGTGCTTCGAGTTATGACTACCAGAAGATGCCGCGCACCGCGTTCCGGAACGGCCGCATCGTCATCTTGGACCCACCGCGCCCGTGACGTCACGCAGCACCAACCCTCCCCGCTGCTCTCGACAACCTACATTTTATGGACTGATTTCAACTCGAACTTTTGTTTATACAGTTTATCTATTTAACTTTAAGTAAGTACCTATTATCATTAGTTATTAAGAAGTAATTAGGCATATTATACCTCCAACTGTCACTAACGAGACACAATATATTATAATTGTTATCGGCCATTAGAAGGCCAATCGACAGTTGAGTGGAAGTATGTTAACTAACAAAGGGCGTTCCCGTTAACCTGCAATAGTATAGAGAACATACATGCTAAAAAAAATATAAAAAAAAAAAAATGTACCTTCGGGCGGGGCTAGGTATTTCGACTGTGGAGTAATTCCAAGTAATGAGAATAATTCTACTGAATTGATACATAAGTATTTGAATTATTCTCAGAAGTTAAAATTACTCCACAGTCGAAATACCTAGCCCCGTCCGATCTATTACCTACATGTAGTGAAATATTCTCAAAACTATTAAATTGATACGTAAAAGAAACACTCTGTACATGCACACTTGTATTTGAACGTAGAAAGACAAGTGTGACAAGTGTGCGTGTACAGAGTGTTTCCTTTCCGTATCAATTTAAAAAAAAATTCTTCCAACTACGTAGTATCGTGGTATCACAACAAAACCGATCACAAGGAACGTATTTTTTACTTAGAACCAAAACAGTGCAGAAATGTTGTATGAAATCTCATTGTTGCACAGATTTTCTTTAATGCACTGTTTTTTATCTATACTTAATTTATAAACCTGAAGAGTTTGTTTTGATTGTTTGTTTGTTTGAACGCGGTAATCTCAGGAACTACTGGTTGGAATTGAAAAATTATTTTTATACCATTCCCCCTCCAAAAAAGCTTATTTTATTCACTGAAAACAGTGAATAAAAAGCACTTTTAATCACTGTTTAGGTGTTTGAATTTAGAACACACCAATATTATTCGAACTCAATCTCAATGCTATACAAAATCCCATTTGATTTTCGAACAGGAGTTTAGCATTAGAATAAAAACTGTTTTGTGTTCTTTGCTGTCATTAGTAAATTGGCGCTATTTTAAATATTGTAAGTTGTACGAACAAAAAGTTTAGTAATAAATCGATTGAAAATGTTTTCAAGTGATGAAGAAGATGTGGTAACACCTGAGTTTATGAAAGAAAGAAAGGTCAGACATTGATTAGGGATGTTAAGTGAACTCTCCAGTAGCTCCTATTCAGAAGACTGACGATTTGGACGCGACCAAAAGTCATGAATCATTTTAAAGAATGCAAAAAAAAATCGTGACCTTGAAATAACGTCAGAAGCTAGGTGCACGCTTCCAATTGGTTGTTTCCTATGGAGAAGAGCCGGCAAGAAACTCCACGGTTACTCTTTTAAAAATAATTGCCTTACAATATTTTCAAATTACAGTGTTAGTACGCATGGAAGGACAATGTAGGCCTTTCAACAAGTTTTTTCTGTGTTGTTTAATTATGTGGAGGAATTTCCTTAATCTGACGGTTTGTGTTTTAATTCACATTTTTATTTAATGTAATAAATACAATACAAAATATATATATCTCATCATCTGCCGAGCCTTTTCACAACTATGTTGGGTTCGGCTTCCAGTCTAACCGGATGCAGCTGAATACCAGTATTTTACATGGAGCGACCTCCACAACCCAGTAACTGGGTAATACGATACCCCTTGGTTAGACTGGTTGTCAGACTTTCGTGCTTCTGACGACGAAATATATATATCTACGATAAAAATATAACCTGTATTTAGAAAAAAACTGAGTAATGAGAAAAAAAAAAAATGAATATTTTCTATCTTCATCGTCATTGGAATCTTCTTATTCGAAGCACATATTTTTTTTTTGTTGAATGTAATAAATACAATACAAAATATATACTTCCGTCTACAGGTGAAATTATATCCTGCATTTAGAAAAAAAATGCATAAGTACTTAATGAAAAAAAAAAAAGAATATTTTCAATCTTCTTCATCAGTGGAGTCATCTTCATATTCAAAGTTCGATTCAACTTGGTCTTTTTCAGCAAAATTTGGTTTTGCTGCTAGCGTGAGACAAAGTAATTTTTTAAATTATTATTTTTCTAAATGCCGAGAACATTTCGTGGGTCTTTAAAGATTTGAATTTCACTTTGTTCCGTCACTTTTACTTCGATACGAAAAAAGCGAGAGATAGAAACAAGTCGAAGAGGAACAATTCCATCATACATGATATTTGCGTAACTTAAACCGTTTACGCAGCGCACACAACGGAAGCTCTCAAAATAGTATATTATGCAATTAGTGAATAAAGGACGGATTTAAAATGAGGGCCATAGGTGAATCACGAGCAAGTGAAGGATTCTACATTTTCAATCGATTTATTACTAAACTTTTTGTTCGTACAACTTACAATATTTAAAATAGCGCCAATTTACTAGTGACAGCAAAGAACACAACACAGTTTTTATTCTAATGCTGTCATTAGTAAATTAATCGGCGGTTAATCGGCGGTTAGGCGCGGGATAACTTTGTTTTCATTAACTTGAGTTTTTATTTTTACCCGACTATGGCGAAGAAAAGGTATAAACAAGACACCATAGACAGACAAATTAAAAATCCGGAGTCACACGTAATCTGTTCGATTTATGCCCATAACACGTGTGACTCCGGATTTTTAATTTGTCTGTCTGTGGTGTCTTTTAGTCGTAGTTGGGTTTTAGTTTCTAAGACTTTAATTTTTTTTGAGTAGGTATATTTTATCACTACATTTTTATCACTACATTATAGTACTTAGGTACTAATTCCATGCCTACTGCCATGTCATTACGCAGACTAGTAAATACCTAGTTATATGGCGCACATTATCGCACTAGTGCGGTAATATAAAGTAAAAAGCACGCGTTCTTAATACACGGCATGTAAAAGCGGTTCAATAAGAGCCACTTTACGAGCATGTGTGTTCAAAAAGTAGATTACGCACCTTGCTAAAGTGAGTAATTAATGCAATATAACCCTCGTGCATTAATAACTTACGTTGCGCTCGATGCAAAAATCTACTATTGTGAATATTTTACTATGAAACTTAAAAAAAAAAGGTAATAAATGCTTTTTTTTTGCATGTATAGACGCTATACTATTGCAGGTTAACGGGAACGCCCTTCGTTAGATAACGTACTGTATAGATTTATAAAGGAATTGCGAAATTGCTAGTCGGTTAACTGCAACACACACCTTCGGTCTACGGCCAAAAGTTCATGTATCCATGACAGACTGATGTAACACGAACGATTGAGTTGTTGTCCGCGGGGTTCAATAAAATGCTCTGAAGTCCTCTGCTCGCAGCTCGCACTGAATACGGACAGTGATGAGTGCTTGTCCCTTCTTAGAATGAGAAGGGAGGTCATTACTGGCTGCTTATTGTGCTGTAGGTTTATAATTTATCATTATCAATATTTAAAACTCAATTATTTTTTTACTTTTCTGCTCTTAGAGATAAGTACCTAATTCAGTACGTGGTGTACAACACACATACGCACACAACGCCAAGGAAAGTTTTTATCATAGCTTCATTTTTTTTTACCTATTTTGGTACTGTTATCTTATTCTAGGTGCACTGCTTCACATATTCCTAATTATATAATTGATGTACTCATACAAAATATTGTAAAAAAAATTAAAAGAGTAAAAGTGAAGTTTCTTGCACATTATTCTCCATACGAAAACTGGGTATGTAACGTTTGAAATAATAACAAAAGTTCTAACGATCATATTTATGACCTAATTTCATTTATACTTATTTTTAATATCATGATGAAATCATATTATATAATGAATTATTGATATAATTTCATTGGTATAATGGATATTTTCTATAATGCACATATGTATATATAGCATTTATTTAAAACAACTGTTGGAGGTATTCACAATTTAAAATAAAATATACAATCTAACACTAACATTACATTTAAATTAATATTATTTTATAAGTAACGTTTAATATAATTTATAAACTTACTTTGTTTTGTATATTTTTGCAAAAACTGATTAGATTTTAAACGCCTGCCATTTTTGTGTAATATTATTTTTTTGCGTTTTCATTTGCGTCAGATACCATCTACTGTTAATTAATTATTTGGGTTAGGTTAGGTTAGAACAGTGACCATTAAACGAGGGCCGCGCGGCAGCGGCCGCCGAGCGCCAGATCCCCTCTATTGTTGGTGAATCATTTGGGTTAGGTTAGGTTAGAACATTACAGTGACCATTAAACGAACTAGCGCGGCGGCGGCGGCCGAGCGCCACATACCCTCTATTGTTGGTGAATCATTTGGGTTAGATGAGGTTATAACAGTATGATGTTCCCTGATATTTACTTATTCACAATGATATTATAATAACAATTCTGGCTGAAAATTAGTAAATATGAAAATGAGGTCTGAATGTTATAAGTATAATACAATTTAATAAAAACCTTTTTAAAGACAAGCTTTTAATTAACTAAAAGGCACGAAAAAAACTTACATAAATATGGAACTTTAATATTTTCTTAAAAGCTTGAGGCTTTTCTTAAAGTGTAAGAAGGTCGTTTACGCCTCAAGCTTTTAAGAAAAGCTTGTATTTAAAAAGGTTTTTACTTAAATTTTATTTTGTACTTTTTAGTATTACAATGTGTTTAAATATCTGTTCTATCTCCGTCACTTGAAAGGTGCCCAAACACGCCTTAACTTATGTCATGGTATAAAGTCAACTAAGCTGCACTATCAATAATTTAGAACGGGTTATCATATTCAAATGCGCATCCCGACCGTCTTTGAGTTCCCTCGTCTAGAGCCATCCCTGGGTGCAACACTGAGGTCATGGTGGACTTTTGAACGGGCTATCATAATAAACGTAATAAAATTTTGCGTCTCTGCTGTTGGCCGCTGAGTAGTTTCCTCATCTGGAGCCAATTCTGCCTGCAGCAACCATCAGATCATGGTAAACTTAGAACGAGCTATGACAATTGAATGCGTATATGAAATGTCGCGTCCGTACTGTTGACCGTTGAAGAGTTCCCTGGTCTGGAGCTAATCTTGGGTGCAGCAGCCAGGTCATGGTAGACTTTAGAACAAGCTATAATAATTGAATGCGTATATAAAATTTCATGCCTGTACTGTTGACCGCTGAGGCGTTTCCTCGTCTGGAGCCAATTTTGAGTGCAGCAGTCAGGTCATGGTAGACTTTAGAACGATTTACTAATGTTAAGCATAAAATAGATTGTCATAATTTACATTGGCATAACGAAATTCAGCATAATGATCATAACGCATAAATGTTTTGCCATAATGATAATTGCCATAAATACTTTTAGCATAATAATAATGCAGCATAATTTTATAAAACATAATGTTATAAACGCATAATGATATTTGCACATGATGTTCTTTGGAATAAAAATAATAAGGTTTTGTATTTTTGGTTTTTGCCACCGTCTTTCGAAAAAGCGAGAAATAAAAACATCTACATAATGAAAAATTCGGTTCTCTGCCCTTTCGCGGAATTTTTTTGCCAGATTTTCACTTCGCAACTAACGTTTCGCAGAATTTTATGTCGCCGAATAATCATTTGCCAACGTATCATATAATTTTTTTTATTTCCCAACCTCACAGTTACCAACTGTACTTTCTGGGATCCTGCCGTTTTGCCGAAAAGATTTTGCCCAAATTTCACTACCCAAACAAATTTTAGCAACCTTTTTTTATACCAATGCAATGTTTGGAATAATTTTAGTACGCACATTTTCATTTGGTCAAATTTTTACTTGGCAGAATATTATCAAGGATAATGTCATTTAGGCATTTGGTCTTTAATCAAATGATTTATTACAGCAAACAATCTTTAGATAATAAACGTTTGGTCATATGATTTGTTAGGTTAGGTTATTTTTTTTATTTTATTTTATTTGGAACAACAAACAGATATACAATATTTTATATATGGAATTACAATAAGACAGTTTTACTAATGTATATCCAACTACGTTATTCACAGAATATCTGGGTTGTAATCCTTAAAACTACTCCTTATAACTATAATTATCAGTTAAAAACAAAATTAACATGGCAATCAATAAAAACTTTTTACAAAAAAAAAACAACCGACTTCCAAAAAAAAGTGAAAAATAACTTTAATTTCGGAAGTCGGTGTCTTTGCTTTTCAATTTTCGTTTTTTGCCACCGACTTCCGAAATTAAAGTTATTTTTCACTTTTTTTTGGAAGTCGGTTGTTTTTTTTTTGTAAAAAGTTTTTATTTTTCACTTTTTAGTTGTGGTAACTACCCCACACAAATTCGTATACCGTTGTCTGCTATGTGACGGAGTCAATTAACATGTCATCAACATCGCAAAGTGGGAAAACTACGTAATTATTGAAGCTAACTCAAAAAAAGCGCAAGCAAAATTAATAAAATTTATATGGGACCACCTCTGAAGCATGACCTACCAAACAAAAAAAGAATCATCAAAATCGATTCATAATTGGCGGAGTAATCGGGTAACATACACACAAAAAAAAAAAAAAAAAAAAAAAAACATACAGACGAATTGAGAACCTCCTTCTTTTTGAAGAAGTCGGTTAAAAAGGAGGAGAAAATACAAGAAAAAAAACAAAACATACATTGGTTAACTTTTGAGTTAAATAAAATATTAATGATGTTAGGTAAATTCAGGGGGATTCTATGGAGACTATTATTTCTATTACATGTTTTCTAAATGTCCTAGCAGAATCGGCAAACAAGTCAAGATTCTTAAAATACGTATTAAAATTACTTGTAAGTCGTCGCAATGGCGCACGTAGTCCTGCATTTGTCTTACATGACGATACGGCAAATACAGGTCGTTCACGTACACTACGCATCATCGCTTTTCTAGGAACCACATAAAACAACTTATTGGTAATATCTGGACAATCGTAGGAATTATTACAGATATCAAACAAAAAGATTGCATCCAGCTGTAAGCGTATGCTTTTTAATTCCATGAGTTTGTACCTTTCAAGTATGCTTTCGTAAGGCAAAGTAGATCGAAAATATCGGTAGTGCATAGTTTTTAAATATTTTCTTTGAACTCTCTCGATAATGTCAGAGTATTTGTTATAATGAGGGCTCCACACTGAAACTGCATACTCAAGTTGTGATCGAATTAAAGATTTATAAAGATATAGCTAAGTGTCCGGACTCTTAAATTCTTTTGCAGACCTCATAACAAAGCCATACATTCGGAATGCATTACCCACGATGTTAGCAATATGAGTATCAAGGTGTAACTTCTCATCTAGTAACACGCCAAGATCTCGTACCATTGACACTCTATTGAGGTTTATGTTATTTAGAGAGTAAGGATATTTTACAACATTCATTTTCTTTGTGAAGCTCATACAACAACATTTTGAGATATTTAGCTGGAGTTTATTTTTAACACAATAGTTCGAAAAATTATTAAGGTCATCTTGAAAAAGATAACTGTCCTGGATGCTTTTAATTTGTCTATATATTTTAAGGTCATCGGCATATAAAAGAAATTTTGAGTTCTTGAAACAGGTGTAGCAAAAAATCTCTTCAATTGTAACGCAAACCTAATGTTTGGCAAGTGAACGTTTAAACAATAAATTGTATAACAAATAGTACTTTTACCAATTTTTATGTAGTCAAATATTTCAGTTGGCGCAATTTGCCAAATGTTTAGTGTCGTCAGTTTCGGGTAGCCCTTTTTTTTTCTATATAATCTAGTCGTTTCTGGCACTCGCCGGCCGCTGCCGCGGCACCGCTCGCTTCGCTCGGCTTGCGCGGGCGTAGTAGGTCACAGTTTTAACCTAACCTAACCTAACAAATCATTTGACCAAACGTTTATCTAAAGATTGTTTGCTGTAATAAATCATTTGATTAAAGACCAAATGCCTAAATGACATTATCCTTGATAATATTCTGCCAAGTAAAAATTAGACCAAATGAAAATGTGCGTACTAAAATCATTCCAAACATTGCATTGGTATAAAAAAAGTTTGCTAAAATTTGTTTGGGTAGTGAAATTTGGGCAAAATCTTTTCGGCAAAACGGCAGGATCCCATACAATCTTTTTGCTCTCGGAAACTGGCTGATTTAATTTCTTTTTTTAAGATTTTGATTATGTTTTCTTTTCATTAAAATAAAAGCTAATTATGTTTTCCCGGTTTCATGTGTTTTCGTTGCTTGATTTTGGTTTTATATCTCAGTTTTATCATTTTGGTGTTTTTTGTTAGCCACGAAACCGTGAGAAATAGGCTGCATGAATACGGCCTACTAGCACGACGCCCAATAAGGTGCCTGGCGTATAGGTATACGCCATAGGAATCGCGCCCGTCGGAACGAATGGTATAGGGATCGCTTGACATGGACCCAAGAACAATGGGATAAAATTTTATTATGTGATGAGTCCCGGTTTGGATTTAGGCCTGTTACGAGAAGGGTGTCGTCGTCCCGGAAATGCTGAACGACTGAGATGCGCAAGTCTACTAATTTACAAACGTGTCAGTGGTCTCACAATGATCCATTTTTGACAGATATGCCATACAAAATCTGTCAAAAACTCATCATTGCGAGACCACTGACACGTTTGTAAATTAGTAGACTTGGCCCCTGAAGTGCTCCCTTACAGTCATGGCTCTACAGTGGTGGTATGGGCGGATATTATGAAGAAAAGACGAACTGAGCTCGTTTTTGTAGATGGCTATATGAACGCTGAAAGTTAAGTTGGAGATGTCCTCGGGCCTTATATTCACCCATTTGCACAAAGTCTTGGCTCAGATTTCACGCTGATGCATGACAATGCGCGTTCGCACAAAGCTCAGAGGGTTCGCACACAGCTCAGAGGGTTTGCTTAGACTTTTTTTATATCTGTTATTATACTTCAGACGTCCTTCGATGATCACTATGTAGTTTCCTCGATTTCCATGGAACCGACGCACGATTATTCAAAGCTTGCCACAGCAAAAATAAATTAATTTGCTGTAAACTAAACGCAACCGGATGTTACCTTCTGCTTCCGCTGTCATCTGTAACTCATTCCTTTTTTTCGTGCAACGACGCGCGGCGTAAAATTTTTTCTTCCAAATAGAATCTTTTTACATCAAAGTTACAATACGTTATTATAGTTAATTAAACATGCCAAAACGCAAGCATTATAAAGACGGTGAAAGTGAGGAGTACATTTTAAAGAAAATTTAAAAACTCGAGAAGAAAATACGAAGGCGCAGAGCAATATCGACGTCGTCGCCATCACCGGAAGAATCACATACTCCAGTCAATGTGATTAGATCACCTATACCAGAAGATGTCCAAGAAGAGATTGTACAAGAGGTCCAAGATGAACAACAAGGTAGTCTAAGCAACATTTTCGGATCATTCTCACTAGTTCCACCACAATTAGTTCCATGGAACTAGTGAGATTTTTTTTTTCTCAGTAGTTCCATGGGTGTTGATAATGGAACAAATGAAACAAAACTTAACTCGAACTCGTCTCACTAGTTCCACCGTAGTTGTCCATGGAACTAGTGAGATTTTTTTCTCTCAGTAGTTCCATGGTTCTTCTTAGTGGAACAAGTGAAACTAAAGTTAATCAACATCATTCTCATTAGTTCCACTTAATAAAAAAAAATAACATCAAATATGAATAAATGAAGAAAACCAAAATAAAATAAAAATAATAAATACCCTCACACCATATTATAAAACTACCCTCACATTGTTATTGTAAAATTAGACTGGTTGTTCGAATTCAAATTAACCTTTTTTAACCTGTAAGGTTCCATGCGGGGTAAAAGCGATGCCACCTCATTTTATACAGTCCACTAACAAAAGTTTAGTTTTTTTTGACAAATTGTCATATGATTTTATATTTAAAATTTTGTATAGTAAAATTTGTGATTAATTCTGTTTTATTGTGCAAAACATGTCTAGTGAAATTGAAATTATTAAAAGAGGTCGAGGAAACGTTTTACTTTATTGTGGCTACCAATATTATAGACATAGCATTTATCGCAACGGAACAAGCCTATGGAGGTGTCAATTTTACAAGAAAAATAAATGTGCTGGATCTTTAACAATCTCCACAGTAAGTATTTGGCTAAACTTGTGTTTTATGCGTGATAAAATGAATCTATAGATATTATTATATCCCGAACCGAAGAAGTATCTCAGTTAAAGTCCCGTTTTAAATCAGTGCTAGGAGCTCCTAGGTTCGATTCCCAGCATTGGCATTTATTTGTATTAATAAGCACATATTTCCCTGTGGCTCTGGTGGGTTCGTTATTTCTTTGTTTTTGTTATGCATACCTATAACATAAAAATATTTAATGTTGTGCATAGCTTGCAACCTCCCTCTCTTAGACCTCTCTATGATCATAATATTTAATTTATTTGTTTTTAAAATTGACATTTACTATTTGTTCGTAATTATGTAACCTAATACTTTATCCAATAACTTCTATTACTGAAATTTAAATATTTGTACGCCACTAAGCCCAAACATGACTGATCTTATACTATAATTTAATAACGTGCATGCTCTGTATGTGTACTCATGTTTCCACAAATAAACAATCTTGAATCTTGAATCTTAGAGAGGAGGCCTGTGTCCCTGCAGTGGGAGCGAATATGTAGATGGATCATGATTTATAATAATGATAGCTTGTAATATGATGGTAATGATCCATAATTATTAATATTTTTATACAAATGACGATCTGTTTTTAAGGCGCTCTACTTTTTTTAGGACCAAAAAACAATTTTATTAATGAAAGATCACCACATCACCTGTCTATCAGATGAAACTCAAAACTTAATTGATAAAAAACTAAGTCAAGCTTGTGAAGAGGCTGCAAAAGGATTAGAATGTGCTCCAAGTGTATATAAAAGATGTATGATATCAATAAAAAATGAAGAGATTCATTTAGCTACTCAAAAACCGATACCGTCATTTCAACAAAAAAAAAGCTTCAATTTACAGAAAAAGAAATAAAAAACTTGAAGTCAATAAGATTTGTGGAAAAAGTCTAGAAGAAGTTGAAGTGCCCGCACCATGTAGGAATTTTATGTTGGCAGATTATTTCGATGGTGACCTTAAAATATTGATTTTCCGCTCTATGGAAGCTAAATCGTTAATGACATTAGCACTTTAAAGCTTAATATTTCGGAAACGGATCCCTGAATCCAAAAATGGTTTTCACAAATTCCCATTATTCTTAAACAACCTTTCCAACGATACCCCAAACCATGGGATTGACGAGAAAAAAAAGCCATCCCCACTTTACGTGTAGGGGAGGTACAGACGGACATGGCGAAACTATAAGGCTCCTTGTTGACTACGGAACCCTAAATATGACCCTGGCCAACCACGTGATTTGTTTGTAAAATTTATACCTATAAACAGATGTTATATAAGGAAAAAAGATGTTTATTTTAATTAAATTACTTGTTTTTTTTATTTTGGTTTTCTTCATTTATTCATATTTGATGTTATTTTTTTTTATTAAGTGGAACTAATGAGAATGATGTTGATTAACTTTAGTTTCACTTGTTCCACTAAGAAGAACCATGGAACTACTGAGAGAAAAAAATCTCACTAGTTCCATGGACAACTACGGTGGAACTAGTGAGACGAGTTCGAGTTAAGTTTTGTTTCATTTGTTCCATTATCAACACCCATGGAACTACTGAGAAAAAAAAAATCTCACTAGTTCCATGAAACTAATTGTGGTGGAACTAATGAGAATGATCCACATTTTCGTACTTGCGTCATCGTCGCCATTGTTCACAAACAAGAACAAATTATTAGACCTAAGATCGATACTGTGGGGTCGTTTAATGGTCATAACTATGTCTAGGATCAACACAGAGGGGTTGTTCGATGACATTTACACGCCAAGGATTGTCACTGTAGGGTCATTCACGGCGCTGTGGTACTGCCTAGGATTGGTACAGAGGGACCTCTCAATGGCAAAGGTGTACCTAAATAACGAAATGCTCATAAATTATTATGGTAATTGTAATATTAGAATAATGAAAAAGGAGGGGGGTGTACATCATACATATCACAAGATAACGTCATACTTATTGCTTTCAGATAAGGAAAACATACTCAATGAGGATGTAATTTTAGTACTGGGATCTAATAGTAGTAAACGCCAAGAAACAGGACAAAAAATACATAACGAGGATACAGAGAGGTGGGATAACATAATCCAAAACGGGCTGGACAAAGTTGAAAAAGAAAATATTCTTCAACAGGCATTTATATCCTACCTCCCTCAAATTGTCCTCATTTAAATGTTCCTAAATTAAACCCAGAGACAACAGCCGCATGTAGCGAATCAAAAAAAAAAAAAATTAATATATATATTGAAGCAAGACAAAAAATGCTGAGAAAGGTTATTGCTGGGATGGCATCTACTACCGAAAAGGTAATAAGCTAATAACAGAAGTACAATCAAAACAATTAAAATAAACTTATTAGAGATACTAATATAATATAATACTGGGAAGATACTTGTCGATGTTTTCCACGATGAAAACAAAAGAAGAAACCTTATAATATCAGGTCTCGATAAAGATGTTAGAGACACTCTTACAAACCAAACCAGACCAGACAATTATCTGTTTGGAGATAATCTTTTTGAAATAATCAAGACGGCAAAATCTGGTTGGAGACAGGTTGGGAGATACGGTTACAATCCAAACCACCTCCAAGGACTTCAAGAACACATTCAAGGGTACACAGCCTTTAAACTGGAGGGGCCCACCTCGGAAAACACTGAAGCAGCTGTCCACAGAGCCTCGTACCAACAAGAACCGCAGCAGTGGGCCACGCCAGACAACCCAAAGGAGAGGTGCAGCAGCACCACGTGGAGGTTACCGGAGATCCAATTACAACAGTCAACGTCATCACAGGAATTGACAAAAACTGGCAGGTTAAACCTTTTTTAAAATAACTGGCACAGTATCTCTAAAGATCCTATAGTACTCAACTGGGTTAAGGGATATGGCGTTCCTTTCTGTCAACAGCCTTTTTAGTTACACTTACCATCTAATAACTCCTTTTCAAATAAGGAGGAGATGATCATAATATGGGAAATAAAAAAGCTACGCTAAGCTAGTAGGTGCTATTTCTAAATGTGCACCCATTAAAGATCAGTTCCTTTCAAAAAATTTTGTTGTTAGCAAACCAAATGGTTCATACAGATTTATCTTGAAATTGAAGGAATTAGATCAGTTTATAAGCAGTTTATAACAACACAACATTTTAAACTAAAGAACAGCTTCATTATAAGTAGGAAGTGTTACATGGCTAACTTAGATCTTAAGGATGCCTATTTTATGATATCAATTAAAGAAAATTATAGAAAATACTTAAATACTTTAAAAACAAACTATCAGTTCAATGTTTTACAATTTGGCTTATGCACTGCACCATTTGTTTTTACAAAAATTCTAAAACCAGTGGTTTTCACTTTAAAATCCTGGGGCTTAAATTCAGTACAATACTCAGACGATTTCTTATGTATTGAAAAATATAATAAACAATGAAGGTTAACATAGAAAAAACATGCAAGTTATCAAGGAAAAAGCAATATTACACCAACTATGGAATGTAGCTTTTTAGGGTTTATATTTGATTCCAGACACATGACACTAAAAATATCTGAACAAAAAGGAAAACACAACTTAGTATTAATCAATAGTCTAATTAAAAATAAACAGTACACAATCAGACACTTAGTCTGTTTTTTGGTTCACTAACCTCTATCTGCCCTGCCATTTCCTATGGATGGTTATATACAAAGAAATTAGAAAGACAGATATTTATCTCTACAAAAATATAATGACAATTATGAATGTAAGATTACTACACCCAACTGGTGCATACAAGATTTAAAATGGTGGAAATCTAATATTCACAAAGCACTGGCACCTTTTAACCAGCATACATATAAAATAGAGATATTTTCTGATGCATCCAAATCTGGTTGGGTTAATTCTAGTTGTAATAATAACAAAGCAAGGGCATAATATTGTGTTTGAACTAAAAGCTTACATTCTTGGAATTAAAAACTTTTGCAAATAGATTAAATAACTGCGAAATTCTATTAAGAATCGACAACACCACAGCTATTACCTATATAAAAAGAATGGGTGGTGTTCAGTACCCCCAGCTTCACTCAAATTCTGAACATTAAAGGAAATGGTGTGTAATAAGAAATATTTGGTTATTTGCTTCATATTTATTTATTTATTTATTTAATATTAGGCTCTTCAACAATGAGTACACTATTACTTTACAATTTGTACGTTGCAAACTTAAGTCTAAGCGCCTCATTACTTAAAGAAAAGCACAACATGCACTAAATTATGCGCAGGTAATACACAATAAAGAATTAAAATCAAGTAATACATAGTTTAGACAAAACTAAGAAATAAATTATTAAAAACTAAAATGGTTACAATAGATTAATAACAATAAATTATAGATTAAATTAAATTATGTAAATTAGATTGAATTGTATAATTAATTACTATGATTAGGTTATTTAATTTTAGACTAGAGATACCCATTACATGGCAAGCGCGGCTTTTTTTATTTCATATATTTTAACCTCAAAGGATAACCACATTGCAGACGAAAACATAAAACAGAAATAGAATGGAGTTTAGAGAAAAGTACATATGATTCGATCACAAACAATTTTGGTTTTCCCAACATTGATTTATCAAGGCTAAATTACAAATGTAAGAAGTATGTTGCATGGCATAGGGACCAGACGCATATGCAATAGATGCCTTCACAATAGGGAATATGCATGTGATTCAAATATGGGTCAAATATTTTTTTTTATAAACTATGTTACTTCAGAATTATGCCTCCATCAATATTTTTGAATAAAATTTCTTTTTGAGCGAGAAATTAATTTTTTTAAAGTACCAAAAAACTGTGGGTAATTAAAATACTTGAAAAGGCTAAGAGCGGATGTGACGTAACAATCCGGGATAGCAATCAAAATGTCAGCGTCAAGTCAATGTCAAACGTTCATAGAAAAAGGAGTGTTTGACGTTGACTTGACAGTTGCTTGTCTGTTTTCAGGGAGTGTGACGTCACCACACCAAACGCGCCAAATGGAGGGCGTTTAAATAGACCGGATCGGTTGGATATTTTAAAACATTTTTTTAAATACTTTAAATTGCTTTTTTGCCGTCGATTTTTTTTAAACTATTATTTGACGCTAAAAACTATCGAATAAAAAAATAAAAAAAATACATGCATATTCCCTATTGACTGGTCACTCTTTTTATTTCATTTTTTCTATGCCTTCCCACCATTTTCTTTAATCCTTAAATCACTCCGAAAAATTAAGATTGATGAAGCAGGGTATTGTTGTAGTACCACACTGGGTTACTCAACCTTGTTACCCAATATTTATGTCAATGCTAGTATCAGAACCAATGATTGTTCAACCAAAGAATAACCTTTTATGTTCAGAAGCGGGCAACCTACACCCTCTCAGAAAGAATCTGCGACTTGCTGCAGGAGTGTTGTCTGGGAAGCATTTATGAGGCGTGGAATAACGACGACCTCCGCTGAGATTATGTTAGCATCTATTACCGAATCAATACTAAAACAATACCAATCACCAATTAATGCTTGGCGTGAGTATTGCAATATGAACAATTTAGATTTTTTAAATAGTACTATTCCTAACATAATTTCTTTCTTAACTGATAAGTTAAATAAAGGTTAGGAGGCATCCTACAATACACAAAATTCAGAAAAATCGGACCTATGTTTAATTATAGGCCCAAAATTATTTGATGATGATAGGATTAAAAGATTTCTCAAGGGAGTATTTAAATTGAGACCAACAATACCTGAATATGACCTTGTTTGGGATGTTTCTATAGATCTTAATCATTTTAAAAACAATAATTATCGAAATCAATCTATGTCACTAGAAAAACTTTCCAAAAAAGCAGTAACATTAATCGCAATCTCTACTGGTCATAGAATTCAAACTATCTCATTATAATGGTTGACAATGTAGTACAGCATGGTAACCAACTACAGATCAAAATATCTGATTTTATTAAAACTACTGCTTCAGGCTGGTACCAACCTAATATAATTCTTCCATTTTTTACGATGATCCTAAGATTTGCCCTGCTAGGTCAATTATAGATTACATGGATAGAACAAAGGGCCACAGAAACAATATTAAAAACCTGTTTATAACTAATAAGAAACCATATAAAAAGGCTCAGTGTCAAAAATTAGTAGATGGATTATGGACACTCTTAAATACAGTGGGATACATATAAACATCCCAACAAACATTTTTTTCATATAATCAAACTTTTATATGACCTTAAGTCTTTTTAAAGTTATTTTATAGTCATTATTTTAACTCTTCGTCATGTACTGGTGTATTATATGTCCGAATAGTCATAAACATTTTTTGTCGTATAATAATGTCATATGACGTTATTTCGACATTTATAAAACTTACTTATACAACTTTTCGTCCTCTAAACGTTTTCGTAGTATAAACGTCATAAAACTGTACATTTTGTCATATAATTACCTTTTAAACATCTGCTAAACGGATAATAATTGTATACACGTAGTATTTGTTACCATTATATATAATTCGAATAAGTATTACGAGTGCGACCTGTATACATCCTAAAGTATCACAAACATGATAATATGACCGCTACTTAATTAATACTCATATTAAAGGTTTATAATTACCTTGTATACAATTTTCGCGTACTTTAATACAAAGTAATAGAGCTCAAGCTGAGAGTGAGCAAAATAAGAAAGGTTCCGTATCACATTTAAATGCAAATTTAACTAATTTAATGCGGATACATTAAATATCGTTTATTACAATAAACTTAGGTACTAGAAATACACAAACAAACTTATAACATCGCGAGAGTCGCGGAGGATGCGTGGTATATAGTACGTGGGCACGTCTTTAGGTCTATTCCCGTCGGTGATCAGAACTTAAACTTCCGCTAGCAACAGTGACGGGCCATTTATAATGCCTCGAAAGTAGGTACTTCCACAGATTCGTTACTTTTGGTGTTGTAGCCTGACGACGTGATGTCCAACATCCCCCACCCGACCAACGAACCAATGGGCGATTTTCTTATCTCGCGAGCGGTCTCCATAAGTAGGTGAGACAATGGGAGCGAGCGACATAGAGAGTATTAGAGAGTCGTGCTCTTTCTAGGCGGTGGTAAGGCTCGGGAAACAACTTTATTTAATTTATTTATTTTCTTCAAGTTCTCGCGTTACACTAATCAATTTAACCAAAATACTGCAAGTATGCCCCGCAGTTCATTTTCCAAAGTTCAGGACTCTTGTTGATTTTTCGAAGTTGAAGTCATCCGAAAATGAAGATAATGTTGATAAAGAAGACACTTCAACCAACAATGATGACTTCAGAGACGATTAAAAAAGTGGGCTATTGATTTTAATATTCCACAAGTTGCATTAAAGCCAAATAAATCTATATGAAGGAGGTAATAAAAAAAGGCGTTCAAGTCAGGTCAAGTCAGGTCAAGTCAGGTCAAGTCAGGTCAAGTCAGGTCAAGTCAGGTCAAGTCAGGTCAAGTCAGGTCAAGTCAGGTCAAGTCAGGTCAAGTCAGGTCAAGTCAGGTCAAGTCAGGTCAAGTCAGGTCAAGTCAGGTCAAGTCAGGTCAAGTCAGGTCAAGTCAGGTCAAGTCAGGTCAAGTCAGGTCAAGTCAGGTCAAGTCAGGTCAAGTCAGGTCAAGTCAGGTCAAGTCAGGTCAAGTCAGGTCAAGTCAGGTCAAGTCAGGTCAAGTCAGGTCAAGTCAGGCCAAGTCAGGTCAAGTCAGGTCAAGTCAGGCCAAGTCAGTCAGGTCAAGTCAGGTCAAGTCAGGTCAAGTCAGTCAGGTCAAGTCAGGTCAAGTCAGGTCACGTCAGGTCAAGTCAGGTCAAGTCAGGTCAAGTCAGGTCACGTCAGGTCAAGTCAAGGCATTTTAAACGGTTTTTATCCATTTGTATTAACCAGTCGGGTCAAGTCAGGTCTGTCAGTGATTAATGATAACATTACCACAGATATTATAATACTACACAGATAACATTACTATGTAGTTGAAAGAAAAAATTGTTTCATTTTTTTAATCATCCCAGGAACGTAATTAAAATTTCAAGTTTTCCATTTCAAATGTGGGCATATCATTTCAATGAGGTCCATCTTTGATAAAAACTTATCAACATCCGCATAATTAGAGATCACTGTGGGGTTTACCTAAAATAAAAATATTATTTAGACTTAACCGCTTGAGTCCTAATGATGCACGCGATGCATCAATCGGAAATATCCTTCAAGCCCCACTGATGAATAAAATGCATCAGTCGATGCCACGCAACTTAGGTCTCTATTTCTACTGAAATACGGGTTAATAGTGTCTATGGGCAGTAGCACTCTAGAGTTGGATGATATTCACGTCAAATTAATCTACTAAATGCTTAATCTGTGCATGGAACGTTTGACAGTGTCATCTGTCAGAGCGCCTGCGCGGGTGTGCGCGGATGGTCTCCGTGCATATTTTAATAATTATTTCGTGTTTTTACTGCCGTAATCGTCGTGAAGTGATATTAAATCAAATTAATAATAGTTTATACATCGTGTGTGATAATAATATTACCAAAATACATAAGTTGAGTGTGCAAAATTAGCGTATCATAAAAATGCCGTGAAAGTACTGAGTGTGGTGGTGATTATGTGAATAGTGTTTGTTTTATGATGTTTACAGCGTGGGAAGCTACTATAAAATATTAATTAGTGTAATTGAATCAATTTGTAAGTGATTTTCACTACTATAACGTCATAATAACAACATTTTGTCGTCAAAACACGGTCCTTGAAATCAAGGTCAAGATGACCTCTAGTTACGTAATAATTTTGTTTTTTATTTTCTGTTATTATCTCAAACTGTTATTTTTTTTAGATTTGTTATCTATTCATAATACTGCCTGTAAAATTTTATAACAATAGAAACAGTATTTTTAACAGAAATCGTCAAAACATAAGAACAAATAAACTACCACGCACTTTACGATAATATTGTAAATCCTATTGTATTCATCCGTTCACCGTATATAGATAAGTATGTGGTCTGTTTATTCAAGAATCCAAATTACTTTACGTTATCGAGCTACGATAAGTATAACTCAAGATATTGAGGTTTTACCCGGAGCCGCTGACACGCGGCGGGCCTCCGGGGCGCGATGTCGGGCGAGCAGCGGGCCCTAAAAGAATTACGCGGTCCAGCAAGGAACCTGAGTTAACTAAGTTATAAGTCACGCAAACAAATATTCTATTTTTTTAATATAAATTCTTTGAACTAAGTTAGCTAAGCGTTTTTAATTTTATCACTGATCCCTAAATCAACTGTAATGGCGTAAACATTTACGATGAACACGCAGTTTATAGGTCGGGAAGTTATGTAGTTGTCATTTAACGCAGTCACTTAATAAAATTATTAATAAAATATGTGAAAACGTTAGAGTTTTAAAAGCGCATAAAAAAATTGTTCCAAACCTACCTCACATTAATCAGTAAACTTGATTGCACAGTGGTTTACGACTGATGAAATGGTTTTATCACCTCAAATAACAAAGAAAGAATGCAATATATTAACTCAGCTGTCAAAAACACCGCCATATTAAATTAACGTGATATAATCTGTTACAATATAATTTCGTTCAATATGAGCATCATCTTTAAATGACAATAACACAACGATTACATTATATAAAAGTCGTATTGTGTACCATAAGTCGACCCGAAGTCGAATACACGCCGCGACAGCTATCATTACATGATATTTAGTCAAATCGCCGACGTGTATATGACTACTATGCGACTAAGTAGGTATTTATATGACTGTTACACGAAACTCTTAGCAACTTAAGTTGAATAAAATGGGCCCTAATGCCGTAGAGTAAACGTCCTTATGACATTTATACGATTATACTGAATAACATTAAGTTGCCACCAAAACGTCTACTCAACGTCGTAAATGTTTGTTGGGATGTTCAGTGCATAAAGTACTAGACACGCGTCTACCACAGCAGCAGCTAAAAAATGTGTCAATATTGACAAGATAAGGAGAACTTTGCGAAGTTCTATAATCATCCAATAATTAATCAAATAAATTTTGCAAGATCAGTACTTAGTGATAAGGATAACTAAGATTTTTCATATATTTTCTAATGCTGTTGTAATAGAAGCGTTTTTCCTGAAATAAAACGCATATTAAATACTTATCTTATTTGAAGCTTACTGTTTGAGATAGGCCCCATCTGTTTTCCGGTTATTTATGTCCTTCTCCTTCACTCCTATATATCTGTCTCGCTCGCACACTCCCCACCAGGCAGGCCCGAGCGCAGTAGGGAGGCTCGAAGGCGTTCACGAATCATTGAGTCGAAAATACCAGGCAGAAATTAATTGTAAGCTTCAAATAAGGTAAGTATTTAATATGCGTTTTATTTCAGGAAAAACGCTTCTATTAAATCCATGACCGTTATTTGAAGCTTACTGTTTGAGACGTGTTTGTTATCGCCTGGTGGTGGGGACGCCAATGTGAAGTAAGTTTGATTGACTTCAGGAAAATAATCTATACCTATGGATTAAGTGATAGACATTTATTATTTGGAAGATAATATATTATTATATTAAACAGCTTTGGAGTGTGCAAGCAATAAATACAACAAAAACCAATCATTAACAATCCTATAATCACTAAAGTCACTCAATCTGTGTTCCAAAAAAATATTAATACAAAAAATAAAAGATTAATCAGCTGGGTTGAACATTCTAGTAATGCTGTTGCTAGCAGAGGCAGGCAGTATCTCTCGTCTGTAGAAGCGTGTAAAAGTCTCTTTGGACTTCCAATTTCCTCTGGACAAAATTTCATCCAGAGGTAAGTTATCAGACCAATTTTTTGAAGATACTGCTGATCGTAGACTTCCAGGTGTAGCGGGTATACCAGCCTCTGTTAGTACAGTTTTAATCCATCCCGCAATCACAGTGCGAGAGGCCGCCTTTGCTTGTCCTCTGATATTTACAAACAAGTTTGGACAATTACCCGAATCTCTTCTATCTTTAAGAAGCTCAATTAATTTTCTGACCCAAAACACAGGATCCAGATTTTTATTACTCGTATTAGACAGTAACTTCCATCCCGATTGCCTATGAGTGACACTATCGGTTTTAGAGCCAAATACTGGCTTTAAAACAATGTCACTGCCGTCATCGATGCAATGCTCTGAGTCCACTAGCAGCAATGTCAGATCGTGAACTCGTCTGCCTGAGCACAGGAGGAGGAGTGTTGCTGTATGTCGAGAAGTAGCAAAAGGGTTATTTTCATCTACAGTGTTTGAACTTAAAAAGGAGGTCAGGGCATCTAAATTCCATACAGGAGGCTTATGGGCGACAGGCCTCTTTAAAGCAATAGACTTTAGGACGTGTTTTACTAATGTATGCGAACTTATTCGTCCAGCATCTTCGGCATTGCATAGAGTAGCCACCACCGATTTGTGAAGCAAAATGGTGTTATAAGAAAACTTGTCGACTAGATGTAGGTCCGCTAGATATCTAGCAACCATGGGCCCTGTTGGGTGAAAAGGATCCAAATTATATTTTTTAGACCAAAATACCCATCGATCCCACGCGACCTTATAGGTTTTAAGAGTCGAATTACGCCACGAGGATTTAAGTAATTGTATTTGATCTTCATTCCAACCCGTCAAACTCTTCGACCACCCCCACACTTCCAGACTTCGAGCGCCATCTCTTGAACCTTGGGGGGTGGCAGACCGGTCGTGGTGTCTATTAGATTCTCCCTGAGATTGGTGATCGACCACGGAGCTGCTACTGCTCGAGTTTTGAGATCGGCCCGCCAGAATACCCGACTCCATCGGGGGACAATTAAAAGGTACAGCCCGGTCGCCGAGTTGAGGTGGGTCAGCACCTTGGGTATCAGGTATGGTGGTGGGAACACCCACGCAAGGTGGTAGTTCCACTGGCGGGAAAAGGCATTGTGGAATAACGCTTGGGTATCTGTTAAATCCAGAGATACGTAGTTGGCTACGACGTTTGCTCGACTGGACGCAAATAGATCTACTACCGGAGTGCCAAACTTGTGAAATACCTTCTCCGTGCAGGCGGGCAGAAGATGCCATTCTGGTACTAGCTTGTGTCTGGAGAGGTGATCCGCATGTCCGTTGTAAATGCCGGGTATATAATTGACTGTCAGATTTATTTGATGACGATCTAGTAAGCGGAACACTCTGTACGTTACTTCCATCAGAGGTGGCGATCTCGTGCCGCCCTCGTTCCGCAAGTGGGCCACAACTGTTCGATTGTCGCACTGGAACAGAGCAGTGGACTTGCACAGTAGAGGACCGTGGGTTTCGAGCACCTTTAAGATTGCCAGCATCTCTTTTAGGTTGCAATGTAGATGTTGTTCTTGAGCAGTCCACACACCTGACACTGCGTAACCGTCCACCTGAGCTCCCCAAGCCAGATCGGAGGCGTCTGTGGTCACAAAGTGAGTTGGTGGTGGTAGGTGGATTGCAGATGTTTGGTGGCAGTTGTGAAGCCACCACTGAAGATCTTCTAGGACTTCGTCTGGTAAGTGGATCTCCTTCCTGACTGGCATATTTAGAGATGCATTTAGGAAACTGAGCAGAGACCGGTGATGTAGTCTGCCCTGTGGCACCACAAAACTTGAAAAGTTTAGAAGGCCCACTAGGCTTTGCAATTCTTGCAGGCAAGCCTTGCCAGAGTTCAGCCTTGCAGAGACCTTGTGGATAAGATTTCTGACCTTGTCTTGCGGCAGGGATTTTTTGTTGGCCCAAGGATCCCACTGAACTCCCAGATACACAAGACTCTTTTGTGGAGATACAACGGATTTCTTTAGATTTACTTGCCACCCTAGATATTTTAGTCGGTCCAGGAGAGTACGAACGTGAGTTTGCAGAGTGTCCTTGTCCTGGTGAACTACCAGGAAGTCGTCCAGGTAGACAATTATGCGCAGATTCTGTTCTCGCAATGTTTGAGCGACCCAGTTGCTCAGAGAAGCAAACACCTTCGGTGCTGTACTGAGGCCGAAAGGTAAGCAAGTCATTTCTAATAGCTCCCCTTGGTAAATGAGGCGCAAAAATCTTCTGTGTGCTGGAGATATTGGCAAATGAAAATATGCTTGCGAATGGTCTACTTTGCAAAGCCAGTCGCCTGGCTGGAGCAACTCCGGTATACGAAATACATTTATCAGGCTGAAGGGTTCCGTGATTACATTGTCGTTTAAAGCTTTTAAGTTGAATATTGGGCGGTCGGAGCCATCGCTCTTTGGCACAAGAAACATAGTTGACAGGAAGCTCGGGGAACGTCGCACTGCTTCTAATACACCTTAGTCTTTCATTTGACTGATGAGTGCCGACATCGATTCGGACTCCTGTGTGATGTAGGGCCCTTTCCTCAAATGTGGCAACATTAGAGGTGGTTTTAGAAGAAAGGGTATGCGATACCCTGTTATTATGCGCAACAGAAAGTTTGGAGCTCTCATTTCCTCCCATAGATTGTAAAATAGTGCTAGTTGACCCGCCCTGAATTCTGTCGAGTCAGAACTTACGGTTTTTGTTCCCAGAGTTGTAGTCTGAGGAGACTCCGGGGCGTTTACGGTTTCCTTTGCCCTGACTCTGAGGCTTGTAGCTTTGGCGGCCACCCCGCGTGCGAAATGAACCTCTGTTGTTGCTTGTAGGCGCCGTGCGACGGTCACTCTGGTTGCTCTGTCGCTGAGGGCGTTCATGATAGGCAGTCCTGTGAGGACTGGCGGTATTGATAATGTGGATGAGGCACAGACGCGCAGCATCCATGGCTGGTACCCTGCGAGGGTCCATGATAGTGAGCCGACCCCTGCGGGGGGTGGCGTGCAGGCTTGCTTGGTCCTGCTTGCGAAGCAAAGCCACTTGTAGGTTTAACTAAGGGCATGCATGTCTTCTTAACCCCACCCATTTTTTCAAGGGCAGCGGTAAACGATTCGCTTTCGAATTAATGGCGGTCGGATGGTGGGATCTTACGTAGCGTTGCCTTTATTAAAGGATCACGAACGTGATTAGTTATTCCATCTCGGCGCATTTGTATAACTTCAGCCCTGTGTCCACAGATAAGCTGCAACAAATCTGAAGACGCTTTGTGGAAATCACCTTTAGAAAAAACCTCCGTGATCTTATCCTGTAAGCTATTAAAATTTAAACCCTGTTCTGCATGAGCCCAGGATAGTAGTTCTGTCAAAGTAGATGATAACGCCTGCCTTTGTTCCAGAGCACAAAATGTAAGAGCGGCGTAAGCCTTGTCAGCATAAGCCAAATGGCGCAACTGATCATACGCACGAATCTCCTCATTAGCTTCAAGGTCAATAAAACCAGGCGTATGGCAATATGATTTCTGTACTTCAGAGTACCTGACCTCACTCCATTCACTTTTATTAAAATATTGTACATCCTGAAGGGCTTTCAATAAATTATCGGGTGCTTTAGGAACCGCAGGCTCTTTCAGTTTTGTTTCAATATCAAAATTGAACGGCAGTTGAACCTGAGTAGGCTCAGTCGCGCACGCGTCACTACCATCATTGTACAAGATGCCACTAACACTGTCATCAATCAAAAAGTCGTTGTCTATAACTGACGCGGGCTCCGCACCGCCACATGGCACTGATGATGATAAAGCAATTTGATTACGTAATGCACTCACCTCTCGGAATAACTTGTGCATCCGCCGATTGTCTTTCCGTGATTTGCGACTATATTTGCCCCCCCTTCTTTTGTGGTGACGGCCACGTTTCTTCTTTCGGTCGAGAAGAGCTCGCGGAATCCGTGGAATCACTTGACGAAGAAGGGCTGCTACTAGATGATGAACTCCTAGCTGAGCGTGCACGTTTCCGAGAACTGGCCTGAGCCGGCTTTGGCACACGATCCCGCGATAAATCATGTCGCGGCTCCTCAACACTCGCGTTCACACATGTACTATTTTTATCTAAATCATCCATCCTAAAAGTAAAACACTTTTTAAAAGGTAGGTATTTGTAAAACACAAAAATTCACAACTAAGACACAGTATGATTATGACACTTTATACGGAGAAAGGACATTGTTTCTAAAAACACAAAGAAACCAAGAAAAATAACGCTAAAAATACGTTACATACCTGCGTAATCAATTTGAATTATGAACGTTAATATCAAATCGATTTAAAATACGAACGGTAACAACGTTTAAAAATGAAATTAACTCACGCGCAGGTGATACTTCTATTTACGGTTTAGTGAAGGTGAAGACAACCGTACTCGCCGGAAAACAAGACGCCAATGATTCGTGAACGCCTTCGAGCCTCCCCTACTGCGCTCGGGCCTGCCTGGTGGGGAGTGTGCGAGCGAGACAGATATATAGGAGTGAAGGAGAAGGACATAAATAACCGGAAAACAGATGGGGCCTATCTCAAACAGTAAGCTTCAAATAACGGTCATGGATTTAATAACTATTAACGGTATTAAAAGTGACAATAATTTTCCTACTTATCTTTTGTACAATTTTATGTTATTCTATGGTCAGAAGTAAAGACAACAGAAGATTGTTAGCCCCTGAGGGTTGTTAATTAAATAATTATTATTATTATATAGTAGGTATAAAAATACTACTAATTATAATTAAGTGTAATTGTTGAGTTAAATATAAGATATAAATATGAGCAAGTGAATATGTTGTAAATATTCACGTAATATTAAAAATAAAAGAGATTTGATTGTGAAAATGTCTTTATTTTCTACACATTTGTTACAATTTAGATAAAACTTTAAACATCTACATAGTGATCATCGAAGGACGTCTGAAGTATAATGAGTGATCAAACGAACTTACCTGTAAGTGATGTTCGATCATCATTATATGAAGACCTATGTCCTTCGATGATCAGGGGCCCACCCAGAACCCATGCAAAAGTATCCTTTCTGAACTACCCAGAAATTGTAAGAAATGTGTGGCTTTCAAATAATGAGTTACAGATGACAGCGGAAGCAGAATGTAACATCCGTTTGCGTTTAGTTTACAGCAAATTAATTTAATTTTGCTGTGGCAAGCTTTGAATAATCGTGCGTCGGTTCCATGGAAATTACATAGTGATCACGAAAACTGCCCTTTGGAATGGGTGACTAGAATCAGTTATATTTCTTTATTGTTGACGATGAAAAGTGCCTAATTGAAATAAATTATTTGACTTTGACTATGAATTTGATTCTGAGTACTTTTTTCAAAATTGTAGGCTCAGTAGATTTGGTAATAAGGGCCCTTTCATCTAGGATGTTTTTTGACAATAATCAATGACACCAACTTCCGAAAAAGTTATTTTTCACTTTGCAGTGTTTTCTTGGAAGTCGATTTTTTTTTTCACAAAATTATTTTTAATTTAAGTACATAGATTTGAGCTAAATATTTACCATCATCAATGATAAAAAATACTGTGTGGTAGAATGAATGAAAAAACATAAAATGGCTAGAAAGCGGGTCAGGCTTAATCCTCATTTTACTCATCATTATGAACAACTTTCAATAAAGGACCAACCTTGAAATCGCGAAAAAAAATCAGCTGTTCCCTACATTTATGTTCGCTTGGCTCGTCAAAATGTAGGGAACAGCAGTTTTTTTTTCGCGTGTTCAGTTTTTTTCCCATACCTAGTGAAGATTGTTCATAATGATGAGTACAATGATCCCTTACGAGGATTAAAACGAATAAAATTTCACCGCTTAACAAAGTCAAAGTTAAATAATTTATTTCAATTAGGCACATAAAAGGCACTTTTGAACGTCAAAAACAAAGAAATAGAACTGATTCTAGTTGCCCCTTCCAAAAGGTAGTTTTCGTATGCGGAAGAATGAGCATGGGTGGAACAACACCGTTACTCTTTTAAAAATGTTTTACAATATTTTGTATACATCAATTTATTATAATTATGTGAAGACGATGCACCTAGAATAAGATCACTGTACCTAAAAAGAATTAAAACTGGAGCAATGAAAAATAAATAAATTATGTGATAGTTACATGGTGCGTAATTATTTACAAAAAGTATACGATATCACAATATTCCTAACATTTTGACAAGTAATACTAATAAGTCAGTGTGTGAGTTCAAGTAATCACAGAGTGTAAAAATCTATGATATATACAAATAATAAATTATACAACTAAATTAGCAATCAGTGTGATTTTGTCCAGACTCTAAATTTTCCTGGAGCAAGACCAGCGTGTTTCAAAGCATTCTTATCTTGGGTAATCCTCTAATTTGTAATAAGCCTGTTTACAAAGTGTAGGTATTTTTAATATGAGTTTTAATATACTATATACAAATATTGCTCATTTAATAGTAGGCATATGATTTGATGTATACTGTGGACGAGAAAATAAAGTTTTTGCAACACTGTTTCAACTACCTAGTCGAAAATCTGTACTCTATCCTCTATTACTCCAAAGTGCTTTTGGTAAAAAAATATTTAGCTACTTTTATGTGACACTTGACATCACTCATATTGTCATTCATGCTATTAAAGTAAAGTTTGAGCAAATCAATGTTTGTAGTAACGCGACGTCAGAAGAGAGATCCCTTTCTAAGAACTCACCGAGCACCGTAGTCTCCAGGTGCAAACAGCAATAACTCATGTAAATGCGTAAACGTATTGAATTTGAAATATTATTGATATTTGTCCGGACCCGGAGGTATTGTTGCTGGACGAGTGCGTTCTGCTTCCTGCGTCGTATGTAGGACTACCTGAGTTTCTGACCCTTGTGATGTACAGAGAGCTTTCATTGTGATTATATAATTTATATATAATAAGAGTATATTTAAACAAATAAATGGTAAGAAAACTGCTTGGGTGTATGATTATTGTACTCCTTCAGTTGCAACACTTTTTGCTGAATAAACTTTATAGATAAGTAGGTATCTAAATGATAAACTATCACTTTGTCTAGGCCCTAGATAACATTAGTCATAGAAATGTTGAATTGTACCGTGTGAATTCGTGTGCCCACACGATACAATTCAATATTTCATTAAGGTTGGTAAGTAGATTGACCACTTTCAAACGAAGTGGAAGGGTGCGAAGGCTAGAGAGATAGGAGAGGGATATAAGTTTTATTACTGTGGAAGTGATGGCAAGCGAAATGGTGTAGGTATAGTTTTGGATAGCCGGTTAAAAGAATGTGTGGTGGATGTTAAAAGAGTGAGTGATAAAGTGATAGCTATTAAAGTAATTGTGGAGAGTTTGGTGGCTAATGTAGTTAGTGTGTATGCACCCCAGTCAGGGTGTGAGGATAGTGTAAAAGAGAAGTTTTGGAGGGATTTCGATCGGGTTATGATGGAAGTGCAAGATAGTGAAGAAGTGTATGTGATTTTAACGGGCATGTAGGAAGACAGAAGGATGGCTATGAGAGAGTGTATGGCGGTTGGGGATACGGAGACCGTAACAGTGACGGCGAAACACTGCTGCAAGCTGCTTTGGCCTTCGACCTGGCAATAACAAATACGTGGTTCGAAAAACAAAATGAGCATCTTATAACATATAAAAGTGGCCGCCACGCGACACAAATTGACTTCTTGCTGGTAAGACGGAACAGCCTTAAAAGTGTCAAAAACTGTAAAGTGCTTCCAGGTGAAGACTTAGTCCCACAACATAGACTCCTATTAATGGAGGTGAAAGTCATTGTCTCGTCCAGTGACAACAAGGAACGGCCCCCACCCAAAACCAGGTGGCGTATGATAGAAAAAGAGGAATGCGCCAGTATGTTTAAGAGCCAAGTGGTAGATAAGATGATTAAAATGAAGGATATGGAAGGAAAATCTGTGAATTAATGTTGGAAGGAGATGGCGGATTGTATAAGGAGTGGAAAAGATGTGTTTGGAGAATCGAAAGGGAAAGGTGTGATAGAAAGGAATACATGATGGTGGAATGAAGTGATGCAAAAGATGCTTAAAGAAAAGAAAATTGCGTTTAAAGAATGGCAAGGTGTGGAAAACGGGAATGAGAGTTTGAAAGATGATAAGAAGAAGATCTGTAAAGAATGGAAGAGAAAGGCAAAAAAGGCGGTAGCAGTTTCGAGGGCTATGGCGCAGGAGAAGTTGTATGACTCACTGGACAGCCCTAGAGGCCAGAAGGAGCTCTACCGGATTACAAAAGAAAGAGAAAGGAGAACGAGAGATATAATTCACATTAAATGTATAAAAGACGACGCCGGTAAGGTTCTGTCCAAAGGTGACGAAATAAAAGAACGATGGAAGATTTATTTTGAAAAGCTAATGAATGAAGAGAATATATGGAATGGTGTGCTCAAAGAGGTACAAGTAAATATGGGTTTGGTGAGGGAAATTAGCATAGATGAAGTAAGAAAGGCAGTTCAAAGTATGAAAACTGGAAAGGCCCAGATGATATACCAGTAGAAGTATGGAAGTGTTTAAAAGAAGATGGATGTATGTGGCTGACTTTATTCTTCAATAAGTTGTTGCATGAAGGAGGGATCCCACAAGAATGGTGCGATAGTTCGCTAGTGCCCATCTTCAAAAATAAAGGTGATGTACAGGACTGCAACAACTATCGACGGATAAAGCTCATGTCACATAATATGAAGGTATGGGAGAAAGTAATAGAGAAAAGACTGCGAGAGGAGAGTGAGATAACCCCAAGCTAGTTTGGGTTTATGCCAGGTCGAGGAACAATGGACGCCACCTTTGTACTCCGCCAATTGTGCGAGAAGTACAGACGTGCGCACAAGAACTTGCGCATGGTGTTCATTGATCTGGAAAAAGCGTATGATAGGGTACCTCGGGATGTGTTGTGGTGGGCCTTGAAAGAGAAAGGTTTGCCCGGGAAGTATGAAGAGTTAATTCGTGCTATGTACAGTCAATCTCGTACCTACGTCCGGTCGGCTGCTGGCAATATCGACGAGTTCAGTGTGGCTGTAGGCTTGCACCAAGGGTCGGCTTTAAGTCCTTACCTCTTCCTGTTGATTATGGACGCTCTGACGTCGGACATACAGGAAGAGGCACCCTGGAGCATGCTGTTTGCCGATGACATTGTTCTTGTCGGTGAAGATGAACCTGAGGTCCAGAGCAGATTGGAGAAATGGCAACAGAAGTTGGAGAATGTTGGCTTGAAAATCAGCAGAACCAAAACTGAGCATATGTTCTGCGATTTCGGCGGTCTCTCCAGTTTTGGAACCATAACGCTTGATGTCGCACTTCTCCCAGTCTGCTCCGACTTTCGGTATCTCGGTTCACTCGTGCAAAGCGAAGGCGAAGTAGATCGGGCGGTTAAGCACAGAATTAACACTGGATGGATGAAATGGCGGCAGGTCACGGGAACAGTCTGCGACTCCCTTATTCCCCTTAAACTTAAGGGGAAGATATATAAAACAATAGTTAGACCTGCTGTCTTGTATGGATCAGAATGTTGGGCCACAAAAGGGATGATTGAAAGGCAATTGCATGCAGCTGAGATGAGAATGTTAAGAGGGATGTGTGGTGTTACACGAATGGATAGAATAAGAAATGAGTACATAAGAGGAAGTCTGAAAGTGGCACCGGTGTCTGAAAAATTGTGCAGAAATCGGTTGTGATGGTATGGGCACGTGATGCAAAGGAATGAGGAAAATGTTGTGAGGAAAGTTTTGGGTATGAATGTCGATGGCTATAAGAGTAGAGGAAGACCAAAGAAACGATGAATGGACTGTGTGAAAGATGATAATATGGCTAGAAAGGGGGTGACTATCGAGGTGACGGCTAATAGAGAAGTATGGAAGAAAGGGACATGTTGCGCCGACCTCAAATAAATTGGGATAAGGGCAGGAGAATGATGATGATGATAATAAAATCAGACTCGCAAGTCGCGGTGGCCTTTGAAAATTTATTTTTAGATATTCCCGTTTCAACTACTAAATTCCTAAATTTCTTCTACAGCTGAGTCTTTACATGTTAATGTTTGCGATTCGGAATTTCATTTTGAAAATATTACCTATAGAGACATAATTAAAACCTTTCTCACTTTGAATGTTAAATAATATATGTAAAATCTTTTTATTTATATATATATATGTATATTTTATTTTGTACTTTTTAGCATTAGAATTTGTTTAAATATTGTTATATCACCAGCCAAACACTACAGGGCTATCTTGTAAGGTCGAGAAGTTTCTTTGGCCAGCTTCCGCCTCTATAATTAGATCCTGGACACGATAGTGGACCCATCATCAGATCCTGAACACCACCTAGTGTCAAAGCACTTGTCAGTACATATCTAATGAGTGCAAACACGATCGTGCTATCTTGTTTGATTGAGGTTTTCCATGGCCACCTTCCGGCTCCATCATCAGACCCTGAACACAACCTAGTGTCAAAGCACTTGTTAATACGTAGCTAATGAGTCCAAACACGATGGTGCTATCTTGTTTGATTGAGTTTTTTCCATGGCCACCTTAAGACTCCATCATCAGATCCTGAACACCACCTAGTGTCAAAGCACTTGTCAGTACATAACCAATGAGTCCAAACACGATGGTGCTATCTTGTTTGATTGAGGAGTTCCCATGGCCACCTTCTGGCTCCTTCATCAGACCAGCACCATGGTATCATTTTTTCAAAATGTCTTGGTAGTTGTATAAGTATGACAAGTTACAGTTTTTAAAAAAAAATCTGCGGCCATGACCGATAAGTGTGGTATGTCAAAAAATCACAAATAATTAGTATTAAGACCCCCTGTAAGGAAATTACGGTTTGACTTACAGTTCCAAAGAAAATCGGATTTTTCATGCCAGTTCCATATACGCTAATTTAACATTTTCGACTTATTAGAGCATGATAATGGTTGGTAGAAGCAGTTTCCACCAAAAAAAGCGCACCCTTAAATTGATATCCCTAAGTCTATGAAAGTCGATTTTCAGCCCACCGTGCGCCGATAAAGAATCTTAAATGTCTTGGTACCTTCAGAATTCAACTTCGGAAGTTTCTTATCGACTCGCAGAAAAAACTGGGTGTGACTGTTTCGAACACGTCCATAATATACCTAACTAGCTGTCGTGTTCTTACCGAGTCATTCTTCTTTTTTAGTGCAACTCGTGGTCACAAACCTGAGAACAAAGGGAATATTAATGATTCACTATTTTTTGGATCTATTGTTAGGCAACAGTTATAATACATAATATCCTTATTCACCTATATTTATTTATTGAAACCACTTTTAATCAAATCCATTATTTTATTTAATCCCACGCCACTTAATTTATACGCTATACATTTATCTATCTAAATATAATTTATACGCTATACATTTATCTATCTAAATAATCAAGATAATTAAAAAACAAAAAACCCGCCTGCAAAAACACATAACTTAAAAGAGAAAAACTAGCATTATAATCTGTAGAATTTTGGTATCACAGGCGGGGAACAAACAAAAGTTACACCATATTACAGGTTATTGGTTTGTTCCTCGTTTTATTATTTAGATTTGTTTTATTTCAAGCTTTTTTAGTTTTATTAATTTATATATTTAGAATTAACTCATTACTAGCTTTTATTCGATACCAATATTGTAATTTATTAAAAAAAAAAAACCTGCCCTCCCGTTTTTTTGTTTGCAGATGAAATATATAAAAAAATTATAGCCTATGTCACTCCCACAATTAAGACGAACCTAACGACACCTCATACGTTAAAATCCATCAAGCTGTTTAGGCTACAGAGCGTGCCAAAGAAATAGACATACATACATACATACATACATACAAACATACATACATACTCTCTAAAAACATTACCCTCCTTCTGGGGCAGTCGGGTAATAAATAGACATTCACCATCGAACAACGTTTCCTAATACAGAACTTTACTGTAGAATAGATTATTTAAATTGCGGGTACTTACGTAAGTTTGCTCCATACATTCCACTTTTCACATAACCAAATATTCACATTTTAATTTCATATATAGATCTGCTCGACGTCCGTATGTCACTGCAGGGATCCAGCAGAATATCAGCGTCAGGTATATCTGCCTGACACATGCTAAGTTGGACTCCCATTTGGTGCAACGTTGAGACGCACACCGCACCTTGCATATTTCGTTATTTTTTAAAGTGTGTCATAGTCATAGACAATATTGTTACTGTGTCTAGTTTCCTTTTATTGTTTTTTTTTTTTTTTTGTATATTGTCACCTTGTAGATATTTATTAATATAGTTAGTTATTATTAATATAAAAATAAATAAATAAATAAATTATTTAACCGTGTTTTTGTATGTTGTGCTGTCTTTTGTGTGCACCAAATAAACGTTTTATCTTTCTATCTATCAATCAATGCCAGGAAATGTTTGAAAAATGGATGACAATTGGAGTAACTAGAAACACATATGTTCACCTTCCGGCTGCATCAACAGACCTTGAACACCACCCAGTGTCAAAGTACTTGTTAATACAGACCAGCTCCATGGTATCATTTTTTCAAAATGTCTCGGTAGTTATATAAGTATGCCAAGTTTCAGCTCAACCGGATGCCAGGAAGTGCTTGAAAAATTTGTAACAAAAGGAGTAACCGGAAACACATACGAACAGAGCAAGCTAATATAAAGCTTGTAAAAAGGCTGCAGCGCTGTGGTGATATTGTAGAAGTTGCACATTCTATTATTGACAATGTAGCACCTAATTTAGATCTGATCTTTAATAATAAATTGTATCGACTGTGGGGACTTTTCTGACTTTATGAAAAATAGTAAAATAATACCTTTGTTTAGATAAGGTAGTACATCAGACTCCACAAATTATATTTTAGTACTACCTACCTTTAGTAAATTTTTTGAGAAATTAATTTTAATAGATTTTTTAATAGATTTTGAGAGATTTTTTTAAAATTATTACGTACCAAACAAAATAAAAGGGTCGTTCAACTACTGTGTTGAACTTTTGGCACATATTTATAATGCATGGGAAGATAAATGCGATGCCTTGGGCATCTCTTGTGATTTGTCCAAGGCATTCAGTAGTATACTATTGGGCATTCTGTCCCACCTGTCGCGCAGTCGAACTAGTTCGCCTACGCTCCGTTGTGACAGAATGCCCAATAGTATATGTCGGACAGTGGTATAGAATGCCCAATACTGAACGATCGACTCGACTCTTTAGTGTATGACTGTACTGTGTTCCAGTAGCTCGGCGAGTTCGCCTTCGCTACGGACAGTGGTATAGAATGCCCAATAATGAACGATCGACTCGACTCTCTAGTGAATTACTGTACTCGACCAATGATCAGGCGAGTTCGCTATCGCTCTGAAGGGTGGTACAGAATGCACAATAATGATCAATCAACTCGATCAATGACCCGTAACGCGAAAGAGGTTGCGGTAAGTTTATAAATGTTAACGTACTTTATACATTCACTCATTTTCAATCGCTTCATTTCCGACAGTAATCATGAAATTTGTAAAACAACCGCAATCGCTGCATGTAAATACAGTTTGCGATGATTTTTGTAAGACTAGTTTTCGTCATGGAGAATTATTACCTAACTCAGTACGATGTATCATTTGCGGTCCGTCCAATTGTGGAAAAACCAATTTATTAATTGGTCTTCTTATACACGAAAATGGTTTAAGATTTGAAAACGTTTATGTTTATTCAAAAACTCTGCACCAACCCAAGTACATTTTTTTAGAAAGAGTTTTGCAAGGGGTGCCCGGTATATCCCTCCAGAAATATCATGGAAATCAAGAAGTACTAAGCGTTCAGGACGCAAAACCCAACTCCGTGATTATTTTTGATGATTTTGCTTGTGAGAATCAAAATAACATGCGTGATTATTTTGCAATGGGAAGACACAAATGCATTGATTGTTTTTATCTAAACCAAACATATAGTAAAATCCCTAAGCAGCTAGTAAGAGACAATACGAACTTAATCATACTTTTTAAACAAGATGAAATTAATTTACGACATATTTATGAAGAACATGTCAACACTGATATGACGTGGATTGAATTTCGTGAAATGTGTTCGAAAATTTGGAGTGAACCCTTCAATTATGTAGTAATTAATAAAGATTGCTCCAAAAATAACGGATGTTACAGAAACAAATTCGACACCTTTGTTGTTTTTAATTAAAAATACTAATATTTAAGACAGTTACCCTCGCGATATTATTATTCTTCAGACAACGCTTAATCAATCACGAACTGTTTATTTTTTATTTTGTTATTATGGAAAAATCACTGAAAAGGCAAATAGTTGATGCTGCAGAAGCTATTAAGAAGAAAGTGCGAAAGATGAGAGATGTTGAGATTAACAATCAGCAAGTACTGGAATCAGTTTTCAAGCCGGTAACAGAACCACTCAACCTAATTGCTAATGTCAGTAAGCAGACTTCTCTCCTGCGTAATACAAAAAATGAAGAAACCCAAGTTCCGTTTATCGATAAAACTTTGCAAAAAGAAGTCCCTATTAGTAAGGGAAGCAATGATAACAACGACCATGCGAACGAATATGAATCTGATATCGAAAGTGACTCTTCATATAAATCATTAGTTGAAAACAATCAAGGTTGTGATACGTCTTCCTGGTCAGTATCCTCAGAAGCACTGACAGATATTCCGTTTGGTGTCAGAGTAGAGGACGGGAAACTGATGTTAGGTTCTGCTCGTATAACGATCAGTGATGATTATATCATTGCGGCTGGACGCAAATACCGAAATACGCCTGGTTTAAAACAGTTGCTGTTGAAAAAGAACGTAGATTTAAGCTTGGTTACAGAGAGTGATATGATACATTATAAGTCGATGATACTTGATACAAACGCACATCGACGTGACTATGAGCCTGGTAAACCAATAAAAAGTAATAAAGGGCAGAAATATTTGCAAATTATTAAGCCTCTATTCAAACTACAAAATACAATTCAGGACCATCAATCAAAGGGAAAAGGACTACCCTTAACAAAAATGTGGAAGAAAAACGTAGATCTTGTATATTGGGACGATCCCAATGAACTGGTGGATAGGTTAAAATTATTAATTGCATCTCAAGATGCTGGTAACACAGGATTAGATAATGAAATTATATCTATCATTGAAGAATTACGTGAAAGTAAAGTTATAAATAAATAAATATTTTAAAATGTGTTTATTTTATTATCAGCCTCTCGATACAATACACCTTAAACATGAACGTAGACAAATTCGGGCACTACATTCACAAAAGAATGCGTTTATCAGAGTTATTTGAGTTTAATGAGAATGCATTGTTAAAATCAGAAAACGGAGATTTTGATTTAAAAACATCAAGACTTAGAGGAATTAGATCTCCAGTAGAAGCAGACGATGCTGTGAACAAAGATTATGTTGATCGATTGAATGCTAATATGATAAAAGAATGTAATAATATGATTGGTTCATTGCGTTCTCAAATCATAAAAGAAGCAAAAGGTGTAGTTCAGGCTACTTTAAAAGCAAGGATATCTGAGGTTTCACCTCATTTGCCAGATAAGTTTTATACTAAAGCAGAGGTAGATAAATAACTTCAAAAAACTCCGTAATGGCAAAACAGCAAATTGTTAATGAAATACACAAAGCAGCACGAAGAAATTTCCCTAGACGTCCTGTAATTTTAAAGAGGGTCGATGACTTGTGGCAAGCTGATCTGATGGACATGCAAAACCTGAGAAAATATAATAAAGCTCACAATTACATTTTAGTGGTGATTGACTGCTTCTCAAAGTACGCTTGGACAGAGCCGTTAAAATAAAAAAATAAACTTGATGTTACTCATGCATTTAAACGAATTCTGATTAACAGCAATCGCAAACCTGATAATTTACAAACTGATATGGGAACAGAATTTTATAACAACTCATTTCAAACACTTATGAAGTCATACAATATTAACCATTACTCTTCGTTTTCTACCAAAAAAGCCTCGATCGTAGAGCGACTGATTAAAACTCTTAAAAATAAATTATACAAATATTTTAGTTTGAATGGAAACTATAAGTGGTTAGGTATACCGTTAGAAGTTACGCTGAAGATATATAACAATACAAAACATCGTACTATTAAATGTAAACCAATCGAAGTAAACAAATCTAATGAGTCAGTTATAAAAGAAAATATTAAAAAAGCCTTAAATCATGTAACCGTTCATAGAAAACCTAAGTTCAAAGTAGGTGACTTTGTTCGTATCAGTAAATATAAACACAATTTTGAGAAAGGTTATACACCTAATTGGTCAACTGAAATATTTACTATAAAAAAGATTAATCATACCATACCAGTAACATATCATATAGAAGATCAGCGAAAGCAAGCCATATTGGGAACCTTTTACGATCAAGAACTTCAAAAATCTTACTATCCTGGTATTTATTTGATAGAAAAGATATTAAAAAGTGGTGCAGTGGTGGTGGCCCATTGGTAACGGCCGCGACTTACGAGTTGTAGGTCGTAGGTTCGAACCCCGACAGGCGCTTTACTTTGTGTAAATAATTTCATCACCACTGCTCTCAAAACGGTGAAGGAAAACATCGTGAGGAAACCGGCATGTCTTAGAACCAAAAATTCGAAGACATGTGACATCTACCAACCCGCACTGGGCCCGCGTGGTGGATTACGGCCCAATCCCTCTCATAGAGGAGGCCTGTGTCCCAGCAGTGGGAACATTATAGGCTGATTATGTATGTATGTGTATATTAAAAAGAAAAGGAACAAAAATTTTTGTGAAATGGTCGGGTCTAAACAATGAAGAAAACAGTTGGATCGATAAAACTGCAATAGTGGATTAAAATAATTATATAATAATTACTTTTGCATTATTTCATTCATTTCACTTTGGACAATGCAAGGAGGTGAACTTGTTAATACGTTAATTAATAATCTACCGTTCGAACTTCATTTACCAGGTTACAATTATTGCGGTCCGGGAACAAAACTCGAGAAACGTTTACTACGAGGTGACCGAGGTGTAAATAAGCTAGACGAAGCTTGTATGCATCACGACATTGCATATGCAAACCATACAGACTTACCCAATCGTCACAAAGCTGATTTACAACTACTAAATATGGCTAAACAAAGACTTAAATCGAGCGATGCTGGGAAAGGTGAAAAACTTAGTTCACGGTTAGTGAACAAAGTCATGAAAGCCAAACTGAAATCTGGTTCCGGCGTTAAAACGTTTAAAAGTTTCGTATCAAAAATAAGAGCAAAAATAAAGAAACTGAAACCAAAAGACAGTAAAACTTTAATTAACGCTGCTTACTCAGCAGCCAAAAAAATATTTCCAAACATTCAGAAGATTCGAGTACCGAGAGTAATACCCTTACCAAAGACTGGAGGTATTCTACCTTTAATCCCAATTTTTGCAGGCTTATCAGCTTTAGGAACTTCAGCTGGTGGTGCGGCTGGTATTGCAAAAACTGTTAACGATTACAAAGCAGGTCAGCAAAATTTGCGAGAAACACAACGACATAATAAGGCTATAGAGTCTTTAAAGTTAGGCCAGGGTTTATACATTAAGTCACATAAAAATGGTAAAGGTTTATTCATAAAATCTTCAAAAAACTGAAAATTAAGCTACCTAATCGTGCTCTTACTAATGTAGACATCCAAAGGTATGCACGCGACATCCCTTACTTTCGAGGAGTCTATATGAAGGATCAGTTACCAAGGACCTCAAAACGGATTGAATGTGGTATCGTTAACTTGGACGATTCTAAGAACGAAGGAACACATTGGGTAGCTTATGTAAAAGTATATAATTATTGTGAATATTTTGATAGCTTTGGAGATTTGAAACCTCCAATAGAATTAATGCGATATTTTAAGAATTGTAATGTTTTCTATAACTATACAAGATATCAAAAATTCAACACAGAAAATTGTGGACACTTATGTTTAGAATATCTGCAGACTTTTTGGAATAAAAACGTATAAAACTTATGATTTTCTTTTATTTCAATCATTTGCAAGATGTCACTCACATTATCGATAACTGGAAACTCGTCAACTTTATCTACTTACTATCCTAACACGTTGCAACTATATGGACACTATGAGTGTGCTCTATTGCATTTTTCAACATTTAATTCTATTCCAAACATTGACAAAACGAATAATAAGTTCTATTATGGTTCCGACAAAGTTATTGAAATACCAGACGGCACCTATGAATTGCAAGATATTAGTGATTATTTAAAATCTGAAATGAAAGATGCATCAATCAAACTACAGTGCAATAATAATACTTTAAAAACTACTGAATATTGTACAAAAGAAATAAATTTTAAAAAAGAAGACACTTTCAGGAATTTGTTAGGGTTTAATAAGCAGATCTTAAAAGCAAATAAATGGCATGTGTCACAGTTTCCAGTCAACATTTTACCTACAACAGTGATCAGGATCGAATGTGATATTGTAAGCGGCTCATACTCAAACGAAGAACCGAGTCACATTATCCACGAATTTGCACTCAACGTGCCTCCAGGATATAGGATTATAGAAATCCCGAAAAACGCAATATACTTTCCAATTAACCAAAACAACATTAGCTGCATAAATATCAGGCTGCTAGATATAAATAACCGCTTAATAAATTTGCGCGGTGAAGAAGTGCAGCTGTATTTGCATCTCAGAAGAAAAAATGATTGACTACAATAAATATGTGCATCAACAAAGCAAAAATATCAGTTCCGCTCAAACTTCCAACCAAATAAGAGCTCGCCCTAAGAAGAAAATAAAATTAACTAAAGAAAACAAGGCATTCCTCAAAGCGATCGGTTTACTAAAATGAATATCTTAGACGTTTTATCCGCTCCGAGTACCGACAACACAGTTGAAGGAATCGAATTTCATTCATACAAACCCTACGTAACTAGTTTCAATAGAAACGATGAAATCCGCATACCTATTAACCAACAGGACTTGTACATACTTCCGTCAGCTAGCACCTTGTATTTGGAAGGAACTGTTATCGTTAGCAAAAAGGATATGAAAGAGAAAGCCACTAGTGTTCATTTTACGAATAATGCTCTACTTTACCTGTTCCAAGACATAAGATACGAGTTGAATGGAGTGGAAATTGATAGAATAAAAAATGCTGGCATAACTACGACCTTGAAATCGTTAATATCAAAGAATGAAAGTGAATCAAAAATATCTAATGCATGGGGCTGGAATATCGATGGTATAAAAAATACTAATGGGGGTAGTTTTTCCGCTTCTATACCACTCTGTAACATCATCGGTTTCGCAGAAGATTTCAAGAAAGTCGTTATAAATAGTAGGCATGAACTGATATTGCTACGAAGTAACACTAACCTGAATGCTGTCAAACTTAACACCGGTGAATTTGTAGATGACGTTCAGATAAATAAAATCATCTGGCGTGTACCGCATGTTAAAGTGTCCGACAAAGAGAAACTAAGTTTGCTAAAACTGTTAGAAAAAGATCGAGCACTCCAGATGATATTCAGAAATTGGGATCTATACGAATATCCAGCTTTACCTAGAACTACAAAACATACCTGGTCTATCAAAACTTCCTCACAAATAGAGAAACCAAGATACATAATTATAGGTCTGCAAACAAATAGAAAAAATAATTCAAGTTCTGATATGTCCCAGTTCGATCACTGCCATGTTCGTGATGTTAGAGTATATCTAAATTCCACTTACTTCCCATATGAAAACCTCAATGTAAGTTTCGCGAATAACAGAATCGCTTTATTATACGAGCAATACATCAGATTTCAACAGTCTTATTACGGACGTCGTCCGGAGCCCTTATTAAGTGAGAAACAATTTAAAGATTTAGCACCGTTATTTGTCATCGATTGCTCTAGACAAGCTGATAATGCAAAGACAGGTCCTATTGTGGATGTAAGAGTGGAAATTGAGAGTGATTCGGACATACCAGATCAAACTTCTGCATACTGTCTTATATTGAACGACTGTATAATTGAGTATAAGCCGCTAAGTAATACTGTGAGAAAAATATCATGAATCCGAATACTTTCATAATATTAGATGTTCAAGGGTTTAAAGACCTGTACAATAATTTTATAATAAAAGAACTAGCTTTTGCTAGTCGCGATTATACGCAAACATTTTTAATAAAACCACCATACTTGTTTAAATACTTAACAAGTGATGAAAAGAGACAGGTTAAATGGTTGGAAAAAAATAGAGGTATTTATTGGAACGAAGGATACATTGACTATAGAGAATTTCAACGTATAATCGTTCCATATCTAGAAAATAAGGAAATCATTGTAAATGGTTTGGAGAAGGTGAAGTGGATAAAGGATCTTTGTGTGAATTGTAAAGTATCAGACCTTGGTAAAGAACAATGTCCTAATTTCTCTGCTTTACATAAAAAATACTGTGAAGGAAAATCTAATTTTAATTGTAATAAACACATAAAGCATTGTGCGCTTAAAAATGTGCTTTGTTTAAGGAAGTATTTAGAATGGGCATAAAATGTATAGGTATACATTTTCTTAGGTTTTTAAATAAAAGTCTTTTGATAAGGTAAATATGCTTTTTATTTTGTTATTTACCCCACACTTTTCCAAATAATACAACCTAATACCAAAATAAATAAAAATATAAATACTAAGTACAGTATATCAACGTCACCAACTAATTTACACAAACAGTTATTAAAAATCAGTATCTATTAAAGATTTTGATATTTTCTTAACTAAAGACTCAGTTTCGTCCATAACACTGTCGATAGCGTCTTTAACAATATATTGAGCATTTATAATAACGTTCTCACTATCACTATCACTGTCTATGGTTTGAGGATTGTTATTACAGATATCTATGACTGATTTTTTTATTAATTTAATACCTCGTCGCTGTAGTCGACTCATAACGAAGGATTTGGTTGTATTTTGCTTCTTCGACTTTTCCTTGCATCGTTGTTTTGATTTTTTATCTTTCGTGACTTGTTTGCTGTGCTCAGGTTCGCTGCGAAGCATCTCAGAGAATCCCTCGTAAGGATCCTGAGCATACTGGCTGAACACAATATCGGATTCAGAAATCTGGAACAAAATATAAAAATAATATAAAACACTATCACGTAAGCATAGCGATCGGAAGCGCTTTTGGTTTACCATGGAGGAATTTCTCAAAAGCAGCCTGGAGTCTTGATTAGATTAGTGACAATAGGCACTGGTGAAATGTAAGTGCAACCTCTGATAAATGTAGTGTCATTATTAACACTACTGCGAACACAATCGTTAGTTACTAAAAAATAAAAAATAAACGAGTTAAAAATATTTTACTTACCGACATGATTCCGATGCACCTCAGATCAAATAAAAAAAAACTGCACTCTAAAATTGTACAAGTACTCCAGGTGAGTAATATAAAGTATATGACAAAAAAAATAATTTTAACTATCACGAGTACATCAATAAACAAGTTAGAACGCGATAACCATAAAAATGCTAACTAAGCATTTGTGTCTCCATGCCAAGGGTATTGAACTGTCATATGTTTTTCAATAATTATATTAATGTGCTGACAAACAGCGTTATGGTCGTATTACTTGAACGTTAGCTCTTTGAAAATCAATCTTATTGCATAGGTATATAATACGATTTACGTGGTTCACAGTAATACAGGTGTCTGATGAAACTTGAGTCTAGGTTTAATTTCATTTTATTTAACCGACTTTAAAAAAGGAGGATGTCTTAAAATAAATAACTCGTAAATTAAACAAGTTGGCTAGTTATAATCATTCACATTTTATTTATATTTTTACACACAAAATTATATTTACCATACATTAATTAGATATATTTTCTAAAACTAAAGTAAGATTATTTCAAACATAAGTAGATGTAGGGTATACATAATTAGTATTAAACTATAATATTTATTATAATACATTCTGAATCTAAAAAAACATATTCATTCATTCTTTAAAATCGAAGAGTGACCCCAGGCTCGCGTTGATATTCGATCTACAGATTTCGATCGTTTATCGTCATTGCTAGATAAGGCAATTTTGTTGACGCTCTGAGTAAATATTTCGTGCTTTATTGTTTTAAACATAACATTTTTTCTACGGATAACTCCACCATTAAATAAAATATTTTGATAATCTGTTATGTTCAAGTCCCTTACTACGCATGATTTTACTCCCTTTGCTTTTTTAATGATTTTATGAGGAGTTTTAATAGAGTAAAGTTTTGATCTCAAACCAACAAAATCAGATATATATTTTCCTTCCATTTCATCTTTGAACAGACCTGGACCTTTTTTGTTCATTATTGGTATCTTAAAATAATTTTGAACGTCATAGTTACTCGTGTCAAAATATTGCAAAAAATTATACTTCAAGTCATGGTAAAAATCATTAGGGAATATTTTATAGACAAATGAATCGGTATCTGTATAACACAACTGCACTCGGTCTTTATAAAAAGGCTTTACAATATTGTAATGAAAATTATACATATGTGACTTAGAAAGTTCTAATACCGTGAATCCAATATATATAGGCTTATCTAAAATAATTTGATCAGGTTTCATTTGTATTGCAACTAAATCTTCAGATAGAATAGAAGCACTGTGGAAATAGGGGTTGGCTACAAGTCTCTCGGCGGATATAAATTTCTTGGTTCGATTCGATTGATCGCACCATTGATTAACTAAATGAACGGTTACTCTATTTTCAGTATTTTCTAAAGTCTTGCCAAAAACACTGTTATTTAACAACTTAAAAAAATCCTGTTCGAAGGAACTTTTTGCCTTCTGTCTTAATTGAGTGTTCAATTCTATGTACTGTTTTAAATATGGACTCTGTCTGAAAGTAATAGCTCTGTGAACTTTGCGTAATATTAAACCGTGTTCAAAACACTTTTTTAAATGGACGTAATGTATCACATATTTATACTTATTATACAAATTTGCAATTAATTTATTTGTTTTACCGCCTGGGGGTATACATTTCTCAGGACAAAATGGTAAATCATTATGGTGATTGTGTAAATGATCAGGATACAAAAGATCGACTTCTAATATGAAGCCCCACTCAGCGTTATCCTCAACATTTTCAACACGAAAATTAGCTAATTCGTTTTCACTGAGAAATCTAAAACTAGAATACGGTAAATACTGACACATGCTAAAGCCATATAGATTATTACAATCTAGATATACTATAAAAGACGAAGGCTGTGATGCATTATATTCCGACACGAGTTCTAACTGAACACCTGTTTTTAGCAACATTGCATCGAAAGATAAACTCGGTGCAGTTATGTAAAACGCAGGATCGAGTTTGTAATATTGTTTACATGTTTTTCGAAAATTTTGAAATATGTCTGTCAACAAAAGCACATCTGTTTTTAAGTATAGATCCGTATACTCGCCGAGGTCGTTGATGTTGAATTCAGCCCAAACAGTCTGAGCATGATTATAATCTTCATCGCTAATATCTTCGTTGGTCAAAGACTTATGAAAACAATACTTAGGTGGTAATGATTTTTGTTCGTAACATTTCCAATCAGTCATATAATCATACGGATATACACCTTTACGAATCAGCAAACTAAATTGTCTTTCATTAGAAAAATGCGTTCGAAGATTAACAAAATTTTCTATATGCAATGTTTTAGCAAGTTTGTCTAAACTTGTTCCTAAAAAGTTGAAAGAATCTAAAAACCTTATTTGTATATACTCGTTATCACCAGTAGGAATATACTTTGTAAATGCTATATATTTTTCCTTGTTCTTGGGTATTATTTTAATTTGCCCTGGAATTTCGCCTAACTTTTTTATAAATAAATGACAATCGTAGCCAGATAAATTATGAAAAAATATTGGAACGAATTTTGGTACTTTCTGTTGCAGATTACAGTGTCGATATGCTGCGCCTCGGTATCGACCTGTAATATGACAGTGATCCCTTACTCTATCGGTCAACAGTAAATTTTCGCAAATGTAGCACTTATCAGAGTGTTTAAAATCGCGAGCATCTTCCTCTGTGTATATCATAGGCTTGTTTTTGGACAGAATTCTATGTATTGCTTTAACATCTTCAGTCAGAAAATTTACAAATTTTGAAACACAATCTTTTCCGCGATAAGTTCTATATCCGTTAACTCTATCATTAAATGATGATACTACATTATAGGCGAACGCGCTCGGCACGTGGCGTTGTGAGTATGACGTGTTGGCGGTGTTGAATTCATCGCCGGAAATCGGTTCGAGTAATGTTTCGAAATCAGCATATATCACGAAAGGAATGTTTTGTTTTCTATCATAATTTTTAAATTTTAGAAATGATCCCTGTTCTGGTAAAACGGTGACGATTCCCTCACACAGGTGTGATTCAATTTGGCTGTGCTTTGGAAAAAACAATAAGCATGTTTCGCAGACGTATAGTTTACCATGGTGTTTGGTCATCTGATTTCTGACTAGCCGAGGCAAATCTTTGATGAGACAGTAATGAGAATTACTGTTATTTTCTAAAAGCAATAGATGGATACTCTTAGATTTATTATTCGTTGATGTATACAAAGGTCCAATGATTGTCTTATCATTTTTTAAACCATACACGAATATATTCAGTAATGGATTATTTTTCTCAAAGACAGCTATGTCCGAAAATGTGATTGGAAATGACAAACCATCAATATTCATAACATCCTGGAAGTATGGATAAGACGTAACTCTATCGGGATGTCGGGTTGTGGGGTACAGGGCCGCCACAACACACCATAAAAAGCAATACTCATCTTTGTTTCGAATGTTCAAACAAGCTCTTTTATTTTTTATAAATTTTGGCAATGTTATAAATTTAGATCCGCCGAGAGGTTGATATTTATTAATATTTATTTCTAAATGCGAATTGCGCAACTGTTCAACTGTTGATTTATAAGTTAAATCAAAATCGTAATTAAAATGAATGATAATGTTTTTCGTAGCGACTGATTTCATTTCCTGTTGATCATTTTTATACATAAGAAACAAAGAAAAAAATTCGAAGTTAATTTTAACAGCTGTATGTTTCTGTAGTAAACGATCTATTAGATTTTTAACTTGTTCACTTATATTATGGAGAAACACCTCTGGGAAATTATTTATTTGTTCGCTAGTTGCAATGATCTTGTAACTTACGATTCGTGCTTTAAACGAAGAATTAATCATTACAACGTTATCCTAAATAGGAGTCGCGCTTTTGTTTTTATGAACATTGCTACGTAAATGACCAGACCATCGATGATTATCTACAAATACTTTTCAAACCGAACAGTGAGGCATATTATTGTTACTTATCGAAATTAATTACCATACAATATAATCACTAAATTCAACATAAATAGATTAATACTTATAACTAACATTCACGATCTTACCTAGTATACATAAACAAACGAAGTAAGTAGCGTAGCAGAATTATCTAATACAGGTCAATTTTGTTCACGTTCTCTAGTTTGATAATCACTTCTTCATGAACTAATCCAAATGTTCATTAAAACATATCTGAAAAATTAAAAAGGTAAGTAAGTACTTATAGTGAAAAATTAACAATATTTTAAACAAAATAATGGTTTATTATTTACCTGCACAATAATTATGTAATGACATACGTTCTCTCGTTTGATGATCACTTCTTCTTCATGAAGTAATCCAAATGTTCATCAAAATATTTCTGAAAATTTAAATAAGGTAGGTAAGTACTTATAGTGTAAAATAAACAATATTTTAAACAAAAATAATGATTTATTATTTACCTGCAAAATAATTATGTAATCACATAGGTACTCTGAAAACGATTTTATACTCCGTCGTAGCTTCGATATAATGTCAGTTTTCAACTTTAAATAATACAAATGCAAATGATAATTAAAGTCAAAATCGTTACAGGATGTGTATACAAGTAGTCAACGTTTTTCCAATCAAACAATAAAATATTTCGTCATAAAGCGCAGGTCATATCGCCAGCTAGCGAGCGAGCGAGCAAGCCGGGCGAGCAGCGTATAAGCTCTTTTCATATTTCGGTTCATAGTTCGGGGTGTGAACCGAAGTATGAAAAGAGGTGAAACGCTGCTCACCTGTGCTCGCTCGCTCGCTAGCTGGCGATGTGACCTGCGCTTAATGTTTGTTATTGCATAAAATCTTACACGTGTACCCAACCCAATTATTTTTTCCTGTCAGCTAAGTCACACTCGCAACAATCAGCTATTTTAGGTAAGGTTGACACGCATTCACATTTATGTACGTATAGGCTATCTTTTACACACTACATTGTGGCTTAAAATCAAAAAGATGTAGTATTCTTTTTTTTGTACGAGTATTTTCTCGGTGTGGTCCCATTTCAATTTGTAGAAGATCTGATGAAGAACTTCGGAGATAGGTCACGTAACTCTTCAATAAATGATAAAACTCTCGTTTACATCACATCTTTAAACCAAGTCAAACTAATATACAGCAATGCAATGTATTTATTTTTTATTAATTACTTGCAAGCTAATTATTTGCGTTGATTGTTATTTACGCGTTATCATTTTGTTAGCCCTAAACCGTTTCGCTGCATCGACATTCGATGCTACCTGAATAATCCTTAGTCTTTATTTTTTGAATGGGTATAATACGTGCATGGAAAAAGTTGTTTCATGCACCAGTAACCGATCGGTTGCAGTATTTTTTAATATAGTGGATTATCGCTCATTTGTGACTTATAAGCTACATGTTTTCGGAGTACTCGATACCTAGTAATTGCAGTCTACAAGTGTGGAAGTAATCTTCAAGTAGTGCTCCGCGATCAGTCTTACTGTACACCACGAGTTACTGTCAATATCAGTGTTGATAGCTATCTGCTGCTGCCGTCAGTCCCTGCGCCTGCCCTCACCAACCCATCAATTGTGGATAGTTGGAAAAATGTAAGTAAAAAACATTCCAACCGTTTCATGGTTCAGAGTCGTATTTGTATTGTAATATGTTTAACTAAATGTTTTTTATTGTCTTTATTTCAGGTCGGACTCTGAGTGTGAATACTTTCGACAAGCTCCGATCACTCAACAGAAAACTAAATCCAGCCGCAAACCGTCTGCAGACAGCAATGGAAAACGCAAGTCGCGTACGTCTTCAACGAATTTAACTCATCCGAGGTATCTATACAAAATATTGAATTATTTAGTGTTAAAAAGTGTTTTACTTTTCATAACTTGCAAGCTGTGTTTTAGTTTATAATCAGTGAATAATGCACAGTCATAAGTCTGCTAACAGTTTCTATAGACTTATCTGATATATTTTTATTTATACTCTCATGTTGTGTAGGATTTTTTTTTTTTTTTGCAATGTTAATCTAAACGATTATTAAATCATAAAAGTGTGTGATGAACTAACAGTAGTTTTCATTGTTGTTTCAGTAAAAAAACCAATGTTGGTAACGATATATTCGATATCAGTAACAACCACGGAACTGACAGCGAGCTCAAAGAAGGTTCATCGAACATAACATGTCTGTCATCATTCTTCGTGAACCGAGTGACCAACGGCTGCGAGCGGCGAGCAGCGAGCACCGACGGAGAGTACTACATCGACTGCAAGGTGTACAAGGCTGACGACGCGCACCACACCAACTCCCTGGAGCTGTGGAAGAAGGCGCTCATCCGACTCAAGTTCCAGACCGATACAGATTCTCCTCAGTGGCGAAAACTACAAGACTTCGTGCGTTCGGCTGATATATTGTTCCCAGAAAAACCAATGTTTTATGACCAATAAACCAAATAACTAGAAAGACGTGTATTCTTTAGATACTATCGTCAAAACGCAATATTTTACCTGCTAAATAAAATCTTATAAACAAACTCGTTGTTGTTCAATCATAAATTACTACTAACACTACTATCCGCAGCGATGGCGCACTCGCCAAGCTACTGGAGGATAGTGATGCGCACTCGAATGATCATTGGTCGAGTACAGTAATACACTAGAGAGTCGATCGTTCATAATTAGGCATTCTATACCGCTGTCCGTAGCGAAGGCGAACTCGCCGAGCAACTGGAGGACAGCGATGGCGCACTCGAATGATCATTGGTCGAGTACAGAGTAATACACTAGAGTCGATCGTTCATAAATAGGCATTCTATACCGCTGTCCGTAGCGAATGCGAACTCGCCTAGCTACTGGAGGACAGTACAGTCATACACTAGAGAGTCGAGTCGATCGTTCAGTATTGGGTATTCTATACCACTGTCCGACATATACTATTGGGCATTCTGTCACAACGGAGCGTAGGCGAACTAGTTCGACTGCGCGACAGGTGGGACAGAATGCCCAATAGTATACTACTGCATTCGATTGCATTCTTCATGAAACGTTAATCAAGAATCTCCGCTACTACGGGATCCGGAACACCGCTCTGCATCTTCTTACTTCATACTTGATTAATAGGATTTAGAGCGTTGACGTTAATGAAAAAAGATCTCCCGTATTTATAGTATCAATGGGAGTCCCACAGGGCGCAATCCTTGGCCCGTCCTTGTTTCTTCTTTATATTTATGACTTCCCTTACCCCATAAAGGATAATCATGGATAGTGTTAATTGCGGATGACACTTTACTTTTGTTAAACATTAAGGCCAAAACGCACTTTAAAAATAAAGCTTCACACTTTAAAATGTTTAGCTTTAAAATACGTCAGACGCCGCCGCCGGTAAGTAAAGCATCGGGCGCACACCTCTAGTAAGTACTAAGTGAAATATTCAGAAAAGAAACACTGTACACGCATACAAACACTTGTATGCATGTACAGTGTTTCATATGAAAGTAGAAAGACAAATGTGACAAGTGTGCGTGTACAGAATGTTACATTTCCTTATCAATAGAATTTTTGTGAATATTTTACAATTTTTTTTTTGTTTTTTAATTATAATATTTTTTGTTTTGCATGTGTATGCGGCCTACCAAAATGTCCTGTCTTTGGTATTAGTTGTCGAGTCGTTCAGTTGTTGAGCTACACAATTACACTGACAAACTAGTGCACCTCGTGGACCTGTCCAGTCAGAACATGTCCACTTAAATCTCCATGGTTCTATCCTCAACAGACCATTTCAGACACACTACATGGTCCTCAAATGATCTGACCAAGATTACTTCCTGATTTTTTATAGACTTACACATTGACAATAATGAATTTTATATACTTATGCAATGACATGAATATTTACTTTGTAAAGTAAGTAATACCTATATTATTTTAATTATGGTGAATGTGAAGACTAGGTATTCATCATTCATTCATTCTTTTTTTTAAGGTTCCGTAGTCAACAAGGAACCCTTATAGTTTCGCCATGTTCGTCTGTCTGTCTGTCTGTCCGCGGCTTAGCTCAGAGACTCTTAGTACTAGTAAGCTGTAATTTGTTATGGGTATACATATAAATCACGCCGAAAACACATACATTGTGATGTTATTTTTTCTCTCGTCAATGCCATGGTGTGGGGCTCGGATATCGATACATCGAATATCTATGGTGTGGGGTGTCGTTGGAAAGGTCGCTAAATGAGTTTGTGAAAACCATTTTTTTATTCAGTTCTAGACCCGTTTGCGAAATATTAAGCTATAAAGTGTTTATTTTTGTTAGAGTTGAGTGTCCCCCTGCCAGCTGATTGGTTGGTTTGGATATGTGAATAGGGCCTAGACAGGTGGCAATCGTTTCGAAAGCGGTTCGTATTTCTACAACGACTTTTAACAGAATTGACTTATCATAACATAAGTCAGTAAGTATTTTTGCCTTTTCCATCATCGTTATCGCTGATAGAATGTCATTTTGTCTAGGGCGTCAGGATGTTCCTAAGCTTCTTTGTCTGCGTAATTTACAACTTAAATATGTAACACAATGAATGTTGTTGAACTGTCAAAATGAATGCCATTGCTACTGTGTGTTACGCAATTACTCCGCTGGTTAGCGGTATGTAGACTACTATACTAACAGAGCTGGGTAATTAAATTTCAATTGGAATGTGTAAACTACAGCTTAAGTAGTATCATGTAAACACCAATAAAAGAGAATACACATTTAATGAATAGTTCAACATTTATTTATTCACTATACACATGAAATTGAAAGTTTCGGCACCGTGCCGGCGGCGGTGGCGCGCCCTCGCGCGATGTTAAACACTCGTGCAATCTGGCGCGATATCGCAGGCGCGACAGGCAGCGCTACCCTTGTCGCACCCGCGATATCGCGCCTGTTTGTGAGAGTCTTAACACTAACTCGAGGAACGTGCTTCGCGAAATTGCGCGAATATAACACATAGGTACCCCAGAGAGGTGCAGCGCTCACTCGCGCGTGAGTAAATCGCCGCGTAAACTCGCTCGATTGTATAATACTCATCTCCCGCTAGAGACTGTGCAAAAATATATAACTGGTGCAGGTGCGGGCCGATGCCCACGATACATCTTTACAACAAACGTTATGTATACATATATCTATCATAATAAGAATATCTATCTATTACATTATCAACAAAATAATACAATAGAAGTGAGGGCGCGTCCGCCCCGTTCTACCTCTTGTTCCACTACATCACACCATGATATGACATCGCGTTCCACGTTCACCATATAGTTACACATAAATATGTGAACGAAATACTTATAATTTTATACACTCTGACTTATCTAGTTTATAGCAACAGTCAACATCGCCGATGAAGTTAGTACAGCTCTGAACGACGCGCGACAACTCGCCGCGAGCCACCTGTGCGACCGAGCCGCAGACGGGACAAGCGGTATGTGTAGTAGCGTAGCGCTATTCGAAGTCTAAGTCACAAGACATAAAATATTATGCTTAGGCATTTATCGAGTAACATTGATGAAGTAACAAAAGCAACGATTATCGCTATACTTCGTTCAAGTTTCGCAGACGCTGTCGCACTCGACATAGAGAATATATAATTATCTGTTAATAATACCTCCATATACTTACATACACATACGGTCGCATATCATAAAGGTAAGTAAACCCGACGAAGTTACCCGAATATTCACGGATAATTTATTAATGATTATTACTTCATAACGAATACTGGAATTTGTCGCCTACTCTTGAAATATTTTGTACATGGGACAGTAGAAAGCCCGTGAGCCGGAGAGTGGGTCGTGTCGTTGTTTCCGAGGTAGCTTATCTGTAGGCGGGTGCGACGGGCGCTGTCTCCGCCAGGAACGGGTTGGAGGGCCGCGGCGCCGGCGCCTGCCCCGGCACGCTCAGCGACTCCGCGCCACTGTAGCCCTGCGGAACACAAGTTAGGTGAGGGGAGGCGTTTGCGAAGAGCGTTCACGGAGACCTCTCGACAAGAGGGCGTACCTGCGTGGCACCGTAGGAGTCGTGGTGCGCCAGGTCGGCGAGGCGCGTGGAGGAAAGCGCGCGCGGCAGCGGGTTCGAGGGCACGCCGTGCGGCGCAAGCACGCCCGCCTCGGCCACGGCGCGTGCTTCGTCGTCCACGACGCCGGCCGTTGCGTCCGGCTCGCCGCGGAAGTTGATGAACGCGAAGACGGCTAGAACCACGGTGCACAGCAGCCCATAGCCTGCGAACGTGCGCGTCGTGCCCCATTTGGCGACAGCGATGCCGCCTAACACGGCGCCGCAGCCGCGGCCCAACCCGTGGTGCAGCCCCTGCAGCACGCCCTGCGCCGAGGAGCGCAGGCGCGGCGGGGCCCCGTGCGCTATATACGAGCAGCACGCGGCCCACACGGCGGCATGCGTCACACCCTGCACGAACTCGAAAGGCAGCACCCACCAGGGGTCGCTCAGCCACGCGATGTACAGGAAGCGCAGCACGTTGCCCGCCAGCCCCAGGCACAGCACCTGTCCATTGCACCAGTAAATGAGTATAATTAGCTGCTCCGACTGCAGTAGAAATCAAATTAAAATCGGGTAATTAGAGTGATCCCTCTAATTATACACCTAATTATATCTAAAGTTACATGCTCTGTGCTTATATCTGTGCTACCAGCATTGAGCAAAATATATGAAAAAATCATGCTAGACCAGAATATGTTCTCGCATTTTAATTCGAATGGGATTTTACATAGTCGCCAGTTGGGTTTCACGAAAGGTAGGTCGACGACTGACGCAGGAGTAAAACTCATCAGTCACATTTTAGAGTCCTGGGAAAAGTCCCAGGATGCAATTGGCATTTTCTGTGACCTCTCAAAAGCGTTTGACTGTGTTGAGCACAATCCACTAATCTGTAAATTACACCACTACGGAATTCGTGGACAAGATGCTGATTGTTATTTTTTAACTGCAGCCTGATCTTGTTAGTCAGATCTTGTTATTTCTTATTTACATAAAAAAAACAACCGACTTTTGTTAGTTATAAACTATTTATGTGCTTTTCATCCAAATCTTATTAGTGGGATAATACTAATGATTGTAATACTATCTTGAATTCGAAGTTCCAAGTTTTAAGAAAAACTAGGTTTCATCAAAACTGGAAAGAGGACGCGCGGGCTCGCGAAAGATGGAAGGAGTGGAGGGAAGCCTTTGCCCAGGATTGGGACAGCGTAGCGCGTAGGCTAGGAAAAAAAAAATGTTTAAAACTTAGAGTGCTGACTGTACTTTTAACCTACTAACAATCGGGAGCGACTGGGAGACCATCTAAAATTCAAAGGGGCGAGTGGATATACTTAGGTAATTAGGGGCAAGATCCAAGGGGCGAGTGGGGCCTACACCTGAGTGCCGTTCACAGTCGAGCGGTCTCAGCATAACTTTCCAAAGTGTAATAAGTTTTCACAATTATAACGCGTTGTTCTTTCATAAAGCGCTCCATTTTTAATAATCAGAATAAACATAGGTGACAGCTGTGAAATTTCAGATTCGCCACTTGCACGAAAAACAAATAACAAAGTCAAATAATTTATTTCAAATAGGCACATTAAAGGCACTTTCGAACGTCAAAAACAAAGAAATAGAACTGATTCTAGTTGCCCCTTCCAAAAGGTAGTTTAATAGTTTTCGTATGGAGAAGAATGGGCAAGAAACTCCACCGTTACTCTTTTTAAAATAATGTTTTACAATATTTTGTAAACATCAATTATATAATTTCATGTGAATACGATGCACCTAGAATACGATTACTGTACCACAATAGATAATAAAATATAAGTAAAAATCTTTTTAAATCTCTAAATAAAACTGTCGTTAACATAGAACTTTAATATTTTCTTAAAACCTTGAGGCTTATCTTCAGGTTTAGTGTAAAAAGGACATTTATGCCTCAAGCTTTTAAGAAAATATTAAAGTTATATGTTAACGACAGTTTTATTTAGTACTTTTTAGTTAATTTAAAGCTTGTTTTAAAAAAGATTTTTACTTATATTTTATTTTCTACTTTTTAGCATTACGATTTCAACGAATCCATCGAATTAGGTTTTCCCATGGCCACCTTCCGGCTCCATCATCAGAACCTGAACACCACATCAAAGCACTTATTAATACATGACCAATGAATCCAAACACGATGGTGCTATCTTGTTTGATTGAGGAGTTCCCATGGCCACCTTCCGGCTTCATCATCAGACCCTGAACACTACCTCGTGTCAAAGCACGTGTTAATACATGACCAATGAGTCCAAACACGATGGTGCTATCTCGTTTGATTGAGGAGTTCCTATGGCCAACTTCCGGCTCCATCATCAAACCAGCAACATGGTATCATTTTTTTTAAATGTCTCGGTAGTTGTATAAGTATGCCAAGTTACAGCCCAATCAGATGCCAGGAAGTGCTTGAAAAATGGATGACAATTGGAGTAACTAGAAACACATATGGCCACCTTCCGGCTCCATCATCAGACCTTGAACACCACCCAGTGTCAAAGTACTTGTTAATACGTAACCAATGAGTCCAAACACGATGGTGCTATCTTGTTTGATTGAGGAGTTCCTATGCCCAACTTCCGGCTCCATCATCAGACCAGCTCCATGGCATCATTTTTTCAAAATGTCTCGGTAGTTGTATAATTGTGCCAAGTTTCAGCTCAATGGGATTCCAGGAAGTGCTTGAAAAATTGATGACCAAAGGAGTAACCGGAAACACATACGAACAGAGCAAGCTAATAAAGCTTGTAAAAAGAATTTAAAATGGAGCAATGACAAATAAATTAAATTATGTGATAGATACATGGTGCTCACATATATACAAACATTGTAAGTAAAAGTCTACGATATCACATTATATTCCTAACATTTTTACAAGTAATACTAATAAGACAGTGCCTGAGTTTAGGTAATCAAAAAATGTAAAAATCTATGATATACAGCAACCTGTTTGATTTTGTCCAGACTCGAATAATTGTCCTATGGAGCAAGACCAGCATGTTTCTTGGATATAATTTAGTTTTGTGCACAGAAGATTTAACTCAAAAAAAAAAAAATAATAAGTCTATGCATACAAAATAATAATGAACCCTGTCTCTTAAACTAGGAGACCTGTATCTTAAGAGACAGTGAAAGATGTTTGTACTTTAGTTAATCTGAAAAATGGTTGATATATTTTATCTTTATTTCTAGTATTAAAATTATGTCTATCACTTATCTTATTAAAAAGATTTAGATTTTTTCTTACACCGTCACCGTCATAATATTAATCTTTTTAAATACTTCCTTGAGAGATTCGCGGCGACATAGATTATAAACGGCTCTGACAGCTCACTTTTGCTAAATAAAGACGGATTCAATGTCAGCCCCCACAGCAAAATGCCATACGACATATGCTGTGGAAGTAACTGAAATAGACCAAACGCGCGGTTTCTACATCTATTAACTGTCTTAACAGCATAAGCAGCCGAGCTTAGCCGCCCCGCAAGAGATGGTATATGAGGTCCCCATTGTAATTTCTCGTCTAGCGTGATTCCCAGGAAAACCTCCATAACCCAGTAACTGGGTAATACGATACCCCTTGGTAAGACTGGTTGTCAGACTTTTGGGCTTCTGACGACCCGTAACGACTGTCAACGATCCACAAATGACAGCCGGGACCAACAGCTTAACGTGCTTTCCGAGGCACGGCGGAGTCTCGGTATGTAAAGATGGTCACCCATCCACGGACCAACCCCGGCAAGCGTAGCTTAACCTGATGGATCGACCCCCGTGGCTGTTATTACGTAGCCACGAGCTCTATATAAGTATATAAGAATCTATATTCTTTAATATTTTGTGAATGTGAGAACGTCGTCAACTTGTCATTATGCTTATTTAGAGGTAACTTGTTGACAGGCCTGCACTGTCCTCCCACCTATCAACACCGTAATTTTAAAATATTGTAAAAGCCGAGTCGCAAATGTACCACCTAGGGGTTTGCCAAAGAGCAATGGAGCGCAGCATTCTGGGCGTAAACCGAACTGACAGAATACGAACACCACGTTGCGCTCCAAAACGGGGATCCTAGACGTAGGCAAAAAGGCTGCCAAGCTGAAATGGGATTGGTTGGGTCATGTCAGCCGCATGCATAGCGACCGCTAGGCAACAGTCTCCACACGGTGGGTGCCTGAGGATGGACGGCGCCGCCGAGGCCGGCCCAGGAAGAGATGGCGGGACGATCTAGACGCGTACCGCAAGGGTTGGATCGACGAAGCCCTGGAAAAGGATGTTTGGAAGGATTTGTGGGAGGCCTTTGCTCAGCAGTGGGACAGTGTAGGCTAACATAAAAATTAAAAAAATTAAAGAGTAACGACCAATTGGAACCGTGCACTTAACTTCTGACGTTTCATAAGTGCCCTTGTGTGATTTATGTGAAATAAAATATTTTGATTTTGAGTAGAGCCATTTTAGAACAATGTAGCGGAAGTTGTTTCGTACCTTTACATGTCCCATCTGCGTAATCAGCTTAAAGCTGAAGAAGTAGGCGAATATTTCCGAGATGTGATTGATGACAGACGCCACCCCGAACAGCGTCGGTGAGCCGCCGATATCCTGGGAGAGTATAGGTAGAAAATAATGAGTGTTATTGTTAAAACTGTACGTGTAAAGTATGTGGCGGCTGTAGGTACTTGTAGGTGCCAGAAGAGGAAGGTGAAGATGAGGCCGATGCCGAAACCCATAAACCAGGCGACGAACAGGAACGAGGCCGCCTTCACGTTCTGGAACTGGCGCAGCACCGTCACCCACTCCGGCATCTCGCGCGTCGTCTGCGCGAACACCTGCAAGCCAAGGTTTAGAGTCAGGGGGGTGCGATGTTTTGGTAGTAAGCAGTAGCACAGTTTGTAGAATTAGCAGAGCCCTTTGTGAAGAAGCATGTCCGGGGAAGTATTACGACGATGCTATACCTAATGTATTTCTGATTTTCTGCCGCCAAACAGCGTTGCTTTTCTGTTTTAAGGGGTATCATGGGCTATGGGTGCTGCTATAATTTAAGTCTTAATGTTGTATAATTAAAGTCTGATACGAACACAATCGAGCACTGTGTAATCTTTGTGTTCGTATCACGCATTTCGTCGTAGTCAACAAGGAACCCTTATTGTAGTTTCGCCATGTCCGTATGTCTGTCTGTCTGTTTGTCCGCGGCTTAGCTCATAGACTCTTAGTACTAGAAAGCTGTAATGTATTTTGACATGGGTATACATATTAATCACGCCGACAAAGTGGTAAAATAAAATAAAGAAACAAATATTTGTTTAGGTTGCCGTCCCTACCGTACGGCTCTTCCATACTGGCGCGACTCGACGCGAGACGCGACGCAGCCGCCGCCACATTGTTCGCTGTGAAGTTTTCTCAGAAATTGTTTAGTTAAAATTCGCGTCGCGCGACAATTCGCTCCAGTATGTAAGAGCCTTTAGGTAAGTGACATGATTTTTTTTGGGGTTATTGCTGATTCCCCCGCTTTTATTATTGCCGATTCCCCGCATAACTACGTACATACTAGTTATTTGTGACTAGCTTTAGCCCGCGGCATCGCCTGCGTGGATGTCGGAAATTATCCCTCGGGAACGTAACTACTAACTACCGAGATGAAAAGTATCCTAATTATGTCCCATAACCCACGTGGTCTGTCTAGGCGAGCTAGGTGTTACGGCGTAAAAGTAACAGACATGAGACAGCCAGTAACTTTCGTATGTTTAATATTAGTGATAATTAGACCATTAATATTGTGGTGATAGTGTTGATAGTATGGACAGCAGTATGAATATTGTATAAAGATTAATGAAAAAAATATGGCATATTGTATGGACGATGGAATCTAAAACACCACGATTCAGAAAATCGCGTCATCTATCGAGTACTCACTGGTAAACTCATACTCTCCGTTCCGAGCCAAGTAAGTAGTAATAACTTTTGACCGAGTGGACCGATTCTCAAGATACGGACTATGACTGTATTCCGCTCTTGGAAAGAGTCACACAAAAAAGTGAATTTTAAAATCATCCCCTATTTTACCCGCTTGAGGGATGATTTTAGAAAAACGTTGAAACACGTATCTCTTTATTTGTTACCAAAATTGCATAAAAAAATTCCAGCGCCCTAAATGATAGGTTTCCCATACAAACTTTCATCCCCTATCCACCTTCTTTCATCCACCTTTAGGGTTATTTTTGAAAATAAAAAAGTAAAGATAAAGATAAAGATATATTTATTGCACAACTGTGTACATCAGTTCTTATTATATAACGTAAAAGGCTCAACAGTCTACCCATGTCGGATATGCAATACATTTCAAATAAATTTCAAATACATTATACAAATAGGTTAAAAACAGATTACAAATAAATTACATACTAGCATCATTTTTCCTTAAAAAACTCCTGCAGATTATAAAATACATTATCGATTAATATTTTTTTTAATTTTGTTTTAAACATATTTCCATTTAATTGCTTAATGGCTGGTGGTAACTGGTTGTATACACGAATAGCAGTTACATAGGTACTTTTATAATAAATCATATTATTAATAACAGGTAACTTAATGTCATATTTATATTGCTTGCGAATGTTTCTCTTAGAATTTGATTTGAAATTAAAATATTGCATATTATTTTTGACAAATAAACATAACTCAAGTATATAAATGCCAGTCAGTGTTAAGAAACCCTCCGTTCGGAAAACTTCTCTTAGCGATTCGGTGCTATGCATGTTATATATTGTCCTAAGACATTTTTTCTGGAGAATGAATGTGGACTGCACGTTTGTACTGTTTCCCCAGTATATAATACCATAAGTTAGCAGTGGATAAACATTACCAAAATAGGCATTTCTAGTCACACTGATATTTGTAGTTTCTGCAAGGATTGACAATGCATAGCAAGCACTGGATATTTTTCTATTTGTCTTCTCAATATGTGCCTTCCAGTTTAAATGTTGATCTATTGTAACCCCTAGGAAATTTGTGTCTTTAACTTCTTCAATCGCTATATCAGCTACAGCTACATTCATTTTTGTAGTAGTCTATGTTCTTCCTCCTTCCCCGGAATGCCATCTATATCCTTGCAAAATTCTATCGAAATCCGTTCAGAGGTTTCGGCGCGAAAAGTTAACATACAGACAGACAGAAGGAGTTACTTTCGAATTTATAATAATTATACAGGGTGTTAGGGTAAACACCGTTATCCTTGCAACCAGTGTGGTTTGGTTTCGTTTATAGATCGTAAAATCAATGTTCTTTTTTCAATCTACATTTTACCACAAGAGACGCAAGTTCGTTGCCATATGCTCTAGGCCAACAAACTTGCGTCTCAACACGGGTGGGGGGTGCGGGACGTGACCTGACCGGCCGCGAGCGCGACCCCTCCCTCAAACAGTCAGCTGTTTCGCTAGCGAGCACGGATAGAAACTTTTAAAAATCTTTTAATGAAAATAACGTTTTTTTTTGTTTATATGTCATTTATGTTATACTAGCTGTGCCCCGCGGTTTCACCCGCGTAGGTCTCGATCCCGTGGGAATATAGGGATAAAACGTATCCTATGTCCTATTCCAGTTCATGGTCTACCCGTGTGCCCATCCACTCCTCGCGAACATAGGGAACGTCGCGCCGGCGTCGAACGGTTCGCGTATTGCATTTTTATATTCATGATTACTTCGAAATTAAGGGTCCGATTCGAATGAATTAAAAAGAATTTTGCTATTACATAAATACCCTTGATGTTAAAACTATTTATTTGAATAAGAATTAATATTATGTTGATAAAACTCCTTCGCAAATAATGCATTAGTTTCGAATAAATTTGATTACCATAAAAAATGCTTATAGCTAGTCAATCTTAAAAGATAGACATATGCTGTCGCAGACTTTTTTTTGGAACTTTTAAAGAGGAACAATTCCATCATACATGATATTTGCGTAACTTAAACCGGTTACGCAGCGCACGCAACAGAAGCTCTCAAAAAGGAATAATTTTTCCCGATTTTGCAACATTTTTCATTTCTGCTCCGCTCCTATTGGTCGTAGCGTGATGTTATATAGCCTATAGCCTTCCTTAGAATTTTTCAATTCCAATCAGTAGTTTCTGAGATTAGCGCGTACAAACAAACAAACTCTTCAGCTTTATAATATTAATATACACCGTGGCATTTTAATCGTCTTACAAAGGTGGTCCACTCAATGTATCCGACATAAAATACCTCCAGACACGATTTTTTTTTTTTACCATTAATTAATATAATAGGTACAAAGAAAAATAAATATTGCATTAGAATTCTGAAACATCCTGTTATTAATGTTTACGTATCAAACGGTAGAACATACCTACGCAGCGCACGGGTCGAGTAGATCATTCCAATACCGAAAGCCAATCAAGCATAGTCCACGTGGACTGTCATCCAATGAGGAGCTCTAATGCTATCCTTTGAGTAGAGCCGCGCGTGTCACGCCCCGCCCCTTTCACTCGAAAAATAAGTGAAGGTCAATCTCGCAGCGTCTCAGTTGCGGCCGAATACCGGAAGTGGAAGTGCGCGCGCGCTACCGGATATCAAACGTTGTTCGCGATCGTTACAGTGCAAGAAGTGAATAGTTCCTCATAATCATTGTGAAGTAGGTATTCACAATGATTATGAGGAACTATCGATACTCGAGTATCGAGTACCTACAAATGGTGCGCCTGTACGCAGTGAGTGGTGACAATTTACGGGGAGCAAGGAGATTGTACGCTGCGCCAAATAATCTGAAAATGGTACGCAACCGAGGTGTGCCAGGACTGCAATTTCAGTAACTACATATCTTTTGTTTGTTATTTGCTAGGTTAGTAGACATGAGTCAAATTTCTATCTTCAATAGTGTCGAACGAAGACAAATTGATCAGTTATTGAAATCGGCCGTATGTTTGTAACTTTCTTTTTTATTAATCTGCACTTACTATGTACCTATACCCCATTTGAAATAAGATTAGACATTGAAACAAACCTTTATACAGTCCGTTCAACCGATTTTGACTTCTATTCCGTAGGCATAAGGATGGCATTAAAAGAAAAAAAGGTTACACACATTTTTGCGATAGGGGGAATGAACTCTGTTAAAGATGCCGCCGCTTCAGTCCGTGCCGCCTTTGGAACGCAATGCCCGGACCGCGCTCATAACAGGGTGTTTCAAACTACGTCATGCGTCTTAAGATTGAATTTTTTTTTTTTTTTTTAATTACTCAAATGTTCATAAATACTTATCTTTTTTTTATGAATGTGTAGTAGTCATTGGATACATGAAGTGGGCTGCGGATGAAAGACGATTAAAATGCCACGGTGTATAAATAATATATATTAATATATTATATTAGTAGGGGGATGGAGTTGCTCGCGTCCGTAGGATTTACCATCTTTCCTGACCCACCCTACACGTGTCCCCCGGGTGGTGCCAAACGAGCAACAACGCCGAGTATCGAGCGGCGGTAAACAAACTCGACCAATCAAAGGCAGGAAATGGCCTCTGAATTTCGAAACATCTACGAGGCTTGGCTTAACTTTTTGGCCTCCGAGGAAGAAAACCTCGCTACAAAGAGATACACACAAATAAATAACTCTAATCCTAAGGTGGGAAACGTGCCGATAGGATGTATGGCTGGTGGGTAACCAGTCTCTAGCGCCAACCTCAGTGGAACGGGCAACCACTGTTGTATTTGCCTTCTCCTGGGAATAGGCGTCACCCCAGGTAGTGACTGTTAAATCGTCCTTACTCGTGGGAACCGAAATGAATGAACAATCTAACTCTAAAACAAAAAACCAAAAAACCAATACAAATAACAATAAAACTTTAACACAACAAATTTTCCACAAAGGAATGTTTGAAACTAGACCTAGAACACTGTCACTTGGCGATTATCCAAATACATATTCAACCACCCAAGACATAGCTCCAGAACCCAGTGGAAGCAATGATGATCATAATTGGATACAAGTCACTGGAAAAAAGAGACCTAACTCAAGCCCAGAAAGCAATGGGATTCAAAAGCAAACCAAACTGGACACATACTGGCTGTCCCAGAGCCGACCAATACCTACTGCGAATAGATTTGCTAACTTAGAAAGTGACAACCTAGAAGTAGAACAAACTACTGCTACTGTAAAGACAAATAAACCCCCACCGTTATTTGTGGACAGAGTGGAAAATATCCAACCCCTTCTTGACATCCTAAACGAACACGCCCATGACATGTATAACCTTAAAGTTCTGAACAATGATCAAGTTAAAATACAGCCAAAAGATTCAGAGACATACAGGGCTATAGTACACCAACTAGAACTTAGAAATACAGAGTTCTTTACATACAAACCCAGATATGAACGGAGTTTTAAAGTGGTTCTTAAAAACATGCACCCCTCAACTAACCCTGACGAAATCAAAGCGGCATTAAATGAAATAGGGCATACAACTACTAATATATGGAACATCAAGCAAAGAACGACAAAGAAACCATTGCCATTGTTCATAGTAGAATTAGAAACAAATCACAACAATAAGTGCATATATGAGGTTAGAAACCTATTGAACTGCATCATAACTTTTGAACCTCCTCGGCCGAGACGCGAACTACCTCAATGTGCTAAATGCCAACAATACGGACACACCAAAACGTACTGTCGCCGCAGTCCTAAATGCATTAAATGCGCTGGTGACCACCTCTCCATAGATTGTCTCAGGAAAACAAGATCAGACAGTGTAAAATGTGTTCTCTGTGACGGCAACCACCCAGCAAATTATAAAGGCTGTAAAATCTACAGAGACCTCCAAAATCTGAAATTCCCTAAGGCACCAGAACGCAGGAAAACCTATATACCCAATAAGGAACAGAGGGTTACAGCAGAAATCCAGAAACCTACGGATAAAGAATTTCGAAACAGTCAACATCAGTCTTACAAAGAAGCATTAACCAACACAAATCAAACCGAAGGTACAACAGCAGAGACAAAACACACTAACCAAAACGACATGAATGGAATAATGACCTTGATGAAACAAATGATGCAACAATTGACCACCCTGACAAACTTAATAATAGCCCTCACAACAAAGCTGTCAACTTCGATTGCTTAAAAATTGCCCTATGGAATGCTAATGGGCTGTCACAACATACTCTTGAGGTTAAGGCATACCTAGAGACACAAAAAATAGATATTCTTCTAGTTACAGAAACGCATTTTACCAAGAAGAGCCATTTTAACATTCAGAACTACAAGACATATCACACGATGCACCCCGATGGCTGCGCACACGCTGGAAGTGCGGTGTTAATAAAATATAATATAAAACATCATGAAGCAGTACATTATTGCACAGAGGAAATCCAAGCAACAAATCTTGTCATTGAAGATTGGGCAGGACCATTCACAATATCTGCTGTTTACAGTCCACCCAAACATAAACTTAAGCAAAAAGACTATGAAAAGTTCCTTTCCACATTGGGTCACAGATTCATAGCTGGAGGAGACTATAATGCGAAGCATCACTTCTGGGGCTCACGTACAATAACTACGAAAGGTAGACAGCTACTAATGGCCATAGAGAAATTAAAACTCAATGTTGTTTCCCCTGGAGAGCCTACTTACTGGCCTACAGACAGGAATAAAACTCCAGACTTGCTTGACTTTTGTATAACTAAAGGAATTGCTAATAATTTTCTGACAAGCAAAACGAGCACCGAACTATCCTCTGATCACTCCCCAGTAGAAATAACATTGAAAAGAAAAGTCACAGTAACACCTAAGCCATGCAAGCTACACACAAATAAAACTAACTGGGAGCTCTTCAGACAGCTGCTGGTAGAAAGCTTGGATATAAAAATTCCTCTAAAGACGAACAACGACATAACAGAAGCAGTTGAACAATTCAATAGGTGTGTTCAACAATCTGCTTGGCTTGCTACTCCAATTGCCATAGATTCGCACCATAAACATGAGTGTCCTAAATCTGTTAGAGAACTACTGGCTGAAAAACGAAGAGTTCGCAAACAGTGGCAGACAACCGGTTACCCTGCTGATAAAAAACACCTTAACTATTTACAAACAAAACTAAAAACACTGCTCCAAGATAATGAGAACCAAAATATCCAAACATCTTTAAAAAACCTAGACGCAACAGCAGAAACAAATTATTCTCTATGGAAAATCACAAAAAAACTTAAACGTCCTGTTTCTAACCAACCTCCAATCCGTAAGGCTAACTCAGAATGGGCTTCCAGTGATGCAGACAAAGCGTACACTTTTGCTGAGCATCTTAAACAGGTCTTCGTACCAAATCCAGATATGGGCTCTTCTAAAATTCACGAAGTCACCCAATTATTGAACCAAACCCACCAACTAGACCCTCCAATTACTAAGTTCACAATGAAAGAAGTAAAAACAGCGATTAAAGCGCTGGACCCAAATAAAGCTCCTGGATATGATCTCATAACAGGCAAAATCCTAAGAGAACTGCCAAAGCAAGGCATTAAATTTCTTACTTTCCTGCTCAACGCTATCCTGCGAAGGGGTATGGTTCCACTTCAATGGAAAGTAGCCCAAGTTATAATGATAGTCAAGCCGGGTAAGAATCCTGTCGAAGCACAATCATATAGACCAATTAGCCTGCTGCCCGTACCCTCGAAAATCATGGAGATACTTATCCTGCGTAGATTGTCTCCCATTATCTCTTCCAATAAGCTTTTACCTGACCACCAGTTTGGCTTCCGCCGGAAACACGGTACCATAGAACAAGTACACAGATTAGTAAAACATATTAATCAAGCTCTTGAATTAAAACAGTATGGTGCTGCAGCCTTTTTGGATATATCCCAGGCATTTGATCGTGTGTGGCATGAGGGACTTCTGTTCAAAATAAAACGGGACCTGCCTATAAATTTCTACAACCTTATAAAGTCATATCTAAGCAACAGACACTTTTTCGTAAAACAAGGAGAAGAGTACACTTCCTTATATACTATCCAAGCTGGAGTACCTCAAGGCAGTGTAATGGGTCCAACGCTGTACCTACTCTTCACAGCTGACCTCCCAACGACCGAGGGCGTTGTCGCTGGGACATTTGCTGATGACACAGCAATTCTTGCAGTAGACACCTCACCGGACGTTGCGGCGCAAAAGCTTCAGAATAGTCTCGATCATGTATCCAAATGGCTCAAAGACTGGCGTATTAAAGCCAACGAAATGAAATCTGTCCAGGTGACTTTCTCTAACAGGAAAAGAACATGTCCCCCTGTCACTCTTAACGGAATACCTCTCCCGCAAGAGGATTACGCCAAGTATCTTGGAATGTATCTGGATAGACGTCTAACTTGGAAGAAGCACATATTCACAAAGCGGTTGGCTATGGGCCAACAGTTACGCACAATGTACTGGCTACTAAACAAAAAGTCACAACTCTCACTCCAGAATAAATTGTTGCTATATAAATGCATAATAAAGCCTATATGGACATACGGCCTACAACTGTGGGGCTCAGCGGCAAAATCAAATGTTGAAATTATTCAAAGGTTCCAATCCAAAGTATTAAGAATGATAACGAACGCACCTTGGTACTTCTCAAATAAGAGACTCCACCATGACCTCTGCATCAAAACTGTAATAGAAGAAATTTCAGACAGGACAAAGGCGTACAAAGAGCGAATCAAAAACCATCCAAACATCCTAGCAGTAAACCTGATGAATACCGAAACAGTCGCAAGAAGACTAAAGAGAAAGATTCCCCAAGACCTTATTTAAAATTAAAAGGTTGTAGGAATAAACGGGGCAGTCACTGGGCAGCTTCCGTGCAAAACCGTTAATATTACCAAATATATTGCTGAATATCTGCAAGAATGATAGATTGCAAAAAAAAAAAAAAAAAAAAAAAAAAAAAAAATTATATTAGTAAAAAATAAAAGGCTTGAAAAAATACTCTCTATTAAAACAAATAACCTTTTAATTAAACAACATTACAAAATATATGGAAAAACTTTAAAACAAATTGTAAAAAAAGCTAAAAAACTACAGTAAGTATATAAATAAATTAATGAAATCTAATAATAAAGTAAGGACTGGAAAACTATAAACGAACGAACGAATAAAAACGTAAAAAAGGTAAAAAAAAAACATAACGCTACACGTAAATGACAATGCTATCTCGGACCCGAAGCAAACAGCAAATATATTTAATAACTTCTTTGCGTCTATCGGAGAAGGATATGCGCAAACCCCTGGCAAAGAACCGCGAAACATCTCTGTGGTCCACCGCACTGAAAATACCATGTTCCTAAGTACAGTAGATCCCAGTGAAATAAATTTAATATTGAAAAGCCTTAAATACAAAAACAGTTATGGAATAGACGAAATACCACCAACCCTAGTCAAACAGTGTGCAGATGAGCTGACCCTTCCATTCTACTTGCTAGTCAATCAGTATTTTGAGGAAGGAAGATTTCCGAACTTCCTAAAAAAAGCCATTATAAAGCCAATTCACAAAAAAGACTCAAAAACCGACCCCTCTAATTACCGCCCTATTGCTCTTTTACCTACAGCCTCGAAAGTATTCGAGAAAGCGATGTGTAATCGCGTCTATTCGTTTTGCGAAAAATATAAAAAATTTCATGAATCCCAGAATGGTTTCCACCACTCCACAGTTCTAGCAGTATATGCTTTTATCCAGGAAGCCATAAATATAATTGATAAGAAAAAATATGCCGTAGGTATACTATTAGACATGACAAATGCCTACGATAAAGTGCAATTCGACATTCTACTTAACAAGCTGCAAGGAATAGGGATCCGCGGAAAATCTTATGAATGGTTCAAATCATATTTGCAAAATAGAGAACACCAAGTCGAAGTAGAATACTACAACGAACATGAAAAACAAATCCAATACATTCGGTCAGATAGCAAGCAAATTAACGCCTCAATCCCCCAAGGGAGTGTTATTGGATGCCTCTTATTTATCATCTATATAAATGACCTCCCTACAATAATAAATGAATCATGTATTCTGTTTGCCGACGATATCTCAGTACTAACTTCTTGCCACGACAATACCAACTTAACCGAAATACTTACAAGCATACTTAATAAAATAATAACTTGGATGACAGAACACAACCTTGAATTAAACTTCAATAAAAATAAAATCATGTCCTTCCATCTACGTCAGAATACCCCTTTAGACTTAACATTTATTTACAACGACGCAAAAATTGAAACAGTAAAAGAATTCAACCTACTCGGCTTATCCATAGATACACATTTATATTGGTCATCACATATTAAAAAAATCAGGTCAAAGCTATCAAAATTTTCCTATGCCCTCCGTGAAATAAAAAAAACCACAAATCTCTCCACTGCTCTGGTTACGTATTCTGCCTATGCATACGCATGGTTAAACTACGGCGTAATATTATGGGGAAATAGTACAGACGCATCAACACTATTCATACTACAAAAACTACTGATTAGAATACTAGTTAACATAGATAACACAGCTGCAAACCCCATTTCCAAGAACATAAACTTCTAACCCTACCTTGCATATATATCTTGGAAATGTGCAAATTTGTTAGAAATAATCAAAAACTCTTTACCTACTACACGCGAAAACATACAGACTCGCTACACACTACGAAACAAAAACAGACTAAACCAACCAGGTTCAAAGCTAAAAATTCAGTCCACAAGCACTTTAGTAATGTCAGTTAAAATATATAATAAACTACCTGATGAAATTAAAAATGAACAAAAATTTAATAGCGTTATAAATAAATTAAAACAATTTCTAATCTGTAAATGTTATTATAATGTACATGAATATTTAAATGATAAATTTAATAAATAAACAATAATAAAAACGCAATAATAATTTAATTATAATTACCAATGATATTAATAATATATGTATAATTTAAATAAATATTAATGTTTAAATCCAATAATAACTAATTGTGTACATATAATTTTTACCACTCATATGGTAAAAATTATATGTACACAATTAGTTATCAGCCTACCTACCTACACAAAACGAAAGAGTAGATAAATATTAAAATTGTTAACAAATATCTATAATAGCCCTCCTCCTAATTTTTATGTTGTTATGCCCGACAGGGCCCACAATGCTCCAAAACGATGTATGTCTTTATGTACCTACCACCTAAGTTCACATTGTGGAATGCAATAAACGTATTGAGTATTGAGTATTATATTATATTATATTCCTTTATTTCATTTTTCATACTTATAAATTATATTTTTAAATATTAGAATAAAAAATTATACAGGCTGTAAGGGTAAACAGTCTTGTCATTCAAACCATGGGTAGTTGACTAAAATATAAAAATAAATGACCGAACACAACAAAAAAACAACGTCATTTTCATTAAAAGATTTTAAAAAGTTTCTATCCGACACCGTGCTCTCTAGCGAAACAGCTGACTGACGGAGGGGTCGCGCTCGCGGCCGGTCAGGTTACATCCCGTACCCCCACCCGTGTTGTGACGCAAGTTCGTTGCCCTAGCGCATATGACAACGAACTTGCCTCTCTTGTGGTAAAATGTAGATTAAAAAAAAAGAAAAAAAAAGTTGTAATTTTCCATTGATTTTACGTTCTATAAATGAAACCAAACCACTTGTTGCAAGGATAACGGTGTTTACCCTAACAGCCTGTATAAAACATTTAAAAATATAAAAAATAGTAGCCCACCGGTATCGGGAACAGGGTCCAAGCTACCGGCGGTCAGGGCTCCAGAGAGAGGAACCTCCTAACGATGCGAGCCGTGTCCAGGAGTACAGCCTTCTGAATCAAGCCCTTAATCCAGCTGCCCAACGAGAGCCTCCTTAGGTGTTGGTCGAGGCTCTTGGCAATTAAGCCATTGGCTGATACGACTATCGGCACAATGATCGCAGAGTCCACATCCCACATGTCGACAACCTCGTGAGCCAAGTCAAGATACTTGATTTGTTTATCTTTCTCGGCCTTCACGAGGTTCCCGTCATGCGGGACCGTTATGTCAATGATCATTGCGCGCCGCTCTGTTCGATCCACCACCACTATATCAGGCTTATTGGCAACAATAGTCCTGTCAGTGATGATGGATCGATCCCAGTACAATGTGATATTTCCATTTTCGAGAACTGGGTCGGACACGTACCTGTAGTACGGCACTTCCGATTCCACTAGGCTGTATTTCAGAGCAAGTTGCTGATGGATAATCCTGGCTACAAGGTTGTGTCTATGCAAGTACTCTCCGTTAGCTAGATGAGAACATCCGGAGATAATGTGACGGATTGATTCTCCCGGTCGGTGGCATGCCCGACAGATGTCAACCGTGCCGTCCTTCACAATAAATCTCCGGTAATTGTTCGTCATGATAACTTCGTCCATAATTGCACAGACAAAACCCCAAAGAGGTCACCGAAACGCAGCCAAGCTACGGACGCTAGTAAATCTACATCGGGTCCATGCAGGGCCCGGAAAAAGCGTCCGTGAAGTTCCTTACTAGCACTACAGGCTTGCGCCAGTTCTCTTTCGCCAAGGAGAGCGGCGTGAAGCCCTTATCCACCGCGACCACATCTCGATGCATTCCCACGTCGGCTTCTAGGAAATATTCCCTGAGACTGCATATCTCCCGATTGTGGAGGGTCTTAGCATTTAAAAAGCCTCGACCTCCACACTTTCGCGGGATATACAGTCTCACTACCGATGACCGTGGGTGATGCATTCGGTATGCAGTCAGCAGCGTACGGACCCTCCTATCCAGGGCGTCAAGTTCGGTCTGAGTCCATTTGAGTATGTCGAAGGAGTACATCAAAACCGGCATGACCCAACCATTGAAGGCGCGCACCTTGTTCCCGCCTGATAAAAGACTATTAAATACTTTCTTCAGGCGGCCAAAGAAGCGCTCCTTCAACGATTGCTTCATGTCAGTAACATTGATGCCTAACGCTTCCCACATACCCAAATACTTATAGGTTTCGGATGCGGAGAGGGCTCTTAGGTATATGGAATCCGAGAGTTGGGTGCCCACGGATTCCACAATCTCCCCTCGCTTTACATGCATGACCGCACATTTGTCCACACCAAATTCCATCCTGATGGCTCTACTGAAAGTTTCAGTTACTTTTAGTAGCTCCATCAGTTGTAAATTGTTGGGGGCAAAGAGTTTTAGGTCATCCATGTAGAGGAGGTGAGATATAACCTGTCCACCTCTCCTCATCCGATAGCCTAGACCTGAGTCCTCCAGCAGTGTGCTTAGAGGATTCAGGGCCAAGCAGAACCAAAGTGGACTCAGACTATCGCCCTGAAATATGCCTCGCTCGATCCTTATCGGCTCACTATTCCTCTGGATATTTCGACATCCTGGATAGCGAAGGACTGTCCTCCATTGCCCCATACACGCCATCAGGAAGGTGCGCAGAGATGCATCTACTTTATACAACTCCAGCACCGTCATGAGCCATGTATGTGGCACCGAGTCATAGGCCTTCTTATAATCTATCCAACATGTCGACAGATCCTTTCGGGAACGACGAACCTGTTGGCTAATGGCCATATCAATGAGGAGTAGCTCCTTAGTACCGCGGGACCCATTCCTACATCCATTTTGAGAGGCAGACATGATGGAGTTCGTGTCGATATGTTTGTTAATTTTAACTCTCAAAATGGATGTAAGAACTTTATAGACCGTCGATAAACATGTGATCGGCCTATAATTTTTGGGTTCCGCGGTGCTACCGGATTTGTGGAGCAGGTGGGTAAATCCTGTAGTTAAGAACTGGGGTAGCAAACCAGAGTCCAATGCAGTCTGGTACTGAGCCGCTAAGCGAGCGTGCGACCCTATGAACCATTTTATCCAGAAGTTGTGCAGCCCGTCCGGCCCTGGAGACTTCCAGTTAGGTAACGGGCGGACTGCACGAGCTACATCTTGGGGGCAGATGGTAATAGCCCCCATTGGTATAGGATCGCAGGCTCGCTCGACTTCCCGAGTCCAGTCAGTGTGACTGACAGGCACCGACCAGATACTTCGCCAGAAAGAGCACATGGCATCATCATCCGGCAGGCGCGTGTCAGCCACACCTTGGTGCGGTTGCTCCCAAGTCCTATATATCCACCTTTCATCACTCTGGAAGGTGCGGTTCTGAGTGTATCGGTCTACTCGCCGCTTATACCTACGAATACGGTTTGCCCAGGCATACACTTTCTGCTTCAGGAAGTCTATGCGCTCTGCGACACGGGATATATAGTCCTCAGGACTGATATCAGGTATATTATATTATTAATAATTAATAATAATATATAAGTATAGATAGATTTAAGGTCAACTACTACCCATGGTGTGAGTGACAACGGTGTTTACCCTTACAGCCTGTACAGTATAGTATGGATATGATCTCCGCGACAATTATACTTACCTAGTCATCTAATCGGTAACTTCCGAGAAAATTTGAAGTTACTTTCATGAAAGATTCGAGCTGATTTCAAAATTCCGGAGCTTGTTTTAAAATAGATCTTTCATCAATCGCAATAGGATATTTTTCATTCAAAATATAAAAACTTTCAATGCTGTTATTCCTGAAAACAATCAGCTCAATGATAATACATATTATACATCCCAAATGATTATTTTAATTTGTTTTACTTACTTTTGTTAAGAAAAACAATCGATTTCCAAAAAAAAACTACAAATTGAAAAATAACTTGAATTTTGGAAGTCGGTGGCAAAAACAAAAATCACAAAACCATTCCGATTTATGAAATAAATTAAAATAAAATAAACTGCTTCGTCTCTGGGATGGCATTAGATGCCATGCTCACAGTGGGATGTCGGCTTTTTTGCCATCCAATAATAATTATGATAAGATATACCTTGGCCTGCTCGAGCACGGGCTGGCGCGGCAGGGGCGCGCTGGTGTCGAGGCCGGGCAGCTGCAGCTGCTCCGCCAGCTGCTGCTGCAGCTTCTCCTCGTGAGTGGGCTCAGCGGGCGCGGCCGGCGCCGCCTCCACGCTCACGAACTCGTACTTGAATCGGATCTGTTTGACCGACACTTATTCATTACTACGGGTGTGTAATCTATGGCATAATAACAGATAAGTAGTACTTATAATAATATCACTTGAAATACCTAACGTTGACATGATATCATTTTCTTAACCTATAAAAACAAATAACTTAATTTAATGTGATCTAATGTTATATTTATTTATTTCATAACTAGCATTATGCCCGCGACTTCGTCCGCGTGGATTTCGTAATTTCCTCTAAAAAATTCAGCAACCCCTCCACCTTTGAACTATAGTTTTCGAAAATTCATATTTACGACTTTATTACCTACCTTTTAACACCCCGTTAGCGGCAGATTTTTGAAAATACCTGGGGCACGTACTTATTAATACCGTACCAAGTTTCGAGTTATTCCAACAGCACGTTAAAATTTTTATTTACTTTGACACCCCGTGATTCCTTTGCTTAAAAAATTAAAAGTGACAATCTTTATTATTTACTAAGTAGCAAGTATTGCCAAGTTTCAAGTTTATTCACCAAAGGAATAAGATTTTTCATATAAACTGTATCCTCTCTTTTTACCCCCACAGGGGAGGAACTTTCCCAGCCCGGACGTGCTTCGCGCCAGGTGAGCTGGTGGTCGCAGCAGCTGACGGCTTTGCGTCATGCGTGTGTTGCTGCGCGACACCAGTACACCAGGCACCGCAGGCTCCGTATCCGCCCTCCGGATACGGAAGCCATTGAGGCGGAGCTGTATGAGGGGTACAGAGCGGCGAAGACCGCCCTCCAAGCGGAGATCCTGCGGGCCAGGGCAGTGGACCGCGAGGAGATGCTGGAGACTCTGAACAGAGATCCGTGGGGACGCCCATACAAGATGGTGCGGGAGAAACTCCGCCCATGGGCTCCCCCGCTGACGCAGAGTCTCCGGCCTCAGCTTGTGGAGGACGTGGTGAGCGCTCTGTTCCCTTCGAGAGGGGAACATACCTCCCCGCTCATGGCTCCGCCTACTGCGGTGCTTGATGCGGACCACAACACCGACGAAGACGACGATGCTCCGGAGGTGACCGAGGTAGAAATGAGAGTGGCGGTGCGAAGGCTGAATGCCAAAAACACCGCCCCAGGACCTGACGGCCTACCTGGGAAGGCCTGGGTCCTGGCCATGGAGGCTCTCGGGCCTCGACTAAGGGGTCTCCTAAGCGCATGCATGGAGAGGGGCCAGTTTCCACTTCGTTGGAAGACGGGGAAACTGGTCCTCATAAAGAAGCCGGGGCGCCCTGCGGACTCTCCGTCCGCTTATCGGCCCATCGTGCTGCTCGACGAGGTGGGCAAGCTCTTTGAAAGAGTAATTGCAAACCGCCTCGTCGGGCGGCTGGTGCGGGTGGGGCCGGACTTGGCGGAGAGCCAGTTTGGTTTCCGCAGAGGGCGCTCTACGGTGGACGCCATCATGCGCGTACGGGCCCTCACGACGGGGGATGCTGTGGCCCGGGGTGGGGTCGTCTTGGCGGTGTCTCTCGACATCGCCAACGCCTTCAACACCCTGCCCTGGAATTGCATAAGGGAGGCACTCCGGTACCACCGGATGCCGACCTACCTCTGTCGTGTGGTCGAGGCCTATCTGACGGACAGGGCCGTCATCTACCCCGGTCACCAGGGAGTGTGGAACCGGCGAGAGATGTCGTGCGGTGTCCCACAGGGATCGGTCCTGGGGCCGCATCTGTGGGACATCGGTTACGACTGGGTGCTGCGCGCCGACCTCCCCAGTGGCGTCAGTGTAGTTTGCTACGCTGACGACACGCTGGTCCTGGCACAGGGGAGGTCGCACCAGGCGGCGGCCGAACTAGCGACACGCGGGGTTGCGACAATCGTCGATAGAATCCGGCAGCTGGGACTCGAGGTGGCCTTGCACAAGTCCGAGGTCATGTGTTTTCATGGCCCTCGGAACGCGCCACCGTCGGGTTCCCAAATTACGGTGGGAGGGGTTCACATCGGCGTCGAGTCGACGATGAAGTACCTAGGACTCGTCCTCGACAGCCGGTGGAACTTCGTTGAGCATTTCCGACGTTTGGCTCCCAGGCTGGACCGGGCTGGAGCTGCCTTGGGGCGTCTCCTGCCCAATCTGGGGGGTCCAAACGCCTCCTGCCGGAGGCTCTACGCGGGGGTCGTGCGGTCCATGGCCCTTTACGGGGCACCGGTGTGGGCGCGTTCCCTTAGGCTGCGGCCAGCCCGCCGGTTGAACGCGTCCCAAAGGGTCATGGCCATTCGGCTGGCCCGGGGATACCGCACGGTCTCCCGCGAGGCGGCGAGCCTCCTGGCCGGATTACCGCCATGGGATCTGGAGGCGAAGGTCCTCGCGCACATCTGGGAGTGGCGCGAGGAGATGAAGCGCCGGGGCGTAACTCCGCTGCCGCGAGAAATCGCGGCTCAGCGGACAGAGCTCCGGCAGGATCTCATGGCGGCATGGAGAGTGCGATTGTCGCAACCCAGTGCTGGGCACGCCACAATTGCGGCGATAAGTCCCCTCTTTGAGGAGTGGCTAGAGAGGCGCCACGGCGTCCTCACCTTCCGCCTGACGCAGGTCCTCACCGGACACGGTTGCTTCGGGAGGTTCCTGTTTCGTATAAGACGGGAGGAAACGCCCGGGTGTCACCACTGTGTGGATCGCCCGGATGACACGGTGGAGCATACGGTGGAGGTCTGCCCCGCTTGGGCGGAGCCCCGCCGTGTCCTCTTGGAGGCGATTGGCGGCGGTGACCTCTCGCGTCCGGCTCTGGTCCAGGCCATGGTACGGAGCGAGAGGGCATGGGAAGCAGTCACCTCCTTCTGCGAAGCAGTAATGCTCGCGAAGGAGGAGGCGGAACGCGTGAGGGAGAGGCAAAATTTGCGCCCTCATGCCCCTAACCGCCGCCGCCGCTGGAGACGCCCGGGGCGTCGGGAATCCCAGGCGGATTCCCGGCCACCATAGGCGCGGGCTTGCGGACGGCGAGCAATGGGTAGCTTGCCGTCCGATCAGGACCAGGCCCGGGTCGATGGCGCGTCGTGTTCCACGCGCGCCTCAAAGAGATGTCAGCACAATTGGCGGGGTCCGCTAGGACCGATGCCTGCCAGGGTTGCGGGTTAGTCCGAAAGGGATACCGGGACCTTGGCAACAGGCAACTGAAGGAACACGGGTGGGTTTTAGTCAGTAAAAGTCTGACACGCCCTTCCGCTCCACCCAGAGCGGGAGAAGTCATTGGATGATTTCCCACCCTCAAAAAAAAAAAAAAAAAAAAAGGGGAGGAACTTTGATAAATCGATTGAGATGTTTATATAATTTGACTCAAAGATTATTTATACCAATTTTTGAGTTAATCAAACCACGCAGTAAAATCCTCCCCTGTAAAATTAACTACCCCTTTTCACCCCGTTAGGAGGAGATTTTCGAAAAACCCTGATACACCTTATTCTTCATTTTTGGTTTTAATTAAGTATAAATACTGAGTTTTGAGTTAATCGAACCGCGCGTTACAATTTTCTAAGCAAACTTTGTCATCCCCCAATCCACTATACGAGTATAGTTTAGAAAAAATAAAAACGACAAACTTTATAATTTACTTAGATAAGTATTCGTGCCAGTTTCAAGTCAATTAGCTCAAGGAATAAGATTTTTCATACAAACTAAGTCCCCTATTTTTACCCTCTTTAACGTCGAATTTCCAAAAACCCTTTCTTAGTGGATGCCTATGTCCTAATAACTGTGTGATAAATTTCAGCCCAATCCGTTCAGTAGTTTGAGCTGTGATATAGACTTTTTGAAAAACCCTGATTCACATGAGTCTGATTTTTGGTTGTTACTATAAATACAAAGTTGCTAGTTAATTGGACCGTGCATTAAAATTCTTCTATACATACTTTGACACCCCCCAATCCCCATTTAGGGGGTAGTTTAGAAAAACTAAAAATTACAAACTTTATAATTTACTTACGTATTTGTGCCAAGTTCAAAGTCAAAGTCAAAGTCAAATAATTTATTTCAACTAGGCACATTAAAGGCACTTTTGAACGTCAAATACATAGAAATAGAACTGATTCTAGTTGCCCCTTCCAAAAGGTAGTTTTCGTATGGAGAAGAATGGGCAAGAAACTCCACCGTTACTCTTTAAAAAAAAAATGTTTTACAATATTTGGTATAGGTACATCAATTATATAATTACATGTGAAGACGATGCACCGAGAATACAATTACAATAGGTAAAAAGAATTAAAAATTAAAAATGGAGCAAGTTTCAAGTCTATTAACTCAAGGAATAAGATTTTTCCCCCCTTTTCACCCCCGTATAGGTCGAATTTCCAAAAACCCTTTCTTGGTGGATGCCTACGTCCTAATAACTGTCTGTATGCCAATTTTCGGCCCAATCCGTTCAGTGGTTTGAGTTGTAATAGAGACTAACCCTTTTCACCCCGTTAGGAGTACATTTTTGTAAAACCCTGATACATATTATTCTTTATTTTTGGTTTTAAGTATAAATACTGAGTTTCGAGTTAATCGGACTGCGCGTTAAAAATCTTCTATACAAACTTTGACACCCCCCAATTCCCGTTTAGGGGGTAGTTCAGAAAAACTAAAAATGGAAAACTTTATTATTTACTTAGATAAATATTCGTGCCAAGTTTCAAGTCTATTAACTCAAGGAATAAGATTTTACATACAAACGAAATCCCCCCTTTTCACCCCCTTAAAGGTCGAATTTGCAAAAATCCGTTCTTAGTGCGCACCTACGTCATAAAAACTATCTGTGTGCCAAATTGGAGCCCAATCCGTCCAGTGGTTTTAGCTGTGTGTTGATAGATCAGTCAATCAGTCAGTCACCCTTGTGTTTTATACACGCTGTTTTAATGGTTGTTTTCCCGCGGCAAAACGATTTGCCCTAAGTAGTACTATTGAATCATAGAGTTAAACTTAAAAAATATTAATGTTTTTGTTTTAAAATAATTTAAAAAATATGCATCAACTCGAAAGCGTGAGAAACAATAGTAGTTCACTAGACATTACGTACTAATACTCGAACCGCCATGTGCGGCTGCGCGGTGCCGACAAAGCGAAGAGCGATTTGTAAATGTTCAGAGCAAAGTGAGCTATAGCGCGTAGTGATACGGCATAATCTAGTCCGCAAGCACGCGGCGAGCGCCCACGCATCCGCGCCCCGCGCCGTCGCACAGTGGTTCGAAATCGACGCTCCGTGGACATTGAAATCAAAATTTCTTTAGACGAGAAATAAAAATCGGAATGGCTTTATTTCAGTATTATTTATAATATTTGGTAATATGACAGCTATAGACAGCACCATCTCCGAAAAAAAAAAAAATTAATATTTTTTTGTATGAAGAAAAACACAAAAGTCGTTTTTTCTCATAACTTAATAAAACTTAAAGCCTGCGGCTTACATGGGGTGTTGTCCTACATGAGGCGATTCCGAAATGCTATAACACGCACACCCATGCGCGCCGCTTCACTCACAGCAGAGTGTTGAATTTCGAGAAATTCAGTTAGAGATTTTTACGTTGATTTATGTGTGATCTTGAAAATATACAAAGTAATTGACTTTAGTTTGCTAATTTGATTAGTTATAATGAGAAATAATGGAATATACAATATAAAAATACTAAAAAAAACACTCAAATTGAGACTCATTTACAATATAAATAGATTTTGCAATCTTTCTTATAATAATTTAATTCGGTGTTAGTAGATACACAGTTTGACTTCTTAATTAACATTAAAAAAAAAAGTACAAAAACTTATAACTAATACAGAAAAATACTAAGAATAAGCAATTGTATAATTGAGAAATATATTATTTCACCACTTTACTCAGAGCAGAGTAATGAACTTCAAGAAATTCAGTGGATTTCTCGAAGGAATTTAATACTATATTATTTGAGATCTTTGGGATAGGTGCACATACCAATGGGCAACGATAATTACATAGTAATGATTGTTTGATGTAAGCTGTTCGTAATCTCAAATTTAGCAGGAAATCAATGCTTAATGCATGCTAATTAACTTATGATGGTAATTTAGTCTCATCTCATTAGTGCATGTTGCAAATATTGTTAACCAGTTAAGATACATTAGTTAAGGGCTATTTTTACGAAGTGTTTAACTAACTACTATTAATTAAGATACGATTAAGAGGGTACTTTTATATAAATAGGGACAACATCGTCAAAATCATTAGTTTTTGTCAGCAACTGTTCGCGCTATAACATTAACTTCTTGCTTACGTACTTACTTATTATCATGGAAGGATTTTATACAAATTTGGACATATTCATATTTGTGAAAACAAAAAGTTGCTTTTCGCAGCCTAGTATTTTGTTAGAAGCACTTCTAACCAAAGCGACAAATTTGTCTGAAGAAGAACAAAAAAAATTAAAACAGTTTTGTCAAGTGTATATGTGTGTTTTGCATAGAAATTGGAAATCGTGTAATCGAACAATGCATACATTTGTCAAGAAGTATGAGACATGGCTAGAAAAAGAGATCAAATGGCCCAACTTCATTAAAGACAGATTTGTACAAAGTGAAGAAATTGGATTGGTATCAATCGACTCTGTTATTGATACTAATGAACCTTCAACCTCAAGTGCTAGTGGTATAAATGATGGTGCATCCACGTCCAAAGTAACTACATGTACTGTTAGCACTACAACACTAAAAAGGAGCCCAAGAAAACCTTTCTCAGAATTATGCCAAAAACAGAAGAAGAGAAGAATAGAAGAACTTTTAACGCACGACTCTCAGGAACTTGCATATGCTACTGCAGTGAGATGTGGTGAGGAGAATGAGGACGTGAAAGATTTAATAAAATATATTACCGAGCATCCTGAAAAAGCAGCAGAGATCAAGAATTTTTTGAAAGGCAAGACAACTACTAACAAGTATTCAGCAGAGAAAGCGTTGGGTATATTTATTTCTTTGAAATTGTCGAAGTGGCAGTAAATAACTTTAAGGGAAACTGCGAAAGAAAGTGGTGTAGATTTGTACCCATCATATTATTCGGTTTTAAATGCCAAGAAGGCATGCTATCCTCCTGAGAGCGATATTGAAGTGACCGAACGAGGAGTTAAAGTAAAACTTCAAGCTATTTTGGACATCACTGTCACTGGACTTGCCAAAACATTAAACTTGGACCATTTGCAAGATAAAGAACTGATCTTAATCTGCAAATGGGGCTTCGATGGTGCGTCAAATCAAAGCAACTACAAGCAATGCATGAATGCAGATGAAGACGACTCTAGTGTTTTTATGAGCTCTTTTGTACCCTTGCAATTGATGTGTGGTGAGGATTTGGTCTGGGAAAACCCAAAACCTTCTTCTACAATGCTTTGCAGACCAATTTATTTCAAGTTTGTCAGCGAAAATAAGTTGGACATGAAGGAGGAAATGGGTTTGATCGATGCTGAAATTAAAGCATTGAAGCCATCTATCATTGAAAATAATATACAAGTTAAACATTCAATGTTAATGACCATGATAGATGGCAAAATAACGTCTCACCTGTCACAAACCTCTATGCAAACATGTGACATCTGTAAAGCTGTACCAAGTGAAATGAATGATTTGGAGAAGATTCACATGTAAGTTGAATATTGGAAATGTATGTTAATTTTTTTTATTTTTTTCTTATTTAAAAACACTTTTAACCTTTTTATTCATATTTTAGGAAATCTGTATCATCTGATATTTACAAGTACGGTTTGTCGACTTTGCATGCATGGATCAGATCCATAGAATGCCTGCTGCATATCGCTTACCGATTAGATTTTAAAAAATGGCAAGCCAGAGATGAAGCTAGTAAAGCAGCTTTGAAAAGTCGCAAACAGACGATACAGCGAAAATTTCGAGAGGAAATGGGACTCCTGGTGGATATCATAAAACAAGGTTAGTTGATTTATTTATTTTGTATAATATCAAAGGGTTTTTTAGTTAGTGTAATACTATAAAACTTATCTTATAATGTTCTCATATCAGTATTTTTTATATAAAGGTGCTGGGACCACGAATGATGGCAACACGGCTAGAAAATTTTTCCAGTGTCCTGAGAAGACTGCAAATATCACTGGATTGAGTCAGGAGCTCATCCAAAAATTCGCAACTATTCTCCGTGTTGTATCATCAGGACAGTCTATTAATATTGATTTGTTTGCCAATTATCTCGACGAAACTGCGCAGCTGTATGTGGAACTGTATGGCTGGTATTTCATGCCTTCCAGTATCGACAAACTTCTGCTGCATGGAGCTGAAATAATAAAACATTTCAACATTTTGCCTATAGGAAAGCTATCAGAAGAGGCATCTGAGGCCCGAAACAAAGATTTTAGAAAACTCAGGGAACATCATACGCGGAAATTTTGTCGCAGAGCGACAAACCATGACATCTTTAATGGTTTCATCGTATCCTCAGACCCATATTTGTCAAGCATTCGACCTAAACTGACAAATAAGAGTAGAAATGATTTAACTGAAGAAATGAAGTCTCTTCTTTTAATTGACCCGGATACCATGGATAAGGAAAACATTGAATTTGTTGAGGTGCCAAGTATGATGGATTCTGATTTTGAATTCTTTGATAGCGATGACGAAACTCAGTAGACAAAATTTTAATGTTTTTTGTGTAAATTTTATATATTTCTCAATTATACAATTGCTTATTCTTAGTATTTTTCTGTATTAGTTATAAGTTTTTGTACTTTTTTTTTTAATGTTAATTAAGAAGTCAAACTGTGTATCTACTAACACCGAATTAAATTATTATAAGAAAGATTGCAAAATCTATTTATATTGTAAATGAGTCTCAATTTGAGTGTTTTTTTTAGTATTTTTATATTGTATATTCCATTATTTCTCATTATAACTAATCAAATTAGCAAACTAAAGTCAATTATTTTGTATATTTTCAAGATCACACATAAATCAACGTAAAAATCTCTAACTGAATTTCTCGAAATTCAACACTCTGCTGTGAGTGAAGCGGCGCGCATGGGTGTGCGTGTTATAGCATTTCGGAATCGCCTCATGTAGGACAACACCCCATGTAAGCCGCAGGCTTTAAGTTTTATTAAGTTATGAGAAAAAACGACTTTTGTGTTTTTCTTCATACAAAAAAATATTAAATATATTTTTTTTCGGAGATGGTGCTGTCTATAGCTGTCATATTACCAAATATTATAAATAATACTGAAATAAAGCCATTCCGATTTTTATTTCTCGTCTAAAGAAATTTTGATTTCAATGTCCACGGAGCGTCGATTTCGAACCACTGTGCGTCGCCGGCGCGCCCGCCGGCTCCGGCTCGCTCAGTCAGTTGTCTTGTCCCGCGGCAATAGTCGTACGTACATTCTGCGATTCGATACGTGATTTGCAAAAATGGATCGGCATTATAATTATTCAAATTTGGAGTACGTCGCAATGGCACAACTGTACGCTAGGGCTCGTTATAAACTTATAACTCCCACGCTGCCCGGCGACTTTACGCGGAGCCGCAACACTTGGAGTCGCTGTTCCAATAACAGGCTCATCTCACATTTTGAATCCTTAAGTATTTTGGTTCGGTTGTGATTTGCTGTGAGGTAACCTTCAATTACAGAGCGTTAATTTAATTGAATGATTCTTAAGACTCTGCTTACCTCCAACGTAATGCCATATATTTAGACAATTGTTTCATAAACCCCCTGACAGCTTTATCGAGCCATCTGAGAGCCTTTCACCTAAATGACTTCTCCCGCTCTGGGCGGAGCGGGAGTGCGTGTCAGAATTTTACTGCCTTTGACTTTTAGCCTAAGTCGGCAACGAAAATCTCCACTGGATACAGACGACTCAGACCTTATATGTATATGCGCCGTCTCTTCGCAGACAATGGCTCACATTCCATCTTGCGCCGCATGGGCTGTACCTCTGCACTTGATCTTATGACTTTATTTTTTTTTTTATGTTGGGAAATCATCATATGGCTTCTCCCACTCTGGGCGGAGCGGGAGGGCGTGCCGGACTTTTACTGACTAAAACCCACCCGTGTTCCTTCAGTTCCCTGTTGCCAAGGTCCCGGTTTCCCTTTCGGACTAACCCGCAAAGGATCGTATTACTGCGTCAGCGAGCGGAGTTCGCGTGGCAGAATTTTGTCGTCTTCGCGGTGTTCTGAACCCCCAAGTCCCACAGGCCCGGACGATGGTAGCGGCGAAACAGCGGCTACTCGATCATGGGCAGTTCTTGGGCATGGGTTTTTAATATCGTTAGACGTGACAGAGACACTTTATTGAAAAACAATCAAATAAAACGTGCTTGATTGTGTAGTGTATGGAACGCAGTGGCTTGCACTTCGAACAATTACTACGTTACCGGGAAGTGTAAGTACCTTTGTAAATAGCAAACATTTAAAAGTAGGTTAGTTAATTAATATCATTGTAAATAAGTTGATTCCATTTTTTTAAATACTTCATTATATAAGTAAGTAATTCAGAAAATTATTTTTTTGTAAGATAGTAAACTTGTTTTTCAGTTTCGTGTTCAGTAAGTTGTAGGTAAAAAAGTATTTATGGCGGTCATAAGCCCGTAAAAGGGAAAATTGGAATAACAAATTATCTTTCGTTAACTCAGGAGTAGGTGTAGTTATCAGCTGTAGCGCGAGGGTCAACGACCGCGCGTCGGTCGGTCGCGCTTGTCTCACGCAGTCGGGCGTTCGCGCTGTAGGTATTCTACTCTTGGATCGAGAATGCTTTCGAGTTTCGTTTATCACAATTCTAAATCTGCCATTTTTTAATCCTTTTTTTTAATTTTTTTATAAATCAATTGTACTACCAAGACAATATCATTTGCTGCGGAAAAACAACCATTAAAATTTCAGCTTGTAGTATAGATTAGAACCTTCTTTTGCTCTAATGACATTTAGTATAACGTTCATTTCATTTCATGGTTCCGTGCCTCGGAAAGCACGTTCTGCCGTTGTTCCGGCTGTCATTCGTAGATCTTTGACAGTCGTTACGGGTCGTCAGATGCCCGAAAGTCTCCAATAAAAAACAACCAGTCTTACCAAGGGGTATCGTATTACCCAGTTACTGGGTTGTGGAGATCAGATGGGCAGTCGCTCCATGTAAAATACAGGTATTCAGCTGCATCCGGTTAGACTTGAAGCCGACCCCAGCATAGTTGGGAAAAGGCTAGGCAGATTGATTGTTCATTTCATTTCATATAATTTTCAATTTGTATAATGCTCTTTTTAGGGTTCGGTAGGAACCCTAAATAAAATAAAATAGTTTCGCCATGTCCGTCTGTCTGTCAGGTCTTAAAAGCGAAGCGAAATATTAAGCTTTAAAGTGCTAATTTTTGTTGGAGTCAACTGTGCCCCCATTTTTTTTCTTTGGGTGGGAATTTATCATATAACTTCTCCAGCTCTAGACGGAGCGGGAGGTTCAAATATGAAATGGGGTAAACTGAACTTTATACATATATTAGAACAGGCCAAGTGCGTGTCGAACCACGCACAATGATTCCGTAGCTAGGATGGTTCCGTAGCTAGGATGAATTTATCTCAAGAAAAAACTTAACACTGTAGTTGAAAAACTTGTTCTCCCATACGGAATGTATGGGAGAACATGTTTTTGCAACTGCAAATATAAGTTGGTCGATCATTACTCGGTAACTTGTAGAGCTGACTTAGCTGAGATAGTTTTCCTTTTAATTTCGTTATATAAGATGCCGCCGCTTCAGTCCGTGCCGCCTTTGGAACGCAATGCTCGGACCGCGCTCATAACAGGGTGTTTCAAACTACGTCATGCGTCTTACTATTGAATTTTTTTTTTTTTTTTTAATTACTCAAATGTTCATAAATACCTATCTTTTTTTTATGAATGTGTAGTAGTCATTGGATACATGAAGTGGGCTGCGGATGAAAGACGATTAAAATGCCACGGTGTATACAGGGTGTTAGTGTAAACACCGTTATCCTTGAAACCAATGGTTTGGAGAATATTTCACCCTATACGCAAGGGCAACGAACTTGCGTCTCAACACGGCGGGCGGCGGTTGGCGGCGGCGGGCGGGGCACGCGGGACGTTATATGACCGGCCGTCAGCTGTTTTGCAGCTCTCTCGAGCGCGTATCCATGAATATCGGGACAGTGACGGATATTTACTTTTTAAAATAAGGTTTTTTTTTGTTGTTACGGAGTTATTTATTTTTATATTTAAGTCAACCACTCATGGTTTGAGTGACAACGGTGTTTACCCTTGCATGCTGTATACTACTGCCATGAATTTTTTCACATAAGTATCCAAAACCAACCATTTAGCCGGCACGGTGCGTTGTAGAATAAATAAATAAATAAAAATCTTTATTTATCCAAAAAATATACAGAGTTTAAAGTACAGTTAGATATTTGGTAAACATATGGTCTTTACCTATGAAATTGCCGTTTTGTATGAAAAAATTTAAACGAATTTTTTTCATGTATTTTTTATTTGTATTAATCGAAGTAATCACCCATGCAATCAATGCATCTTTGCCAACGCAGTGGTAGTTTATTGATGCCCTTCTTAAAGAAATCAGCTGGACGGGAGGCAACAAATTCTTCTAAGGCATTTTGTACTGCCTCTCGGGTATTGAATTTTTATCCCGCCAAGAAGTTATCCAAATTCTGGAAAAAGTAGTAGTCTGTAGGCGCAAGGTCTGGTGAGTAGGGCGGATGACGGAGAGCTTCCAACCCCAGTTCCTGCAACTTGGAGACCGTCTGCTGTGCAGTATGAGGTCGCGCGTTGTCGTGCAGGAGCAGCGGAGACGAGCGATTGACCAATGCTGGTTGGAGATGTGCCAGCTTCTCCATCATTGTGTTCAGTTCTTCACAGCACACATCTGCAGTAATGCTCACTCCGTTTGGTAAGAAGCTGTGATGAATCACACCGGCGCTAGACCACCAAACAGTGACCATCACTTTTCTAGGGGTAAGTTTTCGTTTAGAGCATTGTTTAGGTACTGAACCAGGATCCAACCAACTTGCTGAGCGCTTGCGGTTATCGAATCCATTTTTCATCGCAGGTAACAATGCGGTTCAAAATTCCTTCATTTGTGAGTCTGTTGAGCAGTGCAAGGCACGCCTCGACGCGTACTTCGCGCTGGCGATCATTGAGTTCGTGGGGCACCCATTTGTCAAGCTTTTTTACCTTGCCAATTTGACGCAAATGGACCAATATTGTTTTGACGCTAACGTCGAAAGCTGCTGCTAATTCAGCCGTAGATTGTGTATCATCAGCTTCCACAATCGCCTTTAATTCGTCATTGTCGACCAAAGTCTTCGGACGTCCACGAGGTTCATTTTTCAGGTCGAAATTTCCAGAACGGAAGCGAGCAAACCAATATCAGGTGGTGCGTTGGTTTGTAGTGTTAGCTCCGTAAACGTCGTTGATGTTGCGTGCCGCTTGTGCCGCGTTGCTGCCACGACGGTACTCATATTCCATAATTACTCGAATTTTTAACGTATCCATGATGACGAAAAAGATTGAAATGCGATGAAAATGTAACACTAATCATTAAACAAATGACTTCTTTTGAAAAAGAATTCCATGTTTTTAAAATAAAATTAATTTGAAATTAGAATTCTTAGCCAAAAAAAAATTATTTTGATTTGAAATGGCTAGTACTGCATAACGGCAATTTCATAGGTAAAGACCTATTATTATATAGTTTATGTTGCAAATTCTGTACAAGAATAATACTCTACCTCTTAAGCTAATATACCTAATACCCGTATTTATATGAGGTAGTTCACGGTCAAGGCTTGATAAACAAAAACTTATCTCAAGGGGACTGTGTCATTCTACTGTATGGATAAAGGATGGGGAAGGGGTCCGCTAGGGCCGATGCCTGCCGGGGTCGCGGGAAAGTCCGAAACGGATACCGTGGCCTCTGGCAACATACAGGCAACTGAAGGAACACGGGTGGGATTTAGTTAGTAAGAGTCCGACACGCTCTTCCGCTCCGTCCAGAGCGGGAGAAGTTATATGATAACTTCCCACCCAAAGAAAAAAAATGGGGGCACAGCTGACAAACAAAAATTAGCACTTTAAAGCTTTATATTTCGCCTCGCTTTTAAGACAGACAGACGGAACCCTAAAAAGAGCATTATACAAATTGAAAATTATGTGAAATGAAATGAACAATCAACAATCTTTGAGTGCTTTTTATCACTGTTTAGGTGTTTGAATTTAGAACACACCAATATATTCGAATTCCATCTCAATGCTATCCAACTCCTATTTGATTTTCGAACAGGAGTTTAGTATTAGAATAAAAACTATTTTGTGTTCTTTGCTGTCATTAGTAAATTGGCGCTATTTTAAATATTGTAAGTTGTACGAACAAAAAGTTTAGTGTTAAGTACTTAATAATAAATCGATTGAAAATGTATTCAAGTGATGAAGATGTATTACCACCTGAGTTTATGAAAGAGAGGGCGGCCGATATAGTAGAAACCTTGCTACCCAACAAATCACGGCTGGTTTATATCAAAGCCTACGCTGAGTTTTGCAAATGAAAAATGAAAGTCAAGCTTCTGGCACATTTTCAGAGTCTGTTTTCCTAACTTATTTTAATGAGTTGTCGAAAAAAAGGAAGTCATCGACATTATGGAGTATATATTCTATGCTACGGTGTAGTTACTATAAAAACAAGGCATAGCATTGACATAACAACATACTCGAAGTTGCAAGTTCTTTTTCTCGTAGTCATGGTATATAGTATAGTGCGCAACTCTTGTATAAAACGAATTTATATCGAGGACCATGAATCACTCGCGTCGTTCAGGATTCTAACAATTGACTCCTGAATCACGACCGTAGCGTGATTCAGTTGTTAAAATCCTTCACTTGCTCGTGATTCATCTATGGCCCTCGCTTTAAATCCGTCCTTTATTCACTAATTGCATAATATTCTATTGTACACATATTGCTTGTTTTTATTCTGTTTTCAGTTGTGTTTTTGCAGTTGGGTTTTAAATTACTTTTATTATTTAGTTTCTCTACCAACGCAACTACTTAGTATTAAAGATTTGGTTTCACTTTAAATTGCGATGTACCTTTAGGGGTATGAGGAACAGGGTGTAAAGTTCACTCATCCCCCATAGAAAAGGAAGGATCCTCCGACCAGACGGGTGTTGTGTCTGGCGGGCAACTGCCCAATGATTGATATTGGGTTTTTGTATATATGTATGTTCACTGCACGGTAAACTCTAATTGCGCGATGCAGGATTTATGTGACGTCAGGTCTTCGATGCGTAGTTCGCATGTGGCGATGTAGATACCGCCACATACCTAATGTGAAATACAGCTCTGAAACACAGATTTGAATTCAAATAAACCTAGATCAGGCAGGTCGCTATATTAATTGCGCTCATCATCTGCCTAGCCTTTTGCAATCATGTTGGGGTCGGCTTCCAGTCTAACCGGGTGCAGCTGAATTCCTGTATTTTACATGGAGCGACTGCCTATCTGACCTCCACAACCCAGTAACTGGGTAATATGATACCCCTTGGTAAGACTGGTTGTCAGACTTTCCGGCTTCTGACGACCCGAAACGACTGTCAAAGATCCACAAATGACAGCCGGGACTTACGGCTTAACGTGATTTCCGAGGCACGGAGGAGTCTCGGTATGTCAATTATTGCACTATTAATTATTATTGCTATATTTATTAACTAGCGAACCGCCCCGGCTTCGCACGGGTGCAATGCTGATTCTAAATACTAATGGATGTTATTATACATTTATAAACCTTCCTCTTCAATCACTCTATCTATTAAAAAAAACCGCATCAAAATCCGAGGGACAGAGAAAGCGACTTTGTTTTATACTATGTAGTGATTGCACTGCACAAGAAAAACATTTTTTTGTTACTTAGGTACAGTTTATTTTTTAGGCACTTTAAACCATTGTAAGGAAAATATTTCTACTTTCACTAAATGTACCTACACATTTTTGGAAAAGAGTACAAAAATATAATGCTCTTTGAATTTCTGGCACAAAGTCGCACTATGCCAAAATTATGTACCTGACTTATGAGCGACGCGAACAAACCGAGTTGTTTGATAGCTACCTAATAATATACAATTTATTTTTCTAACTAATTAGATAAAATTAAAATTGGACAGAATGCCGCTCCAAATATCCTTCTCTTAGAAAAAAACTCCTAAAATGAAACATCACAACACAACAGACCTGAGTGGCGGTGATGAGCGCAGCGCCCATCAGTACGGAAAAGGTGGCGAAGCAGATGGTGTAGTTCTTCTCGAAGCGCTGCGGGCCGCCACACGGGTGAGAGCTGAACGCCGTGCTGTGGTCCAGCGCAATACCCACGAAGAACATGGCCAGCCCCCAGCCCAGCGAGCCGAACATGCGCTGGTGCCCGTACCTGCGCATCAACTCGCTGTACTACTGAGCACATAAACTGCACAGGGAGTGCTAGCGGTGCAACGGTGCCCACCTGTCTGCGTCCTCGCCCAGCAGCGTGATGACGGCGGAGTCGGCAAGCGTAATGGCGGGCGCGCTGAAGAATTCGCCGATGACCACCAGCAGTAACAGCAGGAAGAACGTCTTCTGAATGTCGGGCGTGCGGTACACGATGAAGGAGTGCAGTGGTGTCACCCAGTCGCCGTTGGCCTTGGGGTCGTAGTTGAGCGCGTCGCTGACGGGCAGTGGCGAACCCTCGCGGCCGGCACCCGGCGGCCCGCGGAAGCCGCGGGTGGTGCTGGTGGGCCAGTCCTCATCGTAGCGCGGCTCCGTCAGGTTGTAGGCGCTGGAGTTGAGCGGGTGCACGCACGACACGGCGCCGGGCTGCACCCAGCTCAGCGGCAGCGTGAACACGATCCAGGCGCCCAGCGACGCCAAAAGCAGCGTGCGCCCCTTCTGCCAGCGGTCGGCCAGCCCGCCCCAGAAGGGCGCCGAGAGGAACTCCACGAAGGGCCGCGTGCCGATAAGTAGGCCGCACTGGCCTGCGTTCATGCCCATCTGCTTGAAGTACACGCCCATGAGTGGGAACAGCGAGCCGAACGCCGAGTAGAAGAAGAAATAGAAGGTCTTGACGGTGAGCAGCTCGGGGTCCACGGCACCGGCGCCGCACATCAGCTCCAGCAGGTCGGAGCGCCCGCGCACCTTGTTGGTCGCATCCTTCGGCGCTGGGTACCTGCGCCACAAACTAAGTGTTAAGTATTGTGTTTCTAGCTAAATTAAACATTCAATATTTTTTGAATGTTGTGCATTCGCAGTGTACAGACGTGCTCAAAAGCAATATTTAATAATTACCTACTTTAAAAATAGTGACCTCCTTTAGTGCATTACTAACGTAATGCAACTGTAATTTTGCTAAGTGTGTAGTTTCAGCGAATAATGGACGCGAAATAGTGAATTAGTAACAATACAAAATGGATAACAGTCCCTTTAATCAAAGGGGGCCAGTGCACCCCACCGCCTCGCCGTCGAAGACGACGACGCAAAACCAAGCCCTTGAGTCGGAGACGGTTGAAGTTATTTCAACGCCTGAGATTCAGAAATGGATGTCAGCCATCGAACAGAACTTAAATGAAGTTTGTGCTATTGCCGCGGAAGGCAAACTCAACTCGGAGCAGAAAATGAAAATTTCTACCCTATGCCGTAAAGTAGGATCTGGCACCTCACAAATGGCAGTCTTATACTAGTCTCTCAAGCAAAGGACATTGACCATCCATATATGGGAGTTGGACCAAGTACTGCCCAGAATGGTCACATAGTGCATTATGTTCCTTGGGCTTATACTAGTCTGTAAGCCACAAAGCTCAATAAAATCTATTCGAAGAGTTTCGAGAAAAACGAATTTTTGTTGAGCATTTTTTATTGATGAATACCAACCAACCGATGGCGCATTTTATTAAATAATGACAGTAATTATGTTAAACAACACATTAATATTTCATTTGTATGCATATCATTTACATGTTAAATATTTTTTACTGACCATCCATATATGGGAGCTGGGCCAAGTGCTTTATGTTCCTTAGGCTTGTACTAGTCTGTACACCAAAGCTCAGTAAAATCTATCCGCGGAGTCTTGAGAAAAACTATTTTTTGTTGAGTATTTTTTATTGATGAATACCAACCAACCGATGGCGCATTTTATTAAATAATGTCAGTAATTATGTTAAAGATAAAGATAATTTATTTGTCAAACATGCGTTTACATACAAATCTAGCATGCAAGATCTTAAATATACATAGGTAAACAGTCCGTACATGTTTTGCCTGACGAGGCGTACAAATTTTTATATTATTTTAGCAAACAAAATATAATTAATTCAATAGACATAACATTCATTATTAATTTTTTTATGAGAATAATAATACTATAGAAATAATAACAATTTAAGGTTCAAGCATGTCAAAAGGTATCTGTCAAAAAGTTATTTATACTATAATAGCACTTGTCTGTTAATAGATTTCGAATCTTGTTTTTAAATTGATTTGTTGTCATATCTCTATATGATTGTGGTATTTTGTTGTATATTTTCGGGGCCATACAAAAAAAGCTTTTCCCTATGAGGGCAGTTTTTGCCGACTGCAAGCAAATTTAGCTATTGTCACGTCTGTTACGCGGAAAAATGTCAGATTGTCGTGGAAAGAGTTGGGGGTTAGACTTTACAAACGATGCAACTTCAAAAATATATAAAGACGGTAAAGTTAATAGTTTGTATTTTTTAAACAATGGTCTGCAGCTTTCTGTCGATTGTAAGTTAAACATAGCCCGAATACAACTCTTTTGGGCTTTAAACGCTACTTCCTTGTCCGTAGAGTTACCCCAAAATATTATATGATACCATAGCGCAGAATTGATGCCACCAATCCATGATAGGTTGTCACCAAAGCATCTGGGTTAAGTTCTGAGGACAGTTTGTACAAGACATACGCGGACGAGCTCAGTTTTTTGCTTGTATATTCAATGTGCGCTTTCCAGTTCAGTTTTGCGTCTATAATTACACCAAGAAATTTTGTATCGTCCACTTTATTTAATTTTGTACCATTGTAGAGGGCTTCAATGTCAATATTAGCATGTACCCGATGATTGAAATGCATTATCGTCGTCTTATCTAGATTAATTTTAAGATTATTCCTACCTAACCATGATATTATTGATGTCAAGGTTTCATTAATGTCAAATTCATAAACGTCCTTATTATTACATGTTATAGACACAGTGCTGTCATCTGCAAATAGGGTCATGGGGTAGTTAATAGCATCAGGCAAGTCATTGATATATAGGATAAATAAAAGTGATCCAAGCACGCTCCCTTGTGGGACACCGTAAATAGGTGTTCGTTCACCAGATATATGTATAATTCCTCTCTTTTTGTCTTAATATTTATTTTTGTTGTTTCTGTGTACTGCTTTCTGTTAATTAGGTAAGACTCTATAAGGTTAAGTATATTTCCTCTTATGCCGTATGCCTCTAGTTTCTAAAGTAGAATGTTATGGTTTACATAGTCAAAAGCTTGCGTCATATCACAGTAGATGGCGCATACTGGGATTCTACCGTCCATGTTTATCATTACCTTATGCAAGAAGTCATAAATTGCCATATTGGTTGTCCTATTTTTTCTAAATCCGTTTTGTTCATCGATTAAAATGTGTTTCTTTTCAAGATATGAGTACAAGTCCTTATAAAATATACTTTTCAAAAATTTTCGATATGATCGGAATGAGTGCAATCGGTCTATAGTTGCCCATGTGTTCATTATTGCTTTTTTTTTATATCGGCTTTACTATGGACACTTTTAAGGCATCGGGATATACACCCGAGCAAATGCACAGATTTATGAGATAGCTCAAGTGTTTACAAATTAAGTCAGCTACATACTTGATTACCTTCGTAGAAATTCCGTCATATCCTGTACTATTCGTGGATTTTAATGCTTTTGTAATGTTTTTAATGTCTATAGGAATACTGGGGGCAACAAAAATTGAATCTTGGCGTTTTGTAATATTGACTGAATTATTACCTGAACATGTAATGGGTTGAATTTTGTCTACGACAAAATCGTTAAATGCGTTTGCTATTTCTTGGGGGTCATTTCACACTTTATTATCTAAATTGATGTGTCTAATGGGAATCCATTAGACACACAAGTTAGGGAAACATGGTTTAGTTTTGTTTATTATATTCCATGTAGTTTTTGACTTATTGGTAGAAGTTTTAATGGAATAGTTGTTTTGGGCACGTCTAGTAAGTTTCATAATTTTTTAAAATCTTTTTTTGTAGTTTAAGTAACTTGCCTTATTCGTTATATTTGATTTTCGTCTATAACGCCACAGCAATTGCCGTTTCTTTTTGCTGCATAATTTTATGCCGTGTGATATCCATTTAGGTTTCCTTATTACCCTTACAATTGTCCATTTAAATGGAAAACATAGGTCATAAAAAAGTTTGAACGTGTCAATAAATACGTCAAACGCGTCATTAGGATTATCCGTTTCATACATTTCTGAAAAAGTCTCTTGTTCTAAACAATCTTTAAATTTTATCATATTCTCTGCATTAAAATCACGTCTTTTTAAGCGCCAATATTTTAAAATAGCAGTTTTTTTACCGGGCACTTTATTATTTGAGCTGTGTGGTCTGAAAGCGCAAATTCAGTTACGTCCGTTTTACATTTGGTTTTAAAGTTATGTGCGATATTGTCTATGCACGTTTGGCTATGTATCCTGGTTGGTTGTTTTAAAGATAATGTTAGATTGAAATTTAGTAACAGACATTCAAATTCCAATACAATATTTTTTTTTTTCATTATGTCAATAAACCCACCCTGCGCTCCATAACTCAAGTAGCGGATGTTGGAGAAAAAACAGCCAGGCTGAAGTGGGAGTGGGCCGGCCACGTCGCACGAATGCACCCGGAGAGATGGGCAAAGATCGTCACTCACTGGACGCCTGAAGGAGGACATCGCCGTCGAGGTAGACCGCGGCGAAGGTGATGTGACGATCTAATAATGTTTGCGGGGCCAACGTGGCAGAAATCGCACAAAATAGAGAGCTTTGGAAGGAAAAAGGGGAGGCCTTTGCCCAGCAGTGGGACACACAATAGGCTATAAAAATGACAATATTAAAGTCTCCCGTCATTACAATATGCGCATATTTTTTTTTACATATGATTCGTAATATTTTTTCTAACACTTCATAGAATGTATTTATATTATTTATTTTTGGTACTCTGTATACACACAAAATAATGATATTATACTGTATGAGCTCTACACCGCAGCACTCAACTACACCAGATATTGACAAATTAGCTATCTGCGGGACCGCTCTCCATTGGTGCCCGTTTCTAATTAAAATACAAGCACCACCACGCTTGCTATGTTTTCTACAAAACACAGATGCTAAACAATAATTGGGTACCTTTAAGTGACCCTCGTAGCCTCACGACATCATGAAATGCTCCGTGATACACAGCGCGTTAATATTAATGTTTTTTTCTTCTAATTCCTGTAGGCAGACAGTTAAAGCATCTGTCTTATTTAAAAGGCCTGCTATATTCTGATGCATCACGTATATACTGTTACTAACGAAAAAACTGTTGTTCTGTTTCTAGCACATGTGTGGGTTCGTCAAGCCCACATATTTCATACTCAATATTGACACTTTGAATATAAATAATCATATTATAAATATCATTAAAAATCGCTGTCATTCCGGAATAATTTATCATGCCTGTGCGTCTATTGAATATGGTATCATCGTATCTTAAATTCTTGTTACTATCCATTAAGTAAGCATGTCCACTAGTAGCTGTATCCAGATATAACAAGTTATTCAAAGTTTCTACTCTGGAATTGTATAAGTAATTATTAGTAAGGAACTTGTACGTTGGTGTGCATATAATTATGTTTGTATTTGTGATCTCTTGTAAAACTTGCCGTATTAATAAAATAATGCTATAATATTTACATGTGACTTGGAAGTCCTCGCCACCTATCAGTATAACGCAGTAGTCCAGTATGGTGAAGCTTGCCAGTTTTTCTTTGATGCCTTTCAGGAGAGCTTGGACATTTCTATGAGGTGTGATGTAGTGGCAGAGTTCACATTCATCTATCGTTTTTTCTGCCATGTCAAGCAATTTGTTCGTGTTGTCGGTGCTTAAGATGCAGATTTTGCTATACTACAAACTGTCGATGTTTGGCGTTTTAATTTTGTTGGCGTATGAGCAGTGAGATTACTGGTTTGGGTCTCCTTATTGAAAGTTTGTATTTGGCATGTAGATTTATTTCCAAAAGATTTTTGTTTTGGGGTTGATGTTAGGCTACTCACCTGGAGTTTCGTGTTAGAAGTCTTTCGTTTAGAACCTGGAGTGGCACACTTGGTTTCTCCTGCTCCTACCTTCTTATATAATTCTATGACACGATTACATTTATCCAGATCTGATTTCAAATTTTTATTCTCACAGAGTAAGTTGTCAACTTCCTAATTGGCGCTTTGCAACTTAATTCTTAAATCATTGATCTCTTCCTGTAGCGTCGCAATGGTTTCATTGTCTCGCAGTGAAGTTTCTGGCATACTCATAACTGTAGCATCGAAAAGTGATGTTTCTGAGAACGAGGTAGACTGGATATGTTTTTTTCTCAGCGTTATGTTTTCATCCCCCATGTTAGTAATTTTACGTACAAATACTTAATTATTCCTACGTTGGTAACACTAATAGTAGGTTTGGCCCTCTGGCGGCGAGTAGCGTATTTCTTTAGGTTCGCCTAGTCGGCACTTGTGGCCGTTATGGCGCTAGCAGTGGCGAAGGGTGATTTTTCGGGGGTGGGAACCCGGAGCAAAAGAAAAAGAAAAAAAAAAAAAAAAAAAAAAAAAAAAAAAAAAAAAAAACTATACTGACGAATTGAAAACCTCCTCCTTTTTGAAGAAGTCGGTTAATAATACTTGTTATGATGTCACTTCGGACCTTCCTTGTGGCCGCGAAAACCTACTTCTTGTTTGTTTACCTAACAAAAGAACGGTATCAATAAACCGTTTCATTAAATTCCTATTTTGATTTACTTTTCTCAAACTTATTTATAAACTCACATTCAAAAAGCCCGCTTTCACAAACCACGCACACTCACACAGTTCAACAAGTGATTACGCTCCTAATAGCGCAACGCCATCTAACGAAAATATCAGAAAAGCAATGCATTTTGTCAGTACAAGAACGAGATATCTCCATTCAAAAAATTCACAAATAATTAAACAGAGGGCGCGTTTAACGAGAAATTTTTAGGGAGTGGCATTTTACAATTCAGAGTTTTCGCTCACGGCCACTAGAGGGAATTGGCCGCGCGGGTGTAGAGCTTCAAACGAATTAGCGAAAAATCGTCAGATTATGAATGTAAAAACCCCTTTATTACATAAACTACTAGAATCTGAGAAAAGTAAACAAGGGAAACAATACATTTTATTTTATTTACAACTGCCAGTCAGCTATTCATATTTATCGTAAAGGGAAACATTAGAATGTTTGAAAAAACTATCACGTCGTTTGTAATTTATACTTATATCTGAGCGAGCACGGCCTAACGTAATTGTGTTTCTTAATTTCAAAACTTAACCTTGGAAAGCATGTTTCCTCACAAAGAAAATAATCCTAAACAACAATGTATAGGCTACCACTAAGCTACCAGACGGGCCGCACGCGGGCCAAAAGACATTGTAGTTAATTAGAAAGTCCTTGACGAATTATTGCCGCCATCCTAATCCTACTGATAGTACTAATAACTTTTCAAATCTATTAAGAAATTTCAACTTATTAACTATCTACCTACTTACCCCAAATACATAATTACAACGTACACTTTCACTAAAGTCAAAACACTTTAATCACTGTTTTATACCAACAAACTAATACTACTACTACGATTCTCGAACTGATAAACTAATGTATTCAATAAATAATACGAACAAAATGCAAATTAACTGCAAGTGTAAACAAATTATAATGCGATTACGTCAAACAGCAACCACACAATAGCGTCCTGTCCGAACTCCGAGCCGAACGCATTACGAAATTCAACGAAAACTACCGAACCGATATCGCGGCATCTCGTTCACGCGATCGCTTTAGGTACAATAACTCGCATTTGACCGGCTTGCTCGAAGCGTATAAAACCGGGGTGTCACGTGACCGAAGTGACGTCATGACGCCTTAATTTTTGAAGGAGCGATAAGCCAGCCGCGCCGCCGAGTTATTTTAGAGAATTTTTTTTTGCTGTTGGGAGACAACAAAGACAAAACATTGAATGTAGGCGTTTTGTATAGTTTTAATTATATGGTGTATTAAATACCTATAGTGTGATTACTTAAAAGGCATTTTAAACACTACTGACTGTGTCATTTTTCAATGACGATAGAGTGGTTTTGTTTCGAATTCCAGAAGGGAAGCCGATAGGAATCGAGTTGTAGGGTAGCTGCGGCCCTGGGCGCTAGTTGTCTTATAATCTTTAGGGTCCAAAGAGCAATTTTTTTTAAATCTTTTCGTAACGGTATCAACTGTGGAATTAAACAGCTACTCCATAATCTTAACAACAAGCTTGTTAACTTCAATAAAGAAGACTACTGTTTGATCTTCATAGGAGAACATGATTTTGAGACAACTGTAAATTATTATGATCTAGTTATAAGTATACGGGAAACTTTAATGTCAATTAGCTACACTAACCTAGTATTGTGTTTGCCTACATATAAATTTAATGGTTATAACAACATTTTTAACTCAAGAGTTGAGACTTTTAATACCTTATTATACCAAGACATTTGCAAATATAACTATGCAATATTATTTGATTCCAATTTGAATCTGAAATACGACAACACAATGTTCTATAAGCGAAGTGGAGTACTAAATAGACATGGCATGAAAAACATTTTTAATACCTTAACGCACTACATTTTTCAAGACTACAATATTCTTTCCACTACGGTTTTGTCATCTGAACCTAAACCTCGTCAAGGCACAATACCTTTTTATTTCTCAGCGGTCACAAATAATAATTATTCCAGAAACAATTCTTCCGTACTAACTAATAAGGGCAAAGACCAGTTTTTTCGTAAGTAAACGCAATAGTACCTCATTGTGTAGTATTATGCACCAAAATATCGCAGGCGCACTTAGGAAAATGGACGATCTAGACTTAGCCCTCAATGAACTACGTGAATCAAATAAACGTGTTATTGCCGTATGTCTCACCGAACATTATATAATTAAAGGCGAGGAGAAATTTTTAACCCTTAATAATTTTCATGTGTCGACCATTTTTTCCCGGCAATTGCAACGGAGAGGGGGTTCTTGTATCTTATTGCGAAATGACCTCAAAGGCGTGGAAATGCTTGATATTAATAAACTGTGTATTGAAAAACATTTCGAAATCTGTGGCCTAGAAATTCCTGAAATAAAACTAATTATTATATGTATTTATAGAACTCCGAATTCCAATATAAATGTATTTTTTAACAAAATGAATGAAATTTTATCTAAACTACGCCATAAAAAACGTAAATTAATTATTTGCGGCGATTTTAATATTAATATTCTGGCTAACGATACCGCAAGTACTCAATTCCTAGAACTAATATCCAATTATGGACTCCAGTGTCATATCCAGGAACCAACTCGAATAAATAAATGTATCGACAATATTCTTAGTAATATTCCAGGTGCTGTAGGTAGGACGCACAACTTCTGTCTTTCGGACCACGACACGGCACAAACTATTGAATTTGAAACAAAACAAATAGGAAAAACATCTAAACATTACTTCACAACTGCTCGTGACTACAGCAAAAGTAACGTCAGTAAATTTGTAGAGTGCATTAGCAGTTTAAATTTTTCTGAAATATTTAATAGATTAGATACAAATGAGGCTTTCAATGATTTTCACGAAGAATTAACATTGTTCTTTAAACTTTGCTTTCCCATAATAAGACGAAGAAATAGTTTTAGAGCCGGCAGAAGTTCTTGGATAACGAAAGGTCTTAAAATCAGTTGTAGAACCAAAAGAACGCTAAGATACAACTACTACTTAAATAGATGCAACAATAATAAATTAAAGTATATAAAATATTCCAAATTGTTAAGGAAATGTATAAATACCACTCAGTCGCTTTGTAACCAAAGGTACATAACAAACTCTCGCAATAAATGTAAAGCAACTTGGGACGTAGTGAAACGCTATGTTGATGGTACTGTACCTAAGACTAGTAAATTCATTGACAGTATTGTCAACAACGGATGTACAGTTACATGTGGATCTGACATATCAAACATATTTAATAATTTTTTTATTGATGTAGTTCAAAATTCTTGTGGTTCTGCGTCTGTCAATAATGAGTCTGAGCATCGTACATCAAATTTAAAAAGTAACGAATGAAGTATTTTTTTAAAACCCACAGATGCAAACGAAGTTTTCAACACAATGATTTCATTAAAAAATTCTAAGTCGGCAGGGTATGACGAAATTAATTCCGACTTATTGAAACGTATTGCCCTATTTATATCGGAACCATTGGCCTACATTATAAATCTATCTCTTGAACAAGGATGTTTTCCAGACAAACTCAAGTTGTCGATAATAAAGCCACTTCATAAGAAAGGGACAAAAACAGATAAAAATAACTTTAGACCTATTGCTTTAACTCCGGTCCTATCTAAGATCTTTGAAAAAATAATGCTCAAAAGAATAGTTAACTTCCTAAATAAATATGACATTTTGGCACCGGAACAATTTGGTTTCAGAAAATATCGGTCCACGCAATTAGCTACCTTCACCTTAATAAATCGCATCATCGATAAGATCAACAATAAAATCCCAACATCAGCTCTACTATTAGACCTAAGTAAAGCATTCGACTTCGTTGATCATTCGATACTCCTCTCGAAACTTGAAAAATGTGGAATAAGGGGGTCTTCTTTGTTATGGTTTCGGTCCTATTTGCAAAACACGAAACAATTCACTAGAGTTACTAAATTTGATACTGTAACAAATAACGTAGTTGAGTTTGACTCGAAACTAAGGATAAATTGCTCTGGGGTGCCGCAAGGTAGCATCGTAGGGCCTCTGTTATTTCTTATTTATGTCAATGACCTCCCAAGTGCACTCACACATGATTGTGTCTTGTTTGCAGACGACACAACTATTATTATGGACTGTAAAAATATTGATACATATGAAACGGAAATATATAAAACGTTAGAAGATGTTATTCAATGGCTAGACACAAATAAATTAAAACTACACATAGAGAAAACAAAACTAATTAACTTTAAAACTTATAAGAGTAAAAACATCGAATTAAATATTAGTTACAATAATTCACTTATACAACAGATAAACAGCGCCAAATTCTTAGGCATTATTCTGGATACACATTTTTCATGGAAAGAACATGTTAATAGTTTATGCTTAAAAATAAACAAGTTTGTATTTGCACTTCGGAAGGTAAAAGACGTGACGAGCAGACATACCTCCATTATTGTATATCACGCTTACATATGCTCCATTATACGGTATGGCATAGTTGTCTGGGGAAACTCCTGTGACATGACGAGGGTGTTCATAGCACAGAAAAAATGCATTCGGGCACTGTACGGTATGGATTGGTCGGAATCTTGTAAACCGATCTTTAAATCCAAGAATCTACTAACTGTACCCTGCATATACATTTATGAGGTAGCTAAATTTGTCAAATACCACAGCCATCTTTTCACCCCTAACGACAATACATTTAAACGTAAAACTACCCACCGGCCCTTAAAAATGCCTGTTCCTAAGCTTGAACTGTTCAGAAGGAACTGTGCCTATATGGCACCTCTAATATATAACTCTTTGCCCAAAGGAATGACTAACCTGCCATATAAAAGGTTCTGTTGTGCCTTGCGAAACTGGTTAATCGAGGAGAGTTTCTACACTGTCAAAGACTTTTTGAATAAAAGCACATGTCGATTTGGTATCCACTAATATAATATAATATAGTTCTTCGTCCTATTTCCTTTTGTTTTTAATTTAAGTAATTGAAATCACTACATTTCTAAAAATTGTAATTTAAATGTATCTAATAATTTTATTTCACATTTCTTATAAATTGTAAAAATTCAAATAATTGTATTTTTATTCAAATCATTCTTGGAAATTAACTATAGTTTTGCATGCCCGTAAAGAGGGTGAAATGTGTCCTGTGCTATAATTTAATTTAACATCTTGTGTAACCATGTTTCAGGCAAATAAATGATTTATGATTTATGATGATTATGTTTATTGTTTGTTAGTTTTAGTCACTTGCGTTCATAAAATTGCCATTAAAGTAATTATTCATACCATATGTTGGAGTTTTGACGTTGTTATGTTAGAGGAAGCACCAATTTATTGTGTATAACTCGTTTAACACTGGTTTTTGTTTTCGTATTACACTATTGTCATAATTGATGTTTTACTGGTTAAAAATTGTCGCAAACAATATCACTATTGCAAAACACTTATTACACAACACATTATTATTTCATTTGTATGCATATCATTTACATGTTAAATATTTTTTACTGACCATTCATTTATGGGAGCTGGACCAAGTAATGCCCAGAATGGACACATAGTGCATTATGATCCTTGGGCTTGTACTAGTCTGTACACCAAAGCTCAATAAAATCTATCCGAGGAGTTTTGAGAAAAACTATTTTTTGTTGAGTATTTTTTATTGATGAACACCAACCAACCAATGGCGCATTTAATTAAATAATGTCAGTAATTATGTTAAACAACACATTCTTATTCCATTTTTATGCATATCATTTACATTGTAGTGTAAAGCACTTGTCAATGCATATTCAACGAGTCCAAACACGACGGTGCTGTCTTGTTTGGTTGAGGAGTTCCTATCGGTACCTTCCGGCTCCATAACCAGGCCCTCGATGCAACCTTGGGCTATACTAGGTAATTATCAAGACAAAGCCAACGAGTTCAAACAGGATGGTGCTATCTTGTTTGGTTGAGGAGTTTCTATAGCCACCTTCCGGCTCCATCATCAGACCCTGGACACTGCCTAGTATAAGGCAATTGTCAGTGCATATTCAACGAGTCCAAACCCGACGGTGCTGTCTTGTATGGTTGAGGAGTTCCTATCGGTACCTTCCGGCTCCATCACCAGACCCTGGATGCAACCTTGGGCTATACTAGGTACTTATCAAGACAAAACCAACGAGTTCAAATACGATTGTGCTATCTTGTTTGGTTTAGGAGTTCCTATAGCCACCTTCCGGCTCCATCATCAGACCCTGGATACTGCCTAGTGTAAAGCACTTGTCAGTGCATATTCAACGAGTCCAAACTCGATGGTGCTGTCTTGTTTGGTTGAGGAGTTCCTATGGATACCTGCCGGCTCCGTATAAAGGCAATAACTTTTTAACCCTGGGACAGTTTTTTTTTTTTTTTAATTTTTGTATTTATAAATTGATGCAAGGAACCATTTGGAAGCACTCCCATGGCTGGGCAGCATTTGGTCCAAATTGGTCAATATCCTTTAGGCGTATAACGCGGTTGATGCCCTTCAAGAAAAACGCGACCTGATGGTACAGATTTCGGAACTCAAGCAGACGATTAAGGATTCTGGTTCTGCTAGAAATGGTTCGTTTGCCGATATGGTGAAGAAGGGAGCAAATAATTTCGTTCGACCCAATAACCTAAGCTCTATTGCCATTTATCCCAATGACAAATTAAAAACAAGTGTCCAAACAAAAGAACTCGTGCAAACAATCATACGGCCCGAGCAAATGAAGCTCCACGTTCGAGGAGTCCGGAATACAAAAAATGGAGGCGTAAATATCAGTACCGAGACGAAAGATGACACTGATAAAGTGAAGCAAGCAGTCCAACTCTCTCTATCTGGACTTACCACCGCCGAGCCCAACAAGCGCAAACCTAGGATCGTGATTTGTAGGAGTGCCGACTTCCTTGGCAGAAAATTAGGTGTTCAGATGCATTTTCGAACAAAACGTAACCGACAAGTTACCAGAGATGTCCTTGGAATCCTTCTTGACCTTCATAAAATTAAGCTACAAGTCGGGGAAGAGAGATGCTACGACCTATAACTACGTTGTTGAAGTTTCAGCCGATATACGGAAAGCCCTAATCACTCAATCAAGGCTTCTTATAAATTGGACGTCCTGTCCTGTCAGGGACTTTACATTGGTAACAAGGTGTTATAAATGCCAACAATATGGCCATGCAGCAAAAACTTGCCGAGAGATCGTTTCTACGTGTAGTCACTGCGGTGACGCAGGCCATTCGTTGTCCGAATGCACGAAGAAAGCCGACATTCCGAAGTATGCAACTTGCTCACGCTTTAAAAAGCCTAGCGATCACAAAACAGGAAACGCTGAATGCCCTGCTAGGAAAATAGCGGAATACAGATATATTAACTCCATGGATTATGAGGGCACCTAGTGCGTCATACTCAAGGCCTGACTTCCGTAACTCTTGTTGCTGACTCAACATATGTCCCTGGCCACTGAGCTGCCCTACTTACCTTGCCATTTGTCGCTGTCTAAGCACATTAGCCGACCGCTTCAAAAATCTAATGTAGCCTTGAAGGTGATTTATGCAATATTTGTTTTAACCCATCAGTTAATGATACTGCAAACGTAATCGTGTTACTAAGTGCAAACAACTATTTACCTTAATTATTAGTGTTTAAGTAAATTATAACATAATAAATTAACTAGCTATCTCAATATTCTTAAAACCAGGGATGTTGCTGACATCCGCATCCGCATCCGCAACCGCGGAGCTTACGCATCGATTTGGACATCCGCTTGCGCATCCGCAACCGCGGAGCTTACGCATCGATTTGGACATCCGCATCCGCATCCGCAATAATTAATGCGGATATTTATGCGGATGCGGATGTAGCACAGGTCGCGACAAGATAGATAACTGGCGGGGCCGGTGACTGGCGCGTGTCGTATGCGAACGAAATTTTCGCTCCTATTGGTCAATGAGAACCCAAGGAGCACTTAGGCGTTACCGACATCAAATATGCAGCACTTATAGAACTAAGAGTTCTTTTGGAGACGTACAAGGGTGTCAAGAAAAGATTCTATATTTATAAGGTTGATTTACCAGTTATTATACAGCTCAAGCTGTACTAAATCTTTATAAAAGAATCCGCGTAAACTAAAGGTGTTAAAACGGAATATTAAAACTCTACTTTAAAACTTTAAGAATTTTTGACACTTTAAGCTAATGTTTATTATTCAAGCTGCACAGAGGCTGTATTTTGCATGTGATCACTTACTTACTACAGCTTTATGTGTTAATATGGTATCACTCTATACTTGATTCTGTATAATAGTATATGCAAACTCCTTTATAAAACTTATTATTATTGCGTAATTATACACCCTTGTAAATGGTAGAGTTTTATGACTTCTGACAAATATGATGATAAAACGGGATCCCTTCTTTTCGCATAATGTTCTTTGTCCTAATATACTTCGGCATAACGATTTTGGCACAATTTGTTTTGGCATAATAATACTTCGGCATAATTTTTTTAGGCATACATTTTATGTTGGCATAATCATCTTAAAGACTAATTTGTTTTGGCATAAATTTGATTCGCATAACGTTAGTAGGCCTAATGACTATTAGCATAACGTTAGTAGGCCTAATGACTATTGGCATAATAATATTTAGGCATACAATTAATATGGTATCCTGCCTTTTCGCCGAAAATTGTTTGGCAGATTATCACTTGCCAACCAACGTTTCGCCGATGTTTCACTTTGACAACTAACGATTAGCAAATTTTTGTATGACAACGTTTCATTTGGTAGAATTATTGTTAAGCTGATTATTATAATGACACAAAACGTTTGGGACATTTATCATTTGTCAAACATTTCAATCTTAGGTTACGATAGGTTAGGTTAGGTTAGAGTATGACAAACAACGCACGAGCCGAGCGAGCGAAGCGAGCGTGCCGCGGCAGCGGCCGGCGAAGTGCCAGAAGCGAATCGCTTTTGTAAAAAGGAAACAGTTAGGTTAGGTTAGGTCACATTAAAGATAAAGTAAAAAACACTCACTCACTGAGCACTCTTCAATACACTCACTCATTTTAATTGAACTCTACTTGAAAGTTGGTATTTAAAAGTGTCATTATGAAAAGCAGACCAAACGTACAGTTGGTTACTGTGAGGTTGGGAAATAAAACAAAATTATATGATAAGTTGGCAAATGATTATTCGGCAAAATCAAATTCTGCGAAACGTTAGTTGCCAAGTGAAAATCTGGCAAACAATTTTCGGCGAAAAGGCAGAGATCCGTTTTAATATCATTATGCGTAAATAAATTTATGCTGTAGGCTATTATGCTTAAAAAAGTTATGCTTTAGAACTTTATGCTTAATAAAGTTATGCTTTAGAATATTATGCTTAATCATTATTATAGTTAGAGAAATTATGCTTAATCATTATTATGGTTACAGAAATTATGCTTAAAAAAATAAGGTGTAAGCTGTTATGCGTAATTATATTATGCGAAAATATAATTATGCCAAACAAAATTATGCTAAGTTATATTAGGTCTTAAAATTTTATGCAAATGGATAGGGAACCTGATAAAACACTATAATAATAAATTAATTCTATAGTACAGCTTTTATTGTCAGTCGTCTATCTTTGCAATAATAAATAAACGTGTAATTCTGGATAAAAATATGTGGAAAAAAGGAAAAAGGTCCGGTGGAGTCAAAAGGAAGATTAAAAGAGAATATAAAAATATAACAAATTACCAACCAAATGATGTCATTTATAGAGAATGAAGTCATGAATCGAGTAATCTACAGTCAAGCGCCACTTCAGTCGACGTCTTACGAAGGTTCCGTAGCAAAAACGTCAAACATTGATATTGAAAGTGAAAATTTAATAAAACCTTGGGAAACTGATAATGACATATTTTCATGCAGCAGTACAAGTAAAGAAGACGAATTTTCAGAAAATTTACTGTTCCGTCGTAAAATTAAGGAATGGGCTATAGAAAGAAATATATCTCAAAAAGCTCTTAGTGATTTATTAATATTACTATTTGTCGTGATTACTTCTGTCTGATTATCAAATTCGGTTTCGCTATTTTGTAGCATGAGATCTAGTTCTCGTGTTGCTTCGTCGTATGATGATAATAATTGTCTTTTGACACAGCAATGTGAAGAAGACCAATTATCTACAGGCTGCGAATATTCGTTCTTGACCAATTTATTGATATCTAATCGCTTTTTTGGCCATCTTAAAATACCATTAGACTCCCAAAAACTAGGTATAATGCACAGTTGTTTTTGGCCTTTTTCTATTGTTTCAATTATTTTGAACGGCATATTTTCCTGAAAAATATTGAAAAACATATGAAAAAAAAAATAGGCACACAACACCACACACTAAAAACACTACTGCACATAGTTCTTAGTAAAAAATATTTTTTAAACGAACTACCGTTTTCTAACGCTTTGTTTTGTTTTTGACCTACCTACGAGTTTTACGACGTGGCAAACAAAGGATCGAAAAGAACAAATAAATGCGTGCGCGCTGTCCAGGCACTATCTATAAACTAATCGTGTTGCTGGTAATGTGACGCTGCTGTCTCGCTCTGTGTGTGTGTGTTCTATGGACGAGGTTACCTTCACGGTTGTTTGTTTACAAGTAATGTGTCTATCAGTAGGTGCGTCGTCTGTTGATTCTATCAAACTGCTTCAATTTGCCTTCGGCATATTACACACTTAAAATCACGTTGTGTAAGCCGCGAGCGATGTAAACGGCGAAATCTAACAATTGCTAGCGATATATTATACATGGTTTTTCATTTTGAATACGTATCCCTAATGAGCTGTACAATTTATGTTTTGAAAACTGATATACAGCCTAAATATTAAAAATATTCTAATATAATGCCTATTTAAAGGCAATAGCTGTACAATGAAATCTAAGAACTGCGTATTAAATCTACAGGACCTATAATACCCTCCAGATATACTTAAGGCTGTTTAATATTTATCGCCATTTTTGAATAAACAAAAACAAAACATAATTCAAATCAAACGATATTTGACAATAGCTACAGCTGCTATCATAATTTTACAGCTAAAATACTGAGTGTATTCTAATATTATGCAGTATTTTCAAGCATATTATATTATTCTAACCTCAAAACCATAAACTTACTTACCCGTTTTAGTTATATTTTTTACTTAATCTTGATTATATTGCGGGCGCGTGAATATTTTGACACAAAACTATACACAATTTCACAACAAAATTAAATCGGCACGTCGAATGTACAAATTATCACACAGAAAGTCCAAGATCATTACTTGATTTATAAATTTGCATGTAATATTAATCGATCGCCATTTATGTATCTAAAATAGAAATATTTGACAAGTTTCACAAATTTTCCCTTTATGATTCTCTTAAAAAACCGATTAAGAACCGTTATCTTTTAAAGACATTTATAAGAAGATAACTATATTCCTGTGGTTTCCTTTTACACCATACTGCAGCTCCACTGCAGCTATATTACAGCCTATTTTTTACTTCTACAGCTACTGTACAGCCATAATAACGCATTAGGCTGTACAAGAATGGGCCCAATTTTTACATATAAGGGCTGTATAAGCGCTGATACAGCCCTTGTACAGCCTCACTATACAGCCTGTGGTATAAAAATAAACTAAAATACAGCTTTTATACAGCTTGTGGTGCTCCTTGGGAAGTGCTCATTGACCAATAGGAGCGAAAATTTCGTACGCAGATTTTTATCGACACCACCAGCCAGAGTTCCTAGTGAAATTGTTCAGCAGCGCGGGTTGTATTTAAGAATCTCTGCGTAACAGACTTGATCCCGAAAAGGCGACAATATTACTTTTTATTAGGATTCCGGATCCAAAGGGTAAAACGGGACCCTATTACTAAGACTCCGCTGTCCGTCCGTCTATCTGTCTGTCCGTCTGTCACCAGGCTGTATCTCAAGCACCATGATAGTTAGACAGTTGAATTTTTTACAGATGATGTATTTCTGTTGGCGCTATAAGAACAAATAGTAAAAAACAGAATAAAATAAATATTTAAGGGCCATAGTTTCCTCACTGACCTTGCGCATGTGGGCGGAGCATAAGTCCCTACTCTAGACACGCGCGGTGGCGCGCTACACTAAAATGTTGATCAAAGAATATGCAGGGGCGCAGACAGGCGCACGTAGTTCGCCATTTTTGCCTACGATTCTTGTGCCTCATTAATGGTAGATGAAAGGCTGATATTTGTATAGATAGATACTTATTACTTATGTTTGTGCGTATACGTATATTTTATGTTTTGAACAGGACATTATTTTTTAGCATGTATGTGGAAGAAAACTTTTTGCAAAAAAAAAAAACAACCGACTTCACAAAAAAACAATAAAAAAGTGAAAAATAACTTTGATTTCGGAAGTCGGTGTCTTTGCTGGTGTATTTTCATAATTGTCGGAGTAATCGCGTAACATACATACCAAAAAAAAAAAAGACATACTGTCGAAGTGAGAACCTCCTCCTTTTTGAAGAAGTCGGTTAAAAATATATTTACAATGCATGTCTAGAAAAGAGCGTTTTCCAGGCAGCCAAATTGTGCGGAAAGTGCCACTTTTTCGCAATGGTGCTTTTTACTTTTCAGTTTTTAGGGTTCCGTAGTCAACAAGGAACCCTTCGCCATATCGGTCCGTCTGTCTGTCCGCGGATTAGCTCAGAGACTCTTAGTACTGGAAACTGTAATTTGGTATGGGTATACAAATAAATCACGCCGACAAAATGGTAAACTAAAATCATGAAAAAAAAATTTTGTTTATGGTGTCTATGCCGATAGTGACATTAAAATGTAAATCCGGGATGGCAGCTGGTAAAATTTTGTTTTGTTTTAAATCGTACGTGAGAAGAAACTTCGTTCCTGACGGGGGTCCCCCGACCGCACACGTTGATTTTATTACCTATTTTCGACATAATGTGATCTAGATTTTCTAGAACAATTCGTAATTATTTAACTTCAATTGTGAAAGAATGAATAAATAATCGCTCACCAGATGATTACAATAGTCCATTACTATTACTGTCGCAGCCTGCAACCGACGCATTGATGGACGATCGTGAAAATGTGGACCGAGGTACACATACGTGAGTCCATCAATGCCTGGTTGCGGCCAAGTCTTGTATAGAACTTTTCTCAATCTCACAATGCGCGGAAATTCAAACTACGTAAATTAATTATAATTTCCAGAATTAATGACGAACAAGGATAATGTTTCACGCGCCAATATGTTCATTTGTTTCTTCTTTATTTTAAATGGGTTTTTCCCATAGTACTCCATTCTTTTGATCTAAAAAGATAAAAAACCAAGGAATTTGTATTATTAAATACTTATTATTTTATTCTCATTCTGCTCCATAGGTATCTGGAATTATTCTCAAAGTACTCCACCGATTATTCGTTATCAATCCTCAAACTGCTCCATAAACAGCTCTATTTGCAAACCAAATCGAAATTTAAATAAAATCTTTTCTCAAACATGCTTGGAAATTCTAGCATTATTTTGATAAATTTCTTCGAGATAAATCAAAATTGCTGTACTGGTCAAAAACAAGTGACGATGCGGTCAGTGTGTCGTCTTAGGGGAATTATCTGTTGTGTTGTGTTATTTTAAAATGGAACGAACTTTTTACTTCAACGCGCAACGCATCAAAGATTTTTAATCAATGGGACTCACGTTACTCTTTCACAAATGCGATCATGATCCTTATTGGTAAGGTCGCACGGAACAATTTCCTATGAAAGTATTTTTTTACGTTTAGGTTTAGAAGATTTTTTTTGTAAACGCTATTGTAATCTTTATTTCTATAGAGTTAAGGATCAATGTTCTATGCAAGTATTTTTCTTCTACAAAGTCTTGGTTGGAAGTTGGACGTATCCTTTTTTGCACATGCGATTGTACTCCTTATTTGTATGACTTTACGGATCTATTTTCAATGCAGAAAGAAAACACTAGAAAGTATTTCGAGCCCTGGTTTTTGGCGCTGGTGTCTAAAGGTGACTTGGCCCTGGTACCTACTCGATTTTAAATAATAAAAGAAATAATTTAAGTCTTTTCTTTCAACTGCGTAGTAATTTTATCTTATCATTAATGCACTGTTTTTAGGGTTCAAAGGGTAAAACGGGGCCCTATTACTAAGGTTTCGCTGTCTATCGGTCTGTCGTTCGGTCGGTCTGTCGGTCCATCGGTCGGTCGATCGGTTGGTCGGTCGCCAACCCTACCTACCTACCTACCCTACCTACCTACCTACCTACCTACCCTACCTACCTACCCTACCTACCCTACCTACCCTACCTACCCTACCTACCCTATCTACCCTACCTACCCTACCTACCCTACCTACCCTACCTACCCTACCTACCCTACCTACCCTACCTACCCTACCTACCCTAGCTACCCTACCTACCCTACCTACCCTACCAACCCTACCAACCCTACCTACCCTACCTACCCTACCTACCTAGTATGGACCATACCATAGTCGGGAAAAGGCTAGGCAGATGATGACCTACATAGAATAGAATAGAATAGAATATATTTATTTGCATTTAAACATGGTACAATAATGGTCTTAATATTATGGTTATGATCTACATGTCTCGCCATGGACTGGCATACAAATATTTTAAAGAAACCAAGTAACTTGGTTTCTTTATTATAAGGAACTTAGTCCAAGTTCCTTAGAATTATGCAACTAGCATCATTGCACACTCATTACACTTACTAGTAACAAAATTTACAATGTTTTAAAATCTAGGCAGTATTTATATAAATAACTATCAGTAAATCAGTAACAATATTTATCATTTACTTTTTTATCAAAGAATTCCTTTACACTATAAAAAGTATTACTTACGAGCCATTTAAATAATTTAGACCTAAAATATTTCAGAGGGAGTTCCCTAATATCTTTTGGTATATTGTTAAAAATTTTTACTGCTGTGATAAAACAATTTTTATGGCATAATGTACTTTGATGTGTTGGCATTCTTAATCTTGTTGGGTCTCTACGGGTATATTTTGAATTTATGTCACATGCCGTAAAAAATTTTGAGTGTTCTTTTACAAAAACACTAACTTGCATTATGTAAAGTCCTGTTAAGGTTAGGAGTTTTAATTTTTTAAATAGAGGTCTGCAGGATATTATTGGACTTATACCGCAGATAGCTCTTAAGCATTTTTTCTGAATCAAAAAGGCTTCATTTATGTTCGTAGAGTTACCCCAGAGTAGAAGACCATACCTGAGTAACGAAGAAACATATCCATGGTAAGCAGTCAGAGCAACTGCTTCACTCGCGGTACGTTTTAAACGTTTTAAAGCAAATACAAATTGGTTTAGTTTTTTACCCAGGTGATCTATATGTAATTTCCAATTACAATGCTGGTCGAGAATTAGTCCTAGAAATTTGTATTCTTTAACTTCATTAAAACAATATAAACAAAAACAGTATACGTAGAAACCGCAGCACTAATAAAGCGTCCACGCGAACGAGACTCTGCAGCGAGCTAGTCTAGACACGCACACTATTGTAATTTGTTCGTGATTATTTGCACTAACATACACAAACGTACGTAGTCGGTCAATAGCCGGGGCGGAGCAGCGAGCGACACAGCCGTGCCGTCTCAATACTAACGCGCGACTGCCGCGCGCGCCCGCGCAGAGCAGCTCTGAACCTCTATCTCTAAGAGGGGTAATTACAAAAAAAATATTGATTAATTTACATTTCTGCTCAATACAATCTGTAGTACTTATAATCATCAATTTTTCAGTATAAAAATATTTCCAAACATCAAAGCCGTGTAGAAGTAGTAGGGAAATATTAGCCAAAAATTGCATTTTGTTAAATATTTTTTAAGGCAAAAGTATTAGTCATACGAAAAAATTGCTCAATACAAAATGTTGTACATGAATCTATGGCAAACATATATTTTTTTTAGATCTTTTAACTAAGCCGTTAATGAGGAGTAGGCTTTTTAAAGTGACCGTGTTACGGTACTAAACGGGACTAAGCGCCTTAAGGGGGCTCCCACTCCAATACAACAAACGTGATTTTTTGCCGTTTTTAATTTTTATAGATAATGGTGGCAAAGCAATAAAAAACTTATAGAATATCTAAACATCCGCATCCGCGGATATCAGCCTTCAAATATCCGCATCCGTATCCGCATCTGCGGATGTCAAAAAATTTGCATACGCAACATCCCTGCCTCACACTATGATGCAGGTTTAATTTTAATTCAACGTGGCCAGTACGTTAGAACGGCAATTTCATATTTAAACCTCTAGCCCTATTAATACCTAAAGGTTAAAAAAATACAACATGTCTACATACAAAACAAACGATATCAAAAAATTAAAGTTAAATTAAGTATTACGTTAAAACCATACCAGATGAACCATAACAGAATTTAAAATCGAACTTCGAATCGACTTCTTTTTATCTCTCGCTGTTTTCGTATCGAAGTAGAAGTGACAGAACAAAGTGAAATTAAAATCTTTAGAATTTAACCTTCTGTCAAACTTCTCCTTACTGTCAAAATCACACTGACAACCGATAAATCCTATGACAAAACAAAGAATTCTGAGTCGAATTAGGTAAAAGAGTGAATTTCGTAAAAAGTGCAGTTGACTCTTTCTGCTTTGCTGCCGTCGTACTGTCTACAGGAAACGTAATTTTTGTCTACTCTTCCGTCGACAAAACGGTGCTCATGCTAAGCCTGCAGGAAGGGACTCATTTTGAGCATTTGATAAATTGATTAATTTTGTATTAAAAATGTTAAATTCATGGTCTTCCTTTTATTTGTGACACTATGTTACTTAGCAAAAAATAATCCTTATGATGAAGCCTTTCGATCGGTATGATAAAGCTGCAGGTTAATTATTTTTTTATCATGTAACGGGTTCGATTTCCGGTTTAACCATGTAATTATTTAAATATCTATGAATGCAGTTTAAATTGTTTTTTAAATTCAAATAATGTCTTCTTTCAGTAAAATGTTCCATCTACCATATTCAAGGTACTTTCCCTCCATGTGGCATATCCGTGAGACGCCCTGTATACCGTCCGCCCGCCAGGTCCACTGATAAATGATAATGTATGAATCTTATTTCATGTCAGTGCGCCAACCTCATTTTTAGAATGATCGCACTGGCCGGCACGAAAAAAATAGCTCAAAGCGCCTAAAGAAGTTTAAACTTCAAAAACTTTTATTTAGTTTTCTTTAAATTCAATTCGCTTTCCATCATTTTGGTTTGTTTAGCAGTGGCAGAGTTAGTGCAAGCGGTACATAATGCCGAATTGAGCTTTCTTCCGGAAAATTGCGCAAAAAGTTCCTAAAAGCGTACCTACAATATTTGTTCAATGCATGGAGACACCATTTTACTCGCTGTAGTGAGGTGAAAAGTTATGTGTTTCGCTCGGCAGCAAAGTTGTTCTGCGTTGTACCTTTGAAACCCTCGCATCGCTCAAGTTTCAATTCAAGTACTCGCACCAAAAAACAACTTTGCAGCTTTGCATTACAAATAACTATTACCTTAGAAACAAAACGGTTACAATTCTTCAGTACAAAAACGGCAATTTCATATTTAAACCCCTAATAAAAGTTCTCGCTGTTGAGGTCAAAAGTTGTATGAGACCAAAGTTACGAGGCATGCTTTTTAAGTTCTGTCGTTTCCATATTTCCCGGCAATTTTGAATTTGGAACTGTTCTATATTCGAATGTGTTTAAATTTGGAATCTCAAAACAGTTGAAAGTTGTTTAGTCCCAGCGTCGATTGGAATTTGTCAGGTTACGTACGAAAATGAATCTTTCTAAGGAAAATGTTCGTGCAATAATTTTCTACAACTTTAGAAGAGGCCTGACACGGCTTCAGTGTTTTGAAGAGCTAACATCTGTGTTCAGTGATGAAGCTCCATGTCTGCGGACTGTCGAACGCTGGTATTTAGAATTCCAGGGTGGACATACTTGTGTTAGTGACAAATCTCGCGAAGGACGCCCGAAATCCGCCTTCACTGAAGATAACATCATTGCTGTGAGACAACTAATTCTCGAAGATCGTCATGTGACATATCGAGAGATAGAGGCTCTATTAGGCATCTCAGGGACAACCATTCAGAAGATCTTGCATTAAGCGCTTGGTGTGAGAAAGCTAGTTTGCCGTTAGATACCGCATCTGCTTTCCGACGATCACAAGGCGGCCCGCGTCAGATGGTGTAAGAAAACTCTGCAAAGGTTCAACCGAGGACAGTCAAATCACGTCTACGATATCATCAGTGGTGACGATTCTTGGATCAATGCCTACGATCCTGATTCCAAACAACAATCTACAATCTGGGTCTTTCAAGACGAGCCAAAGCCGACTAAAGTTGTTCGTTCTCGAAGCACTTCAAAGAAGATGGTGGCCACGTTTGTTGGAAAAACCGGCCATGTTGCGACTATTGCACTTGAAGATCGTAGAACGGTTAACGCAGAGTGGTATACCACAGTTTGTTTACCACAAGTCATCGCCGAACTTCGAAATTCTAACTCAAAGCGACGCATCATCCTGCACCACGACAACGCAAGCTCACACAGCGCTCGTAAAACGATTGAGTATTTGAAGCAGGAAAAAGTAGAAATTCTTGACCATCCTCCATAGGGCCTAGGCCCTAACGATTTCTTTACATTTCCTAAAATTAAGAAAAGTCTTCGTGGTCAAAGGTTCCAGTCCGGAAGAAGCAGTCGACGCTTTCAAATCAGCCATTTTGAACACCCCCACTTTAGGGTGGAATAAATGTTATAATAACTGGTTTGAGCGAATGGAAAAGTGTATTAAGCTACGTGGTGAATACTTTGAAAAACAATAAAAAGTACTATAAGGTTCTATTTGTGTTTTTTTCTTCAAACGACAAAACTTAAAAGGCATGCCTCGTATTGCAACAGCATCCCGTGTCTTTGAATCCCTCGCTGTGCTCAGGATTCTAACCTAGAATCTATTCAATAAAATTTAAATTTAAATTATCCTTCGCTTACTCGGGATTCAAAATCATCACTCACAACAAAAAACAACTTTGCTCTCTTGTTGCACAAATAACTATTTTTTATTATATTTATCATATAGGTAAGTCGTTCGATTTCAAATACAATGTGAATTGTTTGTGAATAAATAAATTGAAAATTGAATTAATTTTTGGTCGGATTACATAATAGGGCAAATACATTGCAATTCTATTTTTATATTTCGTCGATTGTACTGTAATGTTCTCAACTCAAAAAACACTAATTTCAGGTTAACTAACCCGGTGTTACTTTTTAGTGGCGTAATGCGTTTATTTATTTACCCCAACTAAATGAGCAAATGAGCGCTAAGGTTCCCTTTTGAATAAATAAACACAGACACCGATCTGTAGACGCTGAAATAGCTCTTATGCCCATTGTAGTGATAAAAAACACCCAGTTTTTGATGTGGCAGATGAAGTGGTGTTCGATGCACCTTCTTACCTAATCCATTATTCTTTTTATTATCATCTAAAATTCGGTTTAATTTGTCGTAGAGACAACACTATCGATTGCTAATGTCACGTAAGAGATGAGAAAAGAGAAGAAAGTGTACTTGTCTGGGCGGAGCGGCGAGCGCGGCGGGCGCGTCGGCGCCCCGCCCGAACTTACATCAAATGGATCGTCGTGCTGAGTGCTCATCACATAGTACGACGACTAACACCAGAATCTGAAGCTGGTTACAGCTTAATGTGCTTCTTGTTATTTAATTGCATGTTTACTTAACAAACCTGCTATGGTATGATGATGAATATACTAAGTAATTTAATAATATTTCTTTTAAATATTAAAAAAGGTAGCGCCAATTACGGAAAAGAAGTTTTGGCCTAAGTAGGTATATCACCCAAAAAACTGTGCTAGTTCTTGTTAGTAACACCGTGCATCGTGCAAGGAGGGAAACTTCGTGTTATGTAAAAACGAGTGATTCGGTTCGAAAAGTGTTATCCTGCGAGCTCAGGGCGCGGAGCGAATGTGGGGCTGTGCGCACCTGGACGTGTCGACCTCGCCGTACTCGTCGGGATTGACGAGCGGACGCGCGCCCGGGGCCGCAGCGGGGGCAGCCGGCGGAGCTCCCTGCGGTGGCTCCATGGCGCGGCGGCGGCGGACTGAGCCGCAGCGCTGTCGCCGCCACCGCTCGATAGCTCCGCGCATGCTCCGCGCATGCGCCGCGCCTGGCTGCGCGCGCATCCGCTTCGATGCTGCACTCCCCACACTCGTCAACAAGGCACACACACATTCAGGACCACTAAGGTTATGTGGTGATCGAGATCCACTAGGTAGTAGGTACACTTATTTCCCGAGCAACTCCGCTGCGCCGAGAAGTGCTGGCGTGTGCTCGTAACCAATATGTTAAACTGTTGCTTGATATTAAAATAAGACTAATTCTGTAATGACACGACCATCTCTTTAAAAATGGTCCTTTTGGAGTTCTTGCGAGTGATTGCTCAAAAAATATTATTACACGCGCTACGCTGACGATCTGAACCAAGCCTTACAGTTTGTTCAAGCTAAGAAAAAAAGACACATTGATGAAAGGTCAAACGTTCTAGCGAACATACATGTCTCGTGAATTCTGTCAAAAGTATCGATCGACAAAATTCATGACACATGCCTACTCATCAATGATAAATTTTCTCTTTCCTTCAACAAACTGTACCAACACACAACGTCCTTTAATGCTGTCACTTCACTAAGCGTATTTGTCAAAATATTCACGTTATTTTGGTAATACAAAATATACCTTATCTCTATTAAAATAGAGCTCATTTTGTATTAAACAGATAACGGGAATATTTGCGAAAATGCACAAGTGTAGTGCTAGCATTATACCCCTTGAATGTACCCCACGGTGACTTCTGATGACCCCTTGAATGTCTCCCCCGCAGGCCGTAGTGCTGGGCGTGGCGCCGCGCTCGCCGCGCACGCCGACCGTCAGCCGGTGCATGGCGCACGACATCGCGCATATTGGAGTGCGATTTGTAATCTGTGGCAGTGGTGTCAATGTCGCCGCGATGTCGGCTCCACGGCGCCGCGGCGCGTCTCCTACTCAGGGAGGGACGAGTTCACACTCGATTGTTGTTTTCAGTCCTCCTCTCTTGAGAAGGTTGCATGTTAAGGCCGTACCCTAGGTACTTCAAATTGTATCTCGCTCGCACCATAACTCGCGGTCAGGGGGCGTAGTCTACTAATTTACAAACGTGTCAGTGGTCTCACAATGATCGGTTTTTGACAGATACGCCATACAAAATCTGTCAAAAACTGATCATTGTGAGACCACTGACACGTTTGTAAATTAGTAGACTTGCCCCCCTGATTGAGAGCGAGACGGAGTGGGGTGCTGGCGGCTCTCAAGCCTCGAATAGTTTAGGTAATTGCTTTTTACGGTGAAAATAATGATAAGTAATTTAAAAAAAAAACATAAGACCTGCTTTATATAATAGTTTAGTAGTTCAGGTATTATGCAAATTTTCATGATCTAATTTTAAATATTTTTTGAATACCAGCTAGTTCGTTTAGAGGTTTGGATTTTGGATTTTTGTTCTATCGAGATTTTTTTATTTATTTATTTATTAAACTTACACACACTATCTTTACAGGACGATCCCAATACAATAGTGGTTTGCAAACACACACCAAATAGGTATATATTATAAAATCTATTTACGGCTAACTTAAAAACTTAATAAATACTTACTTTAAAAAATACAAAACGACAGACTATAAGACTAATTAGTATACATGTATTACGTACTAATTATCAAACTTTTTTTTTTTTTTTTTTTTTATGTTATAAAATCTTAACCTAAAATATAAAATCAGATTAACACAGAATACCTACTAATATTTAAATATAACTAACAAAATTCAACAAAACCCTTGCGAATTCACTCAGATTGCACGAAAATATGTCCATTCTCTCATGCACTTCGTTTAGTACACGTATTGTGCGCGTGAGAGGTGTTTTTGACAGCAGGTTGGTTCTGGCAGCAGGCACAGCCAGCAGTGGCGGTCGCCGCCGCCTCCACACGTACCTGTCTGGCACGCACAAGTTCAAGTGACGCAGCACACCCGGGTTATGAGCTACTCCACGCAGGAGCTTTAGCGCATACGCCGCGAGTGTAAATTCCCGGCGCACTCTGAGTTCGTTTATGTAATCGTGTTTTCGCCAAACATAGTACCAAGCATCAATTTATTCATTTATTTACTTATACTTTATTGTACACCAGAAAATACATAGAAAAAGTAAATTATTAAATAAATTGAATCCTCAACTTTAACATTATTTATTTCAAAATTAATGCTGCAGTATTTTCAGCATAACCAGAGGATCATGCTAAGCGATTGAGGTAGGGCCCTTTATGCTATTCTTATTATACATGTAATTGGTAAACCTACTTATAACTCAGCCCAACAAAAAAAAGGTAGACGGAGCACTGCTAACATCAAAAGTGAAGGAAGCCACAAAACTATGCTCCTGCAAGTAAACACAGGCCTACGCACACACATACACTAAAACTAAGCTCATCGCTCCTAGTACGTCACGAGCTCAGACCAACAAAAAAAGGTAAACGGAGCACTGCGAACATCAAAAGTGAAGCCACCTTTTTATCTATGTGTGTGTAAAAAGGGTTGTCATTTGTTAATTTTCCCTACTATTTGGGGAATAATATTGTATGGGTAGGATAATATTGTACGAGTAAGATATTGTTGAGTATGGTATTATAACTCGATTGTTAAAGCGCATAGAATCAGAACAGGACATATTCCATCAAACAAATTTGCCTTTTTAATGGGGAAGGTTCCTTCCCCTTTTTTTTTTTTTTTTTTTGAGGGTGGGAAATCATCCAATGACTTCTCCCGCTCTGGGTGGAGCGGAAGGGCGTGTCAGACTTTTACTGACTAAAACCCACCCGTGTTCCTTCAGTTGCCTGTTGCCAAGGTCCCGGTATCCCTTTCGGACTAACCCGCAACCCTGGCAGGCATCGGTCCTAGCGGACCCCGCCAATTGTGCTGACATCTCTTTGAGGCGCGCGTGGAACACGACGCGCCATCGACCCGGGCCTGGTCCTGATCGGACGGCGAGCTACCCATTGCTCGCCGTCCGCAAGCCCGCGCCTATGGTGGCCGGGAATCCGCCTGGGATTCCCGACGCCCAGGGCGTCTCCAGCGGCGGCGGCGGTTAGGGGCGTGAGGGCGCAAACTTTGCCTCTCCCTCACGCGTTCCGCCTCCTCCTTCGCGAGCATTACTGCTTCGCAGAAGGAGGTGACTGCTTCCCATGCCCTCTCGCTCCGTACCATGGCCTGGACCAGAGCCGGACGCGAGAGGTCACCGCCGCCAATCGCCTCCAAGAGGACACGGCGAGGCTCCGCCCAAGCGGGGCAGACCTCCACCGTATGCTCCACCGTGTCCTCCGGGCGATCCACACAGTGGTGACACCCGGGCGTTTCCTCCCGCCTTATACGAAACAGGAACCTCCCGAAGCAACCGTGTCCGGTGAGGACCTGCGTCAGGCGGAAGGTGAGGACGCCGTGGCGCCTCTCTAGCCACTCCTCAAAGAGGGGACTTATCGCCGCAATTGTGGCGTGCCCAGCACTGGGTTGCGACAATCGCACTCTCCATGCCGCCATGAGATCCTGCCGGAGCTCTGTCCGCTGTGCCTCGATTTCTCGCGGCAGCGGCGTTACGCCCCAGCGCTTCATCTCCTCGCGCCACTCCCATATGTGCGCGAGGACTTTCGCCTCCAGATCCCATGGCGGTAATCCGGCAAGGAGGCTCGCCGCCTCCCGGGAGACCGTGCGGTAACCCCGGGCCAGCCGAATGGCCATGACCCTTTGGGACGCGTTCAACCGTCGGGCTGGCCGCAGCCTAAGGGAACGCGCCCACACCGGTGCCCCGTAAAGGGCCATGGACCGCACGACCCCCGCGTAGAGCCTCCGGCAGGAGGCGTTTGGACCCCCCAGATTGGGCAGGAGACGCCCCAAGGCAGCTCCAGCCCGGTCCAGCCTGGGAGCCAAACGTCGGAAATGCTCAACGAAGTTCCATCGGCTGTCGAGGACGAGTCCTAGGTACTTCATCGTCGACTCGACGCCGATGTGAACCCCTCCTACCGTAATTTGGGAACCCGACGGTGGCGCGTTCCGAGGGCCATGAAAACACATGACCTCGGACTTATGCAAGGCCACCTCGAGTCCCAGCTGCCGGATTCTATCGACTATTGTCGCAACCCCGCGTGTCGCTAGTTCGGCCGCCGCCTGGTGCGACCTCCCCTGTGCCAGGACCAGCGTGTCGTCAGCGTAGCAAACTACACTGACGCCACTGGGGAGGTCGGCGCGCAGCACCCAGTCGTAACCGATGTCCCACAGATGCGGCCCCAGGACCGATCCCTGTGGGACACCGCACGACATCTCTCGCCGGTTCCACACTCCCTGGTGACCGGGGTAGATGACGGCCCTGTCCGTCAGATAGGCCTCGACCACACGACAGAGGTAGGTCGGCATCCGGTGGTACCGGAGTGCCTCCCTTATGCAACTCCAGGGCAGGGTGTTGAAGGCGTTGGCGATGTCGAGAGACACCGCCAAGACGACCCCACCCCGGGCCACAGCATCCCCCGTCGTGAGGGCCCGTACGCGCATGATGGCGTCCACCGTAGAGCGCCCTCTGCGGAAACCAAACTGGCTCTCCGCCAAGTCCGGCCCCACCCGCACCAGCCGCCCGACGAGGCGGTTTGCAATTACTCTTTCAAAGAGCTTGCCCACCTCGTCGAGCAGCACGATGGGCCGATAAGCGGACGGAGAGTCCGCAGGGCGCCCCGGCTTCTTTATGAGGACCAGTTTCCCCGTCTTCCAACGAAGTGGAAACTGGCCCCTCTCCATGCATGCGCTTAGGAGACCCCTTAGTCGAGGCCCGAGAGCCTCCATGGCCAGGACCCAGGCCTTCCCAGGTAGGCCGTCAGGTCCTGGGGCGGTGTTTTTGGCATTCAGCCTTCGCACCGCCACTCATTTCTACCTCGGTCACCTCCGGAACATCGTCGTCTTCGTCGGTGTTGTGGTCCGCATCAAGCACCGCAGTAGGCGGAGCCATGAGCGGGGAGGTATGTTCCCCTCTCGAAGGGAACAGAGCGCTCACCACGTCCTCCACAAGCTGAGGCCGGAGACTCTGCGTCAGCGGGGGAGCCCATGGGCGGAGTTTCTCCCGCACCATCTTGTATGGGCGTCCCCACGGATCTCTGTTCAGAGTCTCCAGCATCTCCTCGCGGTCCACTGCCCTGGCCCGCAGGATCTCCGCCTGGAGGGCGGTCTTCGCCGCTCTGTACCCCTCTTACAGCTCCGCCTCAATGGCTTCCGTATTCGGAGGGCGGATACGGAGCCTGCGGTGCCTGGTGTACTGGTGTCGCGCAGCAACACACGCATGGCGCAAAGCTGTCAGCTGCTGCGACCACCAGCTCACCTGGCGCGAAGCACGTCCGGGCTGGGCCCGGGGCATTGCCACGTCACAAATATTGGACATGGCCTCCCGGAACCACTCCGCCTCGTCGTTGATGTCGGCAGGCCTGTCCGGTGATGACACCCAGGCCTGCACGATCGAGGCTTCCAGGAGGAGCTCCCGGTCCAGCTGCTTCAGCGCCCACCGCGGACCACTCGGGGCCTGTCGGACCGGCGCGCTCGAGGACTGGGCGGAGACGTCAAACCGGATATACCGGTGGTCGGAATACGTCTCCACCCCCTCCATGACGCGCCAGTCAGTGACACGCGGTGACAGAGCGGGGCTGGCGAACGAGATGTCCACCACCGACTCACCCCGCATCCGCACACACGTGGGGACAGAACCCCGGTTTAGGACGACCAGGCCTGTCTCCAGAGCCCAGTCCTCCACCATCCTGCCCCGTGTGTCCGTATACCGGGAACCCCAAGCCACATTCTTTGCGTTGAAGTCCCTGAGGACGAGCACGGGGAGGGAACGGAACCCGACGACGACGACTTTCAACTCCGCAAGGGAGTTGTGGAACTCGGCGAGAGTTCGGTTCGGGGAGAAGTACACCCCTACCACGACAATCTCCCCGAACCGTGCTGCCACGCAACCCCGTCCTCTCTTGACAGCCTCGAGGGACGGGGTACCGGCGGCGGCCGACGAAATAAGGGTCACTGAGCCGCTCAGGTCCTCCACCCAGTCATCCCTGGGCGGGACAAAGTACGGCTCAGCGACCACGGCGATATTAATCGACCACTGCGCCATACTCTGGAGCAACAGATCTTGAGCGGCGGTTGATGTTCGCCTGGAGGAGGCGAAATGGGACCATTATTGGCACTCCATTTCAACCCCCTCCCGAGACCCATGTGAGGGCCCTGCCGCAGCGGCTGCGGCAGTGACGACGGCGGTTGTGGAGGCGGCAGCGGCGGTGGCAGTGGCGGCAGCTGCGGGAGTGACGACGGTGGTGGTGATGGTGGCGGAGGGCCTTTCCTTGCCCGTGGCTTTGGCGGGTGGAGCGCAGGCCCTACCCCCAATCCGGTGGTCGGCCGGCTTGCCAGCCGCCGCACATACGACGCAGTGCGGCGTGGCCTTGCAAGTGCCGGCCTTGTGACCGGGCTGCCCGCAGCGGTAGCAGGCATCGCTGCGGTCAACCTCGGAGGTGCACCTAGCTCCCACGTGGTCGCCCACATGGCAGCGGAAGCACCTCCGAGGTCTGGGTTCCAGCAGTTTTACCTGCGCGGAAACCCAGCCCACCAAAAGCCTCTGGCCCTCCCCGGCTATTTTCTTGGCCGCCGCTACGGGGCAGCTCACTGTAACAGCTTGCATGCCCCTGTAGTCGGGACCGATGGTGCCAGCCTTAACCTGCTCGGCAGAGCACCCCCCAGTCCTGACCACGGCGGCCACTACCTGTGCCTGCGTCACAGAATCGTCCAGGCCCTGGATGCGCACTTCGGCGCACTTAGTGGGCCTGGACACCCGGGCCTCGTCCGCCTTTACACCCTGAGCTTTTCAGCCAGGGCGTCAGCGGCCGAGCCACCAGCCGGACCGGGGAACTCAAGCATCCGAGCCCCAGTGGCAGCGATCCTCAGCCTGATGCCACTGGCGGCACCGAGCTCCTCGAGATCCACCACCTCTGTCACCCTTGCCAGCACGTCCTTATAGGACACGCCCTTCTTTGCCGCTTCTGGCTGTAGTGTGATCACTACAGCTGCGGATTTCGAGGCGTGGAGCCTATCCGCGACGCTTCTCCCCTTGCGTCGCTGCCGCCTCGCCTTTTTCTTCTTGGCCGCCCTTGCCTTCCTAGCCGCCTTCCTCTTCTCCCCGGCCACTTGCCATTCAGCATCGGCTTGGGGAGGTAGGGAAGGTGCGGGTGCAGTCGGAGGTGGGGGCGGTCGTTTAGCCACCGGGGCCGGGGCCGGAGCCGAGGCCGGGGCCGGGGCCCTCGCCGCCTTTTTGGCGGCTCCGGCCTTTTTAGCCGCCCCGCCCTTATTCTGCCCCGGCGAGGCTGGATTGGCCATGGCAGATTCGGCGGCGACGGCGGCATATGTCGTCGCCTCCTTCCGCTGGCCGGGGGCCGACTGGCTTGCCGTCAAGGGGGGGCGCAGGACGATGGCTTCTAGGGCGGAGAATCGTCTCCGCATTTCGGCCATCTCCTGCCGCACCAGGCTCAGAACCCGGTCCTCAGCAACAGCAGGCACGGGCTGACCCTGCCCCTGCTGCTTCCCCCCCTGCACAACCGCCCGAGGGCCGGCTCCTCGGAGCCTTGCCAGGTCCGCGCGGAGCTCCGCGTTCTCCTTTCGGAGAAGCTCCATCGCGGCCGTCAGGCGTGTGACCTCCGCCCGCATCTCGGACACTCCGTCCGACGGGGTCCCCCTGCGGGAGGCCTCTGCTGCCGCCACTATGGAGGTCGTGGCCTCTGCTATGGCCTTGTCTTTAGAGGTCTTCAACCTCTTCAAGGCCACATTGTTTATGGCAGAGACCACGATCTCTGCGAACCTAGCTGAGCCCTGCGTATTGGGGCCACCAGCGGTGCCCAGCAAGGTTCCTCCCCTAACTGTGATACTTGTGGCGTAATCGACGATGTATACCATTTGTTGATGGAATGTGTTCAGTTCCATGAGGAAAGAAAGGAAGTATTAGAAAAATTTGGTTTGGCAAGTCGGAATTATGAATTCCTTATTGTCAAAACCGAACAGTGAAGAAGCTTGTTTATTGTTTAATCTATTGGCATCTTAAGTTAAGCTACTTAGTAAATAAGAATAATCGGACTGACATATACAATGTATATGTCAGTCCGATTATTATACATGTAGTATAAAAGTCCAAAAAAAAATAAAGAATTAAAAAAAAAAAAAAACTCGATTGTTAAGAAGGACTTCTATTCCGAAACTAAAACAAAAATTTTTACATCGCTATTTCGAATAGCTACTATCCATTTACTTTTAGATTCATTCAGTATAACTTGGAAATCTGAAATATAAATACACAAAAAAGAACACAGGGATATAATTACTCGAAATAAGAAATCGTCGCAGTGTGATGTTATACAGGGCGTAAAAATAACCTAGATGAGGTCGGCGTTTCCTATCTGACTACTCTGAGAAGAAAGGCCGAATCAAACTCAGAGGTCACCGTCTCCTTTAAAGTCCAGACAAAATCTTGGTCAGGCCATATGAGGACCATGTAGATAAGAGTCTGAAATGGTCTTTTGAGGAAAGAACCACACAGATTTGAGTGGACCTGTCCAGTCAGTGCAAGCATTTGTCAGTAAAAGTGGAGCTCAACTCAGAACTAAAGGAGCTCAACGACTCGACGAACAATACCAAAGAAAGGACGTTTGGGTAGGTCGCATAAAGTTCTCAAATTGCCAGACCTTCGCTAAAACTAACAGAACAAAAAATAAATATCCACATAGTCCTCACATTCACAATAAAACAATACTTATAAGTAATCATCATGTCATTTTGTATATAATATTCAATAATGTCAATTTGTATATAAAACTGGTAGGTATATTTTTATGGCTTTCCATAATATTCAAAATGTCACAATGCTTAGCAGAGCGAGCAGCTCAATCCCATGCATTTTTGTCTTCTAAATAATCTGTCATTTTATAGTACCCTTTTTTACAAAGTTTGGTTTTAATACAGCTTTTAAATCGTTTAATGGGTAAGTTTCGAATGTCAATGGGAAGTTTGTTATAAAAGCGTATACATTGACCCATGAACGAGTTGCCTACTCTGTGGAGACGAGTGCGATGTACAGCAAGATTGTGTTTATTCCTGGTATTTAAACTATGAATATCGGACATTTTCTTAAACTTTGATATGTTTTTGTGTACATACAATATGTTTTCAAATATATATTGTGAGGCTACAGTCAGAATATCTATTTCTTTGAATTTTTCTCGAAGGGAATCTCTTGGACCTAGGTTGTAAATGGCCGAACAGCCCTTTTCTGTAAAACAAAGATAGCATTAATGTCCGCACAGGCTCCCCAGAGAAGAATCCCATAAGACAGAAGACTATGAAAATAACTAAAATAAACAATTCTGGCTGTATCTACGTCAGTTATCTGTCTAATTTTTTTAACGGCATAGGCGGCCGAACTAAGCCTACCTGACAATTTTTCTATGTGTGGGCCCCATTGTAATTTACCGTCAATGGTTATTCCAAGAAAAACTGTCGATTCAACGGGGTCCAACTGTATTCCATTAACTTTAACATTGGTAGATAGCTGCCTGACATTTGGCGTTGAAAATTTAATGAGTTTAGTCTTTTTTTCATTCAAGAGGAGATTATTTACATTAAACCAATGCACAACTTTAGAGAGTGCATCGTTAACTTGTTCAAAATTGACTAACTGGCGTTTGATTTTAAAAATGAGGGATGTGTCATCTGCGAATAATACGATCTTATGATTATCTCTTATATGGTAAGGCAAGTCATTAATATAAATGAGATTGATTTTCATTTTTCTATTTGCAAAATTCATCGTAGGCTTTGATGTAAACCAGCCGTGATTTGTTGGGTAGCAAGTTTTCTAAATTTCTACTATATTAACCGCCCTCTCTTTCATAAACTCAAGGTGTTATATCTTCTTCATCACTTGATTGCAATCGATTTTCTATCGATTTATTATTAAGTAACACTAAATTTTTTGTTCGTACAACTTACAATATTTAAAATAGCGCCAATTTACTAATGACAGCAAAGAACACAAAACAGTTTTTATTCTAATACTAAACTCCTGTTTGAAAATCAAATGCGAGTTTGTATAGCATTTAGATGGATTTCGAATAGGTATATTGGTGTGTTCTAAAGTCAAACACTAAAACAGTGATTTAAAGTGCTTTTTATTCACTGTTTTCAGTGAATAAAATAAACTTTTTATAGGGGGAATGGTATAAAATATTTTTTCAATTCCAACCAGTAGTTCCTGAGATTAGCGCGTTCAAACAAACAAACAAACTCTTCAGCTTTATAATATTAGTATAGATAATATAGTATAGACTATAGCTTAGTAAAGGTATCTACTGACGTTCCCTTTCAAATTCAAATTCATTTATTCATTAATAAGCTAACAGTTTACACCAAATCGCTTATATATATGCTAATTCTACAAAATTTTAACTTAAAAGTTTAATATTTCGCAAACGGATAAACACACCCACAACATTTTTGAACGACCTTTCCAAAAACACCCCACACCATGGGATAAATAATAATAATTTTATTTTCATAAGCCTAATACAGTAAGGAGAGAAAAAAGGGTTAACAATGAATTTCCTAAAGTAGCTTAGGTCCTTATAGTTATATAGTAAATAAGACTAAATAAATGCTCGATTTAGTGAAACTCCTGACACCCAGACAGATTGGAAAGGACTTAGGCCACTTGTTGACAGATGAATATCCGGGACACTCCATAATAAATTACTGCATGCCTGGTTGTTCTTTGTTTGATATTATGAAAGAAATTATTAAATGTAACTTTAACCAGGACACTACATTATTAATATTTATGGGTAATAGGGGAAATGTGAACAAAGGAGAATTGCTCCAATATTATAGAACATTATGTAATCTTAGTTTAAGAAAAATTGTGTTGTTTACATTCCCTTACAGTGAGAGTTTGCCACAGGAAGAAAATAACCTACGATTTGAATTAAATATGACATTACATAATTGGACATTCAATAATAATCTGTTCCATCTAGTTGATACTAACAATTATGTTGGTAATAATTTACATTTGACAAAAGATCGATATAATATTCTTATGTACTATCTTTCTACCTACTATAAAAGACAGATAGCTGTGTCGCTATCATATTTTTTTTCTATTTCAGCCAAAAATTTGGCTAAACAACATGCTTCTTTTGAGCAATGCAATGTAATTTTAAATAATTCTGCCAATAATTTGGCAACAATGAATGACATTGATTATAATTTAAATTAAAAATTAGGACAATAGAGGAAACCTCTTGCTTAATAAACGCAGAAAATATAAATACTGGTTTAAATGATCAAAATGTTACAAAACATTCTTCTTTAATATCCTCTCACCCATCACATTGTAGTAATTTAAATAATAATAATAATAGTCTAAAAATAGTCCATCAGAATATACAGGGTGTGATAGGTAAGGAATTAGAATTGGAGCTGTTCATGAACTGTAGTTTTATTGATATTTTATGTGTAACTGAACATTGGTTAAAAGTCCAGCAGTTCATGTTCAGCTTTAACAACCACCAGGTTGCCAGCTCATTCAGCAGAGTTAATATGATACGCGGTGGGTCTCTAAATAATTGTTCGTAACAATATGAAATTTAAAGAACGTAAGGATATTGTGAGCCTCTCTGTTGAGCGAGTTATTGAAATAGCTTGCATTGAGCTTGAGCGGTTCATTGTAATAAGCGTGTACAGGCCCCCATGTGCTTCATATGATATTTTTGAGAAATCTATGGAAGAAGTATTATTAAAGACTTGTAGCAGTAATAAAACAGTTGTTGTCTGTGGAGACTTCAACATCAATATATTAGAAAAATCTGCTACAGTAAATAAATTTATAACTCTATTAAAGTATAACTTGTACAATACATTCTCTGAGCCGACTAGAATAACTGCCACTAGTGCTACCTGTATTGACAATATTTTTACAAACTTAAGACCTTCTAGCCATTTAATTATAAATGAGTTGGACTCTGATCACTGTGGCCAGTTAGTCACTTTCCCTCTGAAAATAGTCAGAGCTCAAAGAAAACTTGTGAGTTTTGTTCCTGTAAATAAAAGTCGCTTAGAACAATTTAAAAATAATTTAATGGAAAAACTACCCGGTTTGCATTATCACAATGACCCGGATCAAGATTATACCGCACTATTTAACCTCATCAATTATGAGTTTGGGAAGGTTTTCACCTCAAAAACATTGCCTGTTTGTGACCGCGTTATATTTAGTGATTGGGCAACACCAGGAATTTACAAAAGTAGGCAAAGGTTATTTGAATTATATCATGAAAAAACATATAACCATGATGAAACTTTTAAAGAATTTGTTAAGAAATATTCTAAAACTTTTAAAAGAGCCTGTTCCTCATTCTGTTCTTCATTCAAGCCATACACATTAAAAATAAAATAAAATCTTCTGGAAATAAAATTAAAACAACCTGGAATATTATTAACTCTGAAACGGGAAGAACGACAGTACGGAATCGTGACTTCCATCTAAAGATCAATGATGTAGATATTAAGGCAGACGTGGAGGTGGCAACTGAGTTTGAAAATTTCTTCACTAATATTCCAATTTTAACAACCAAAACTCTGTCATCGTCGTCCTCGACTTCTGCTTATTCAATAATAAAAGAATGTGTACCAGAATGTGACAAACTTTTTGAATTCACAATTGCTACTGCTAAAGACATTATAGAATCTTTTAAAGAACTCGATGTAAAAAAAACTGCTGACCTTTGGGGATTATCAGTACATACCATGTCTTCAATAATTGATGTTATTTCACCCTTTTTGGCAATTGTTTTTAACTCTTGTATTGCATCTGGTGTATTTCCTGATCTGATGAAACTTAGCAAAGTGATTCCACTGTTCAAGTCTGGCAGCACAACTGATCCCACGAATTTTCGGCCTATTTCGATTTTACCTACGTTGAGCAAAATCTTTGAAAAATTAATTTTTAAACAGATGTTAGGACATTTCAATGCACATAATTTACTCCATCTAAAACAGTTTGGTTTTACAAAGGGTCGTTCAACTACAGATGCGGGCGTGGAATTATTGAAGAGCATTTTCGAGGCCTGGGAGGAGTCGCAGGATGCTCTTGGCATTTTCTGCGACTTGTCCAAGGCTTTCGATTGCGTACATCATGATACTCTCATCAGGAAACTGTACCACTATGGGGACAAGGGACAAGGCTCTCGACCTTCTGACTTCTTATCTGAACAACAGAATTCAGAGGGTCGATGTTAATGGCAAGAGATCTGCAGGATCTTCGGTCACCATGGGCGTTCCGCAGGGTTCAATTCTAGGTCCTTTCTTATTTCTCATTTATATTAATGACTTGCCTTACCACATAAGGGATAATCATAAGATCGTATTATTCGCAGATGACACATCCCTCATTTTTTAAATCAAACGTCAGTTAGTCAACTTTGAACAAGTTAACGATGCACTCTCTAAAGTTGTGCATTGGTTTAATGTAAATAATCTTCTCTTGAATGAAAAAAAGACTGAACTCATTAAATTTTCAACGCCAAATGTCAGGCAGTTATCTACCAATGTTAAAGTTAATGGAATAGAATTGGACCCAGTTGAATCGACAGTTTTTCTTGGAATAACCATTGACGGTAAATTACAATGGGGCCCACACATAGAAAAATTGTCAGGTAGGCTTAGTTCGGCCGCCTATGCCGTTAAAAAAATTAGACAGATAACTGACGTAGATACAGCCAGAATTGTTTATTTTAGTTATTTTCATAGTCTTCTGTCTTATGGGATTCTTCTCTGGGGAGCCTGTGCGGACATTAATGCTATCTTTGTTTTACAGAAAAGGGCTGTTCGAGCCATTTACAACCTAGGTCCAAGAGATTCCCTTCGAGAAAAATTCAAAGAAATAGATATTCTGACTGTAGCCTCACAATATATATTTGAAAACCTATTGTATGTATACAAAAACATATCGAAGTTTAAGAAAATGTCCGATATTCATAGTTTAAATACCAGGAATAAACACAATCTTGCTGTACATCGCACTCGTCTCCACAGAGTAGGCAACTCGTTCATGGGTCAATGTATACGCTTTTATAACAAACTTCCCATTGACATTCGAAACTTACCCATTAAACGATTTAAAAGCTGTATTAAAACCAAACTTTGTAAAAAAGGGTACTATAAAATGACAGATTATTTAGAAGACAAAAATGCATGGGATTGAGCTGCTCGCTCTGCTAAGCATTGTGACATTTTGAATATTATGGAAAGCCATAAAAATATACGTACCAGTTTTATATAAAAATTGACATTATTGAATATTATATACAAAATGACATGATGATTACTTGTAAAGTATTGTTTTAATGTGAATGTGAGGACTATGTGGATATTTATTTTTCGTTCTGTTAGTTTTAGCGAAGGTCTGGCAATTTGAGAACTTTATGCGACCTACCCGAATGTCCTTTCTTTGGTATTGTTCGTCGAGTCGTTGAGCTCCTTAAGTTCTGAGTTGAGCTCCACTATTACTGACAAATGCTTGCACTGGCTGGACAGGTCCACTCAAATCTGTGTGGTTCTTTCCTCAAAAGACCATTTCAGACTCTTATCTACATGGTCCTCATATGGCCTGACCAAGATTATGTCTGGACTTTAAAGGAGACGGTGACCTCTGAGTTTGTTTCGGCCTTTCTTCTCAGAGTAGTCAGATAGGAAACGCCGACCTCATCTAGCTTATTTTTACAACTTTTTAATATGACGTGTAAAAGTGATTCCAATATCCTATTTACAGAATAAACAATTTCATTTCATTTCATTTCCCAAAATAGGACGTTTCCTGTATCTTGGGTTTCGGTGTTCCTACCTGGCACAGTGTGAAGCTTAACTTATGTTTAAATAGTTGGAGAGCTTAGAAATAATATCAATTTATTATCATAATTCAATTGGAATAATCTAAGTTTTTTAATAAAACTGTAAAGAACTCTTAACTTATTATATAATATATTACCTATTTTTAACTGCTATGTGTGTGAAGAGAATTAAGAGTAAGGGTGAGTGCAGTGTATGAATGAGTGTAGAGTGAGAGTGTGTGTGTATTGTATGTAAGTTGATTGGTTTCGAATACATGTGTTTTTAGGTGCGAGCGATATACTCGAGATCAGGCAGTAAAGCCAGCTAGCAAACTCTCAGTTTCCTGATAGTCTAGAGAAGAGAGCCAAACCTTCACCTTCATTTTACAGTTAATTTTATTTAGATAAAAGATATCTAATTGCTTATTTGTCTTATTATACAATCTTGCGCTAAGGATATAGTAGTGTTTACATGCAAAAGATGTTCTTGTCCGATCGGGCTTAAAAATTGTATGTTTACTTCTGCCAAGAGGCTCCAGAAGAGGTCGCGACTTGTGTTTACGGGCTATGGTCAGGTGGATGTACAGTTGCCTCACTGTGAGAACTTTACATTCGGCGTAAAGTTGAGCCGTAGGGTACCTGTAGGGTCTTTTTGTCATAACCTTAAGTATAGCCCGCTGCGCAACCTCTAGTTGTAGGATTGTTGTTTTCGGTGCTCCACCCCATACCGTCAAACAGTAGGATAATAGGGACTGGCACAGAGCCAAGTATATCATTTGCAGGGTTTTAGTGTCAGCCGACTGACGATTTCTTTTAAATATAAATATGAGTCTACGAGCTCGAGTAGTGACAGTTTCAATTTGTCTATGCCAACGGAAACTATGGTCTATATGTACGCCCAGATATTTAACGCAGGGTGATCTGTTTATGTATAAGCAACAGCAGTCAGGAGAAGGCTCTAGGCACGAGTGTGCTTTCACTTTGAATGTCGGCGGGGGCAGATGGTCTGCTCGCATAGCAAAGGGGATAAACAGGGTTTTATCAACATTCAGTGTCAGAAGATTATTAGACAGCCATCCCATTATAATTTTAAGAGCATCTTCAGCATTTTGCTTTGCTTGGCACCAGTTTCCTCCATTGACAATAAGAGATGTGTCGTCAGCGTAGGTAAAGATTTTACACTTTGGTAGGGGCATATCGCATAAATCATTTATAAATATAGTAAATAATGTGGGGCCCAGGATGCTTCCCTGAGGGACGCCGCTGTTGATAGCCTCTTCTTTACTAACGTGATCCCCTATCTTCACCACTTGTACACGATCCTGTAGATAGTTGGAAAAGATTTTTAAGGGGACACCTCTGACTCCTGCGCGCTCCAGTTTAGTTATAAGGATAGGGACAGAGACAGTGTCAGCTTTCGCTAGGTCCAGAAACAGTCCTAAGCATTTTTGCTTTTTATCTAGATTCCGAATGGTATGTTCTGTTAGAGCCAATACTGCATCCTCGGTAGATATACCTGTTCGGAAACCATATTGGTTCTCAGATATAATTTTATTAAGTTCAAGGTAGACGATTATTTAGAATCCGCTCTAATACCTTGGAAAGAGCTGTAAGGACTGATATTGGTCTATAGTTATTGACACTGCCTCTGTCTCCCGACTTATAAACTGGATGCATAACTGCCTTTTTAAAGACCCTTGGAAAAATATCCGTCGTGATGGACAGATTACAGACATGGGTAATAAGAAGGACCAGAGTTTGGCGAGATGATTTCAAAATACTGGCTGGGATACCATCCCAGCCCACCGCGCATTCGGATTTCAAATTAATTATTATTCTGTCGACCTCGTCTGTGTCAGTCTCAAGAATTACTATGGAGTTAGTGTTACTTTGATTATTTTGAGGGATGAGACTATTTGGAGCGGAATGATTACTCGTCAATTTGCTGGCCATTTCCCTAACAAAGCCAGCAAAGTAGTTGTTAATTTTATTAATGGAGTAATTAGGGTCATTAGCATTTAAAAGTTCGGTGGGTGAATTCGCTACCTTATTGATAACATCCCAAGTTGACTTTGGACTACTCTTCGCTTTCATGAATTCTTCTCTCTCAGAATTTTGTTTTAACCGTCGTAGTAGGTCATTGCAATAATTGCGGTACCTCTTATATGTAATCAGTAATATACTGTTTTCGGGGGAACTGTTGACTCGAGCATGGAGGTTATCACGGTGAGATATACATCTAAGAAGTCCAGGAGTAATCCAAGACTTTATAATTCTATTTTTCCGCGGAATTGTGGAGACCTTAGTGTGCTGATTAATAATTGTTGATAGGGTGTTAACCAATTGGTCAGCCGCCACATCGTCAGAAGCACCGAGAACCATTGTCCAGTCCGTGTCATCTATTTCAGTTTGTACAGCTGCATAGTCCACTTTTTTAAATGTCTTAGGAGACTTTAATTTCGGTTTTTTATTATCAACAAACAGAATGAGAGGCTCGTGATCCGTAATGTATGTCTCCAAAACTATTGTTATGGCAGGAGCATTAGTAGTACGAAATAGTACATGGTCGATACAAAATAGATGAGCAGGGAGGAGACCATGCATGGCAGTTAAGGTTAGGTAGTCACTACAGTTTGCGTCAGTATTCCCGGTTTTTATGTCAATATTTGTATCACCTATAACAGCAACCGTCGGGAAACCTGCCAAGGATGCAAGAACATTTTGAAGACTGTCATTAAAGTTAGTGGTGTTTGTAAATGAAGGAGAACGATAGAGAGCAACTATACAATATTTCAATCCTATTTTCCACACAAGGCAATTTCCTCCGATGAATTGCGGTTCTGACACCTCACATTTAATGTCGCTTTTAATATAAATAGCTACTCCGTCATTTTGGTTTTTTATGTTTTTTGTGGAGAATGAAAGATAGCCATTCAATATGGGCAGGACAGGCGCTTTGCTGAGCCAAGACTCAGACAGTACTAGGATATCGCACTGAAAATCTAGTCGGGACAATAATGCTAAGATTTGATCAAAATTTTTGTTTATGCTTCGTACGTTTATGTTAAATATTTTTAACTCGTTTTTATTTCTTAGTTTGCCTGAACACAATTCAGGAGAACATTTAAAAGATTTAGATACTGTGAGGTTGTCAAGTTCATAGTTAATTTCCTTCATACTATCCATTTTTTAATGGTAAAATACCGAAAGCATACATGGCAAAGGAATATCGCTCACAAGGAAACAAACCTCTTTGTAATGGATACATGTCAGACATAATGCCAGTGATATTATTGTGCGTGTCTTTAAGTGAGTAAACGGTCGATGCTAGTCTGTGGAATACATAAGTCTGTAACAACTCAATTTGTGCATAAATGGTAACAGAAATACACAGTTGTACCAAGCTCTCATGTTCGATGGTGCGCGAAAGCCAGTCTGGCACAGATATACGTTATTAGTCGACATATGAATGTGTGTGTGTGATAACAATAGCATCATGTAGCGTAGACTTATGATTATGAAATTAGTGAGCAAATAATAAGTGTATAAAAAATGGCTTATCCATAACATTGAGGTAAGCATTTTGCGCGGAATAACATATACTAAAAATAAAAGAAAATTGAAAACAAAAATGTACAGATATATCTTAATAAAAAATAGGCTAATAGACATTCTACCAATGTCAGTTAGTCACTGCTGGGACATTAACTTAGTGAGGGATAGTTCTGACTCAATACGAACTTGCTTCATACCATTGGCTTTTCTCAGAAAAACACCTCCATTTGAACACCAGCAGAATGAGTACTTGTTTACCTTCGCAAACTCTCGGGCGTAATAAAATAATTGTCTTGTAGATGGGGGCATGTATTCATCTATGTAAACTGGCTGTCGCTTACCAGGTAGACCGAAGGTATCCGTGTTAAGCTTCTCTTCCAGTTTACGACTCCTATTGAATGAGCGGGTGGAGTGAAGTAAATCATTTTTCAAGTGGACAGAATTGAACTCAGCAAAGATAGCCCTAATGGAACCAGCTTTTCCCGGAAGGCGATATACATCACGAATATCAGATGGCTTGACGTCCAGGTGCAATGTTGTACCGATTTTAGTCACCAAAGTAGTAAGATCCTTTACAGATTCCTTTTCTGGCATTGGAACATTTTTTATCTCAATACTTGACGTGCGTGAAGTAAGTTGGATGTCCCTTACCTTATTTTCTAGGCCAAGAATACAATCAATAAATTCTTTACGTTCCTTTTCGAGTTCATGTAATTTGGACCTCATAGTTTTCGTTTATGAGAGACATAGACTTTTCGATCTCTTGATTCGATTCCCGGATTTGATCATGGCCGGGTCGGAACCAAAATTGCCTGTCTTCAATTTGATTTTTCATAACATTGATAAGACATTAGGTATAAAATAAAAATAGTATGAGTAACTACATGATATTTCCAAACTTTTTGTGGAACAGAAACACAAAATATTAAAATTTTCTCAATAAAAAATTATCACGAAGTTACCTCTAATTTTCACGTATTTTCGATTTGTACTTAAAATGCTAATGCCTATTATGATAAAAATTAGATGATTATATGTATTAAAACAAGGCAAAAAAAATTGTGTAGGCTTTTTTTTTATTCCTTTTATTTTTGGTTTTATTACGAATCAAAGCTTGTAGGACTTACGACGTTCTTAGTTCGTGGAAGAAGCCATCTTCCGCCGCACATTACGGGAACTTCAAGCATATTTTTGTTTCACAAATCAGTCGGCGTCGCTCTGTTGAGACGAGAGGACTACGCTCAAATTTTTAGCTGCGCTGAGATATTATTTATTTTCGTAAATAATATTTTCGTAATTTATCACATTCCACAAAAGAAACTGAGACATAGAAAACATGAAAAAAACACTAAAACCACTTCCAAAACGAATATTACAAGTATTATTGATTGATAAATAAATAAATACCGAGTCTAAATAAACATATAAAATTCAATGTTGATATTTGAAAACTCAAGATGACATACATTTTATTTGACAGATTTTTGACTGGTATAGTAGCACGAAGTATAGAAAGAAGTAGGTACAACTAGCGCCATTGCTCTGTATTGCGGTGAATTTTCTTGCGGAGAAAATTTACAACATAGCCAACGAGCCCATTCCACGTTCATTTGAAAGTTCGCACTGGAGATTAAATCTTATTGCGATATACTCAGGATCCAAATTCGTTTACTCCCACTTTTTTTGACAAACTTTTTGTAAGGTGACCCTTAGACGAACAATTGGAGCGACTGACCGCCCCTAAATAAAACTTGTTTAGAATAATACCTTTATTCTTCCGTTATTGGTATAACGAACGAACTCGAACAGATTTCCTATGACTCCGGATTTTTAATTTGTCTATCCGTGATGTCTTGTTTATATCTCTTTAGTTGACTTTTTTGTCGTAGTTGGGTTTTAGTTTTTACCTGACTACGGCGAAGCAAAAAGGAGGGCTATGATTTTGACCGGTTTCTATGTATTTATCTATGTCTGTTCCCTCATATTATCTTCTAAAAGACTCATCACAATTTGACAAATGAGGTATCGTTGGAAGCTTCTTGATCGTCCGCTAGTCATAGGCTATATGAAGACACATTAAATTGAAAATGGCGCCCTCTAGGTGACATATCATGAACAACAAAAAATATTTTTTAATCATACCATGTTGGGTATCAAATGAAAGGTTTTAATTAGCACATTTCAAAAATATATATTATAACCCTAAAAAAAAGCACCGACAATCAAGACGTCTATTGCCATATGTTTATGTTAACGCGTGGGATGATAAGTGCCGCTTCACGCGCCGCCGTACCGTTAACAGATAAAACGTCAGACGCGCCGCGTGACGCCACACTGCCTAGGCCTAAAGTTATAATGCAAAGTGGAATGTTTTCAAAGCTACAATTTCAACAGTTACAAAGAGGGACCATACTAAACTCTACTAAGGGACTAGTTATAACAAGCGCCCGAGACGCGTATTTTGTACGCTGCGTTTCGGGCGCTCAATAAAATTGTATGAATTCCTATGTAACGAATTATATCAAGCGCTGCAGTCTAAGCGAGCGCCCATGCCGGGCGCCGTTAGGCCTGCACATGTCGCAACATGCAACTCTCAACTTGGATCTCCGTTGTGCGATTTACAAATAAGACTGGGAGAAAGTTTGCCGCGGGCATCGCTTCATCGAGAATTGCTGCTGCGTGCGCCGCCGTGATGAAACGCCGCGTGTGACGGGGCTATGCCATTCGCGGGCTCCGCCGCAAAAAACGCTCCATTTCAAACAAACGCGTGTAAAATCGCGTCTCCGTAAACGCACTCATACAACGCCATATGTTTGAATTCAGTGCGGGCCGCGCCGCCCAAAGCCACGCGCGACTCCTCGCGTCTCCGTAAATGAAGCCTAACCGTGCCCTTGACGCTTGGACGCGAGTTCCTTTTTCACTATTTTTCCTTGTCATTTTCTCCGCATTAGTAATAAACTTAAAAGAAACACGGTTCAAAAGTTACAACAAAATGTGGAAATCTTGTTGAGTTTGACGAGCGTCCAAAACGCGCCGGGCGCGCGCCCAAAACACAGCGCAGGTACTGAGCGCGTACCTCGGGCCCTTGTTATAATTAGTCCCTTTGGTACTTTGGCTCCCATTTACATAGATGAATAGATGTCAATTCTTTTAGTGGTGAATCCGACAATCCTACATTTATTTATTTTGTACAGAACCCGGCCTCTTTTTCACATGTTTCAAATATTTTCGAAGGGGATTGTTCGCGTTTGGCGCAGGAAAGGTTTTCATGACACATGCCATATTCGTTGCACAATACAGTGCAAAATTCATTAAACGAATATTATTTTTTACTTGGGTATCACTTTGCACGATCCTCCAAAGAGAGAAATCCACGATATAGCATCATATTTATTACTTGGTAACACAGTTTTCCACAAAGACGTCATTAGGTACAAATTGTACAAGGTCCTAAACTACTCCCCCTTAAGGGGGCGTGTATTGACAGCAAAAAATCATATTTCACCCGCGCAACCCTTACCTACCCCTCTCAGGCTCCCAGTTAGGCTTCATTTACGGAGACGCGAGGAGTCACGCGTGGCTTTGGGCGGCGCGGCTCGCACTGAATTCAAACATATAGCGTTGTATGAGTGCGTTTACGGAGACGCGATTTTACACGCGTTTGTTTGAAATGGAGCGTTTTTTGCGGCGGAGCCCGCGAATGGCATAGCCGCGTCACATGCGGCGTTTCATCACGGCGGCGCACGCAGCAGCAATGCCCGCGGCATACCTTCTCCCAGTCTTATTTGTAAATCGCACAACGGAGATGCAAGTTGAGAGTGGCAAGTTGCGACATGTGCAGGCCTAACGGCACCCGGCATGGGCGCTCGCTTAGACTGCAGCGCTTGATTTAATTCGTTACATAGGAATTCATACAATTTTATTGAGCGCCCGAAACGCAGCGTACAAAATACGCGTCTCGGGCGCTTGTTATAACTAGTCCCTTAGTAGAAAGTTTAGTATGGTCCCTCTTTGTAACTGTTGAAATTGTAACTTTGAAAACATGCCAAGTTGCTTTAGGCCTCATTTACGGAGACGCGGGGCGTGGCACGTCGCGTGCAGTGTGGCGTCACGCGGCGCGTCTGACGTTTTTTCTGTTTACGGTGCGGCGGCGCGTGTAGCGGCAGTTATCATCCCACGCGTTAACATAAACATATGGCAATAGACGTCTTGATTGTCGGTGCTTTTTTTTGGGGTTATAATATATATTTTTGAAATGTGCTAATTAAAACCTTTCATTTGATACCCAACATGGTATGATTAAAAATTTTTTTTGTTGTTCATGATATGTCACCTAGAGGGCGCAATTTTCAATTTAATGTGTCTTCATATAGCCTTTGACCAACGGACGATCAAGAAGCTTCCAACGATACCTCATTTGTCAAATTGTGATGAGTCTTTTAGAAGATAATATGTGGGAACAGACATAGATAAATACATAGAAACCGGTCAAAATTATAACCCTCCTTTTTGCTTCGCCGTAGTCAGGTAAAAACTAAAACCCAACTACGACAAAAAAGTCAACTAAAGAGATATAAACAAGACATCACGGACAGACAAATTAAAAATCCGGAGTCATACGGAATCTGTTCGAATTCGTTCGTTATACCAATAACCGAAGAATAAAGGTATTATTCTAAACAAGTTTTATTTACGGGCGGTCAGTCGCTCCAATTATTCGTCTAAGGGTCACCTAACAAGAAGTTTGTCAAAAAAAGTGGGAGTAAACGAATTTGGATCCTGAGTAAATCGCAATAAGATTTAATCTCCAGTGCGAACTTTCAAATGAACGTAGAATGGGCTCGTTGGCTATGTTGTAAATTTTCTCCGCGAGAAAATTCACCGCAATACAGAGCAATGGCGCTAGTTTTACCTACTTCTTTCTATACTCCATGCTACTATACCAGTCAAAAATCTGTCAAATAAAATGTATGTCATCTTGAGTTTTCTGTTGTGTGTACACGCCTTAATAGTTTTAAGGCGACACTATGGTTCTTTTCTAGCCACATTTTGTTTTGTCTCTTCCCTTCCTAAATATACGTTATACCGAGAGCACGCCTTTTATTCAACAGTGGCGACGAGGAAAATTATTTATTGAAATTATAGGGCGAAACCGTTAAAATGTCGGTAGGGCAGGTACGTGAGTTCAATGTTTCGACAGGGAACTGGTCCGCTTATGTTGAGCGACTGGAAATGTATTTTTTAGTCAACAGCGTAAAAATTGAGCTCAAACTGCCGACGCTGATTTCGATGATGGGTGAGGAGGCCTATGAGCTCTTATCGTCATTGGCGAGTCCAATGAAACCCGCTGAATTGACGTTTGATAGAGCAGTGGAGCTATTGGCTGCACACCTGCAGCCAACACCATCAATTCTAGCAGAGAGGTTTAGGTTCCGGCAGCGGCGACAGCAAACTGAAGAATCGGTTGCGGAATATGTCACACATCTAAAAAAGTTGTCGAAGCACTGCAATTTCAAGACAACATTAGATGAAAACTTACGCGACCAGTTAGTTTGTGGCATTAAAAGCGATGTAATCCGCCAAAGGCTGTTCGCTGAAGAAGATATCACGTATAATCGAGCGGTTAGTTTGGCGCTGTCGCTGGAGGCCGCAGAACGTGATGCCGTTGCTGTGGAGCGGAGTACGGACGCATCGGAAAACGTTAACAAACTCGAAGAGTGCCCGAAGTGCGGTGGTATGGGTCACAGAGCGGGTGACTGCAAATATAAGAGATTCGTGTGCAGTGGCTGCCACGAAAAAGGTCATTTGAAAAGGATGTGCCCGAGGTACATTGAAACGAGTCGAAGTAGTTCGGCGGGATCGGCCGATAGTCAAATCGACAAAGCCTTCCGTGGAACGCGATACCATACACGAGCACCCGGCTCGATTACGCGATGTATCCCGCCCGCATCTCGCTCACTACGAGCTTGGCGCGAAACAACTTGCGACTCTCGTTCTGGTTTTAGGTTATCCAATCTCATACGAAGACTACGACCCTGCAATATACTCGCTGGACTATCACCGGTAGCAGCATGTTCTGTGTTCCTGTAAGCCAAAAGAAACCTAGCCAAAGCTACTTCGACATCAAGATTCTGTTTAAACGCCTTTTTTATAGTACGTTTACAAATTTTAACCGCGCTTTCAGCAGCACCATTGGAGGCTGGATGATATGGAGCTGTAAAAGTGTGTTCTATGCCATTATGTTTAAGGAATTGTTGAAATTCTACACTTGAAAAAGGTGGGCCGTTGTCACTAACAGTTTGTTTTGGCAGACCAAATTGCGACCACAAGCTTCGTAGTACATTGATAACTGCTTGTGCTGTAGTTCTATTCATTCGGAATGCTTCTATCCATTTTGAGCAAGAATCTACTATAATTAAATAGGTCAAACCACCAATAGGCCCTAAAAAATCTAAGTGAAGCCTGGTCCAAGGACGTGATGGCCAAGGCCATGAACGTGGCACGTGTGCAGGGGGTGCGTCGGCTACAGCCGCACATACAACACACGAGCGACATGCCGCCTCCAGCGCTTCGTCTATTCCTGGCCACCACACGTAACTGCGAGCTAGCGACTTAGTCTTAACTATACCCATGTGTACTTCGTGAAGTTCCGAAATTACTTTGGTTATACATGACAACGGTATAACTACACGATGACCCCACATAACACAACCCAATTCGCTGTATAATTCGTTCTTTCTATTAAAATAGGGTTTTAGTTCTTTTATTTCAACCTCTGATGGCCATCCATCCAATATATAGCTTAATACGCGACTTAATAGTGGGTCATGTTTCGTTTCTTTTTTAAGTACGTTATAATCAAGCGACAGGGCTTCAGTTGCGAAGTGCAAATATGTTTGCTCTGGTAAAATTTCCTCTTCAGTTGCGGTCTCCTTTTTTTGTGAGTCAATTAAACGTGAAAGACAATCAGCTGTATTTTTGTCCGTTTTGACATACTCTATTGAAAAATCATAAGCTGATAATTTTATTGCCCAGCGTTGTAAGCGGCTAGCTGCCGCACTAGGAATACCTACATTCGACCCAAAAATACTAACAAGTGGTTTGTGGTCAGTCCGAAGTACGAACTTCCTGCCATAAAGGTACTGATGGAATTTCTCAACCGCGAACACAATTGCCAAAGCCTCCTTGTGAATTTGACTGTAGTGTAGCTCATGAGTCGTGAGTGAGCGCGAAGCAAACGCAACGACACGTTCTTCACCACCTGATTCGCGCTGTGCCAGCACGGCACCTAACCCGCGCGCACTTGCGTCTACAGTTAATACGGAAACCTTACCCATGTCAAAATGTACTAGCACTTTAGTGCTACACAACAATTTTTTGACTTGAATAAACACTGAATTTTGTTCAGATCCCCATTTCCAATGCCTACCTTTTTTTAAGAGTTGGTACAGAGGCGATAACTGCATACTCAAATTTTTTATGAACTTCCCATAAAAAGTTACCATTCCTAGAAATGACTTCAATTCTGTGACACTGTTTGGATGAGGCATGGTTGCAATAGCTTTAACTTTGTCGGGGTCTACCCTCACGCCATCCTTATCAATAATAAAACCTAAGTATTTTACTTCTCTTGCCAAAAAATCGCATTTACTTTTTTTAATTTTTAAGCCGTTTGACTCTAGAATTTGCAAAACCTCTTTAACTGATTTTACATGGTTAGCTAAATCTTTATTCTTAATTAAAATATCATCGTAAAAAACTATTACATTTGAATTATCCTTGAACATGTTTACCATTAATCTTTGAAATATACCTGGGCTTGAGGATAGACCAAAAACCAAACGATTATACCTAAATAATCCCCTGTGTGTGTTGATAACTGTATAATTTCTAGAGGACTCTGATAAAAGTACCTGGTTATAGGCTTGGGAAAGATCTAATTTTGTAAAAAAGACATTCCCGCTAAGGTTACTGAATAAATCCTCCATTTTTGGAATCGGAAATCTGTCGATCGCTAAAACTCTATTCAGTGTTACCTTATAATCAGCACATATTCTTAGGCCACCGTCGGCTTTGCGAACTACGACTAGTGGCGTGGCCCAGTCGGAATGATCCACCGGTTCAATAACCCCCGATTTCAACATAGTATCCAGTTCAGCATCAACGCGCTCGCGCAGCGCATATGGCAGAGGCCGCGCACGACAAAATATGGGTACCGCTTCATCCCGCACATGAAGCTCTGCCATTCCACCCATAAATTTACCCAATGTGCCGTCGAATAGGGATTCATGCCTAGAAACAATTTCATTGATTATTTTGTCCTTATTAAATGTGCAATGAGTTTTATTCTGATCGACTAACAAATGGCATTTAGATATTTTAATCGGTATATTCAGTTCAGCTAACCATTGCCGATCCAATAAGTTTGAGGTGCCCTTGTCCAAAACATACAAATCTAACGTTTTAATTATACCATTATAACGAACAGTCGTTTCTATGAATCCAATCGGTTGAATAGTTGAGCCATCATAAAATTTGATGTTCAAATTACATTCATTCAAGTGTAACTTACTGAAAAACTCATCGTATACACTTTTACCGATGCAAGATAGGGCTGACCCCGTATCTATCTCCATTTTTAGAAAACAACTTTGAACCTGAACAGTTATACACACCGGTTTATAATTGCTTAAAGACATTTGGTGCATGGGCTCCTCATAATCTTCATCGCCCACGGTTTCATTGCAACTATTGCTTTCTTCATCCAAAAAGCATAAAGGAGCCCCTTCCCGGCTACCCTTGGCGCCGCGCTTTCCGCGACCTGCTCGCCTCCATGTTGTGCGCCCGCTTGAACCACCGCCGCTCCCGCGCCCTCCACGGAAGTTGAATAAAGGATTAAATAAAATATCAACATTGAATTTTATGTTTATTTAGACCCGGTATTTATTTATTTATCAATCAATAACACTTGTAATATTCGTTTTGGAAGTGGTTTTAGTGTTTTTTTCATGTTTTCTATGTCTCAGTTTCTTTTGTGGAATGTGATAAATTACGAAAATATTATTTACGAAAATAAATAATATCTCAGCGCAGCTAAAAATTTGAGCGTAGTCCTCTCGTCTCAACAGAGCAACGCCGACTGATTTGTGAAACAAAAATATGCTTGAAGTTCCCGTAATGTGCGACGGAAGATGGCTTCTTCTACGAACTAAGAACGTCGTAAGTCGTCGTAAGCTTTGATTCGTAATAAAACCAAAAATAAAAGGAATAAAAAAAAAAGCCTACACAATTTTTTTTGCCTTGTTTTAATACATATAATCATCTAATTTTTATCATAATAGGCATTAGCATTTTAAGTACAAATCGAAAATACGTGAAAATTAGAGGTAACTTCGTGATATTTTTTTATCGAGATAATTTTAATATTTTGTGTTTCTGTTCCACAAAAAGTTTGGAAATATCATGTAGTTACTCATACTATTTTTATTTTACACCTAAGTCTTATCAATTTCATGAAAAATCAAATTGAAGACAGGCAATTTTGCTTACTACCCGCCCTGAAGGGGGCGTGTATTGACAGCAAAAAATCATATTTCACCCGCGCAACCCTTACCTACCCCTCTCATTAAACACGACGAAAACAAAACACAATACCTTCCCGCCAGCAGAAACTTTTCGTCTGGCGTTTATAGAATTCGAATTTCAATCTTCTGTAGTTTATTTTGCTTATACGCTAAGCTTGAATTCAGAACTATGGATTATGTTCATGTTTTGGAACTAGAAACTCAATGTTGACGTGAAAAAGTTCAAATTTAAATGTTACCAAATTTTATTTAGGACCTTGTACAATTTGTACCTAATGACGTCTTTGTGGAAAACTATGTTACCAAGTAATAAATATAATGCTATATCGTGGATTTCTCTCTTTGGAGGATCGTGCAAAGTGATACCCAAGTAAAAAATAATATTCGTATAATGAATTTTGCACTGTATTGTGCAACGAATATGGCATGTGACATGAAAATCTTTCCTGCGCCAAACGCGAACAATCCCGTTCGAAAACATTTGAAACATGTGAAAAAGAGGCCGAGTTCTGTACAAAAGAAATAAATGAAGGATTGTCGGCTTCACCACTAAAAGAATTGACATCTATTCATCTATGTAAATGGGTGCCAAAGTACCAAAGGGACTAATTATAACAAGGGCCCGAGGTACGCGGCTCAGTACCTGCGCTGTGTTTTGGGCGCGCGCCCGGCGCGTTTTGGACGCTCGTCAAACGCAACAAGATTTCCACATTTTGTTGTAACTTTTGAACCATGTTTCTTTTAAGTTTATTACTAATGCGGAGAAAATGACAAGGAAAAATAGTGAAAAAGGAACTCGCGTCCAAGTGTCAAGGGCACGGTTAGGCTTCATTTACGGAGACGCGAGGAGTCGCGCGTGGCTTTGGGCGGCGCGGCCCGCACTGAATTCAAACATATGGCGTTGTATGAGTGTGTCAGAAGATGCGGTAAGCATTATAAGTATTTATATAGGTATTACCCAAACTAGTAATACTTTTATTGTCAGAATGATTACTGGTTACTTTTGTGTATGAAAGTTCTGTTTAATATGTTTTGTAGGGAAAGGATTTCATAAATTAAAGCACAGACAGACAAGGCTAGACATTTATTTAATTAGACTTGTCAGTATTTTATCAGAAAGCTACTTGTCCGTTCACAAAACTAGGTCTTCATGGAGAAGAAGGACAAGAAACTCCATGGAAACAGTATTACAGTTTTCTATCGGAATAATAGCAATAATATAAAAATAGCAAGGAGAAGAACATGAATATTCCGTTATATAATTTACACATTATCAGTGTTGGCAATAATAATAAACCACACACAACAACTTAATAACAAACAATCAGCAATAATTACAGTATAATATCAAATGACTAAACTTACGTGACACCTGCCGGTCTATTCCAAACAACAACGGCACTAGAACCAACCAACTGGACTTCTACCGAGCAACTGACCCGATAACGTCCTTACAATTCTTTTTATATCCTACAAACGTCACTTTATGTCAAACATCTACCGTCATTTTATACTAATCATAGATGATCATATATTTTGGTTTAATAACTTCCATTAAAGGTAATAATAAACAAATCTAATGTATTATAATACAGTTTTAAAACATCATAAGGTAATGAGGCAATTTAATAAAAGCTAATTCCTTATTCTTAAATAAAATTCAATAGAATATCAACATCAACTGACAGTATTGTAACAATCGTTGAAACGGTTTATTATATTAAAATAGCAATATAAAATCTAAGATATGCTACAAGTATCATTAAATATTACGTAATAATTTATAGTTATAACATCTATATTATTTTTAGGTAAACAATACTTAGTCAAATTAGGTACTTCTACATTGGTCCCAAGCTTCGTAAATGTGACAGATGTCAAAATCGAACAACAATATTTTACCATTAACATAGCCTCACAAAGAATAATCTAACACGGCCATACTGACAAGTACTTCGTTCTCGAAGTACCTATAAATTTATTTTTAGGATCTCCAACAAAAGAGACATACACATCACATCGAGTATAAATTAAAATAACAAAACCGGTTCTTTCAAAATGACACTAATCTCATAATGAATTATCTAACACGGTCAGACTGACAAGTACTTCGTTCTCGAAGTACCCAGTATCCACCGTCTCATAAAAACGACATCACCTGAATCAATTCAGAAGAAAGTTATACCTTGTTATATAACCAAAGTTAAACCTTATTATGTAAGTTATAAAGTTGTATCTTGCTTTAGGTGCTCAGAGCAAATGGCAACTAATTTCTTCCAATATATTATATAACGTCTTTGTGACTTCTGCTAATGTAATAGAAAAACGCCAAGTTCTTAACTATTTATCAATTAACGAGTAACTTTTCAATATAATTAGTTTACAAAACAATTGGGAAGTACTAATTCAGTACCTAAGTCATATAAATTCAATTGCTGTTTAATCAGCACTTAACCAGCGATCATAAAAGTAATTCAAATCATTCATCGCTCGGTCTATCTGACTCTATTTTTGAAACCTGTATTCAACAAACACTTTTGCTTTTATAATTTCACAAATTTTTACTTGGCTACTCTCACTGCTCTTTACTTTGGAAGTAAACACTTTAAATAATATATAACAACAAAACCAAAGTAAAATCAATTATTTCACAGACCAATAATACAAGTTAAAAAAAAAAAAAAAAATTACAGGGAAAATAGTAATAAAAGATTAAAATAATAATTTTGTATCCCTAATATGTGATGCTCACTACTTTGGACTATTATGGGATGGAAAGTATAAAATTAATTTAAGTACTGTTATTAACTCCGATACTTAATGCTATTTATTTCCTTCAAAACAAGAAATTATCTTGGTGAAACAATTTGTAAACATTAGAGTCTAATTCAAGTAATTATTAGATACTGTGAACACTTGGTTGTATTTAAATCATTCTCATTTGTGATCATTTAAAAAGTATGGATTGGATGTGGCTGTACAAAGAGTCGTATCCAAATTAAGTTCGTTAATTTTTATTCATCATTAATTTCTCATTCCACGATAGAATCTTACTTTACCGATTCAGCATTTTATATTTCGTCATCATGGTCTATAGCGCAGAATGACATTCAGCCATCATCGTTACATGTTAGACCGAATAAATAATGTGAAACTGATCTTTAATATTTATTTGATTTTTATACTTTATTTTATATTTCATAAAATGGTAATTCCATTAAAATAAAAGTTTCAGCTTTATGTCAACTTGACATTGGTCAAAGGTATATACTTTTTTGATCTGCGTTATCAAGTGATTAAATATATTTTTCCATGTAGATAACAGTCTGCTTAGCACCGTAGTTTTTAAAAGGTATTATGTATTTTGACTTGTTATAGGAAAGATTTTGAGAACTGAAGAAGATATAAAAGATCAAACCGCACTTACAAAATTGTAAAAATATATTTCAACTGTTAGAATGTAAATTCATAAAATACATACGTTAAACACTACGTTATTGCTTGTGTCATATATTATTATTATTTATTTATACCACAAATAATAATAAGTAGGTAAAATTTTTGTTGGTTTTATATTGTTTTATATACCTGAGTTTTATTTTTATATTATCCTTTTAGTTTAAGAAGTATTTAAAAAGGTAACAAGAAAGAAGGAAAATAAATAAATGAAATTATAGTATCACAAATATCTAATTTTCGCCAATATATCTTTAGAATGTTATGTTAAACTGAAATGTACCAAAATTATCATCAAATATGGTAACAAGGAGGAACATTTATATTTTAGTAATAGTCCCTGACCTTAGACATGTTAGGGCTCCCACCTGCTGTACATGAGACCCAGACTAACAATAGGCCAGTGACTAACCAGCAGTAAATTATCAGAAGCCCCTGACCTTTAGACATGTTAGGGCTCCCACCTGCTGTACATGAGATCCAGACTAACAATAGACCAGTGACTAACCAGCAGTAAATTATCAGAAGCCCCTGACCTTTAGACATGTTAGGGCTCCCACCTGCTGTACATGAGATCCAGACTAACAATAGGCCAGTGACCAACCAGCAGTATATGTATATAAATATATATATTTTTTCTTTTTTTGTCTAAAGAACTTGGATCATTTCAGTTCAACTAAATTTAATCAATTGAGTTTAGTCTATCAATTTTGCATTGTAAAGTGCAAACCTCTCAAGCTTATCTTTGTAAGCACTGGAAATTCCAATCGAATACGACACGTATTTTCATAATTATGTCATAATAAAAAGCTCACAAGCTAATTTTAATTATCTACTAACTAATCCAATCGGCTAAAACAACAATTAAAATAAAATCTATCTACTTAATCATTATCACATTAAACAAAGTATAAACTATAAATTCTGACCAGAGTTGAAAAGGGAACTTTTTTTTTTTTTTTTACGAAACGAACTGTCAAAAATGTCTCAAACAAGGATCGTTTTTTTTTTTTTTCTTTGAGGGACTTATTAAATTTACTATCAACAAATCGACCAGACCTATTATAATTTATTACTAGACTATTCAATGTTCTCTTTTTTTTTTTTTTTTTTTTCTTTTTTTTTTTATTCAATCCAAATAAGTTTGTAACAGATACTGAAACAACCGCATAAACCCTGTAAATTGCGAATTCCGATGTTCGTTCTAAGACGGGCAATTACCTTATCTAAAAGTATAATTAAATAAGAATCCCCAAAACAATTGTGAGCAATTACGTCGTAATAATTAGATCCTATCTAATATACTGTCTAACCTTTTTAATTTCTTTTCGAGCTATTTCAAGTTCTAAACATTAATAACTTTTCATTTATTTAAAACCTCTAAAATAGGTACACGTTTTAAAACAACTGGTTTGTTTTATGCCAACCCTGATTCCGACTCTTTACTAGATTATTGTTTTCTTTTCCTTCAAAATCAACATTATGACGATTTTCTTTTTTTTTTACCGTCTTAAAATTTATTTCTTAACTGATTTTGTAACCTAATCCACTATTAATTCCATTAATTCCACGGTAAATAAAAACTATCTATCCTAATTCCGTGACAATTTTAGCTAAGTATGTACAAGGACGTAAAGTGACTGTTCTTATTTGAAGTATTAAAGATTGTTTTAGTTAAACTGAACGAACCGATTCATATAACCATTTTTTTTTTTTTTTAATTCGTTTATGGTTATGTTAGCAGAACTTCTTTTTTTTTTAATAGGTAGGTACTTCATTATGTGTTTTATCACGAGGTGACTTTACTTCGGATAATAATTTATTTATGCAATATAGCTTAACATTTGGATTATCATGGATTGTCTACACATACCGAAATATTTTTTTTTTAAATATTTTAAAGTACTTGTGACAATGATTAGCAAGTAATTAACATTGTCCAGCCATCCTCATTTTCATCCTTTGTAAGCCAAGAATGAACCAAATGCTTACATAATAATGATCCAAAATGATTTCGCAATACCTTGGAATTTCATCATCGTATTATTTGTATTTCGTTTTAATGTAAAAGAGCCTCTAAGGGCCTTACCGACTTTAGCTACTTCTTATTGCTGGAAGGCTTCCTGATATCCTTACAGCAACTTTGAGGCTCCGTAATCCGATGTCAGAGTTGGCACCGTGATTTCATTGTTATGGTGCGAGCGAAGTCATTGAACCATCGATCATCCAACGTTTCAAAATGGTCATCAATAGCTCCAACGTCGATCATGAAAATAACAAAATAACATTCATTAGTAAGCCGTTTTAAAAGGCCAGAGAACTATCCCACTTCTGATGTCAGAAGATGCGGTAAGCATTATAAGTATTTATATAGGTATAACCCAAACTAGTAATACTTTTATTGTCAGAATGATTACTGGTTACTTTTGTGTATGAAAGTTCTGTTTAATATGTTTTGTAGGGAAAGGATTTCATAAATTAAAGCACAGACAGACAAGGCTAGACATTTATTTAATTAGACTTGTCAGTATTTTATCAGAAAGCTACTTGTCCGTTCACAAAACTAGGTCTTCATGGAGAAGAAGGACAAGAAACTCCATGGAAACAGTATTACAGTTTTCTATCGGAATAATAGCAATAATATAAAAATAGCAAGGAGAAGAACATGAATATTCCGTTATATAATTTACACATTATCAGTGTTGGCAATAATAATAAACCACACACAACAACTTAATAACAAACAATCAGCAATAATTACAGTATAATATCAAATGACTAAACTTACGTGACACCTGCCGGTCTATTCCAAACAACAACGGCACTAGAACCAACCAACTGGACTTCTACCGAGCAACTGACCCGATAACTTTTTTTTTTTTTTTTTTTTTTTTTTGAAATGGCATCTCATAGTTTTACCACTAAGGTATTAACTACTTAACCGGACAGTCCTGCGGAGATGCTCTAAGCTAACTTAAAGTGGAGGCTTTAAGAGGCCAGGGGCATAAAAACTAAAACTAACTAAAAACTAAGCGACTACTCGCTAAGGGCACCCCCTGCGGGGTACGGACCTCGGCTTAGGGCGTCGCTGGTGGGAGGGCAGCAAGTCGGGACAGGCTGGATCGGGGAGTTTAAGACTACTGACGGCACTACGTCAGCCCGGGCTGGCGTCGGGTCGTCGAGCAAGGGACGGGGAGGAGAAGTCTGATCGGATTGGGGTCGCGGACGCGAACGCGGAGGACCTCGACGGCGAGGTCGGAATGTCGGGCGACGTTTGGTTTTAAGAACCGTACTGGTAGCCCTATTGCTCTCCTGGAGGAGAGTTATGGGGTCGTCGGGGTCGGTCAGTGCGTGCCTCGGACGGCGAGTACGACTAATGCGAGAGGGGGTATAGTTGGCCGCCTCCACAACCAGGGGGTTGCGGTGCTTGGCGGCAGAGTCAAAGAAACGCTTGGAAAGGCGTTTCATGAATTGGGCTATGGTGGGGATTTTAAGGTCGAGGTGGAGGGCTACGTTTCGGACGTAGTATGGGGCACCCGTAGCTTTACGGAGGAATCGGTTTTGGAGGGATTGTAACCTATGGATGTGATGGGGCCCAGCATGGGCAAATACGACACATGCATATGTCATGATCGGACGGATGCACGCCGTGTAAATGCGCAATTTGCACCTAAGTGACAATTTGCTTTTTGCATTTAGGATGGAGTGGAGCCTACCTAGAGCGAAAGCGGCTCGCGAGCGGACCTGCTTTATGTGCTCTTTGAAGTTAAGGTGATTATCGAGGATGACGCCTAAGTATTTGGCTTGCTTCTCCCAAGGGATCTGCTTGCCGAACATGGTGAGGGGCTCGGGGAGGGGGGGGAGCCTACGCGGCTTGGAGAATAGTACCGCCTGACTTTTGTCGGGATTGACTTCGATTCGCCATTTCCTGAACCAATCGCCGAGCTTGTCGACAGAGGCCTGGAGGGTGTGGCGAATCGCATCGGGGGAAAGACCCTTGGAGTAGATGGCCGTATCGTCTGCGAACAGAGCCAACTGCGCCTTCTTACTCTTCGGGATATCGCTGGTGAACAGCGTGAAGATGAGCGGGGAGATGACAGAACCCTGAGGGACACCTGCACGAATGGGACGGGGGGAGGACAGGGCGCCCTCTATGCGGTAGCGGAAGGTGCGATTCGACAGAAAGTCTCGTAAGATGAGCACGAGACGATCGGGCACACCGAGTTGATACAGCTTGTATATTAAGCCGTTGTGCCAGACTTTGTCGAAGGCCTTCGCTATATCGAAGAAGACCGCACCGACTAATGAGCCTCGCATGAAGCTTTCGCTTATATGCTCGACTATGCGGTGGGCCTGGTGAATACTGCAGTGTTGGGTGCGGAACCCGAACTGCTCATTCGGTATGAGGCCCTTGGTCTCGGCAAAGTCTCTGAGACGCTTATAAATAAGCCTCTCGTAGATCTTTCCGAGTACCTTGAGCAGACTGATGGGGCGGTAGCTAGAGGGCTCGTTCTTGGGCTTGCCGGGTTTAGGGATACCTATGACCGTGGCTTCCTTCCACGTTTGGGGGAAAATGTTGTTGTTGAGAGCACCATTGAAGATGATGGTCAACAGCATTATCAAGTGGGCGGGGAATAGTTGGACCACTCTATTAGTGAGACCATCTGAACCGGGGGCTTTGCGAGTTTTAAGACCCTTGATGATCTCGTGCACCTCGTCAGGGGTGACGGGGGGCAGTGGATCGTCAGGGTCCTCTACGGGGGGTTGAGCGAGTCTGCGCTCGACTTCAGCGTCTATCTCAGTGAGATGCGCCTGGTCTACTGGCAAAAGGCTGGGTGAGCATTGAGCCTCGAGACTGTCGGCTAGGCATTCGGCCTTGTCGGCGTCATCGAAAGCTATGGTAGTATCAGAGCGGACTAGTGGGGGCATGGCGGCGCTCTGTTGGGACCGGAGTTTCCTCTGGAGCTGCCAGAAAGCTAGGTGAGTCGGTTCTAGATCACTGAGCATCTTATCCCAGCCCGCTTCACGCAGCTCAGCGATGCGAGAACTTACTTTACGTTGTAAGTAACGCATGTGAGATTTGTTAGCGGGGCAGGGAAAGTTGCTGTAGGCACGGGTGGCCGCGTTCTTCTCGGTCATCAGATCACGTACATCGGCCGGCAATTTGAAGCGGAAGTTATCCTCCGCTGGAACTTGCCTTGAACAATCGTTCAAAACCGTTTGTACGTGGACCGTGAGCGAGTCGATCGCGGCCACCGTGTCCTCGACAGAGTCGAACTGCTCGGGGATTGAGTCTAGCTGGGGGGACGAGTTGGATTTCAGCAGTTCGCCTACTTTCCTCCAGTCCGTAACCTTCCTGGTGGCCGGGGGCTGAGTGGGGTCGGGGAGACCTATGCGGGGGGCCAGTTTCATGACAACTGGACGGTGGTCAGAGGTAAGCTCTTGCACCGTTTCTATTGAGTTTAACCTAAGGTTGACGTTCTTAAGGAGCGCCATGTCTAGGACATCTGGGGAATGGTTGGGGTCATGGGGAAAGTGGGTGTGAGTCATCGGGGCGATGACGTCAAAGTTCATGGTATTGGAGAGGTCGAGTAGGAGTCGACCTCTGAAGGAAGATTTGGTACTATTCCAAGCCGGATGTTTGGCATTGAGATCGCCCGCTATAATAACGGAGTCACTCATGCCTAGTAAGGAAGCGAGATCGTTGGAGATCTCTTGGGGATTCTCTGTTGCTGGGGTGCGGGGAGGGATGTAGGCAGAGACTAGGGTGATCGGCTGATGGCCGGTCATGCCTAGGCGGCAAACAGAGACTTCTATTTGAGAGAGGGCAGGAGGATCCATCGGGATGCAATAGAGCTCCTTTTTGTAATAAATGAGGGTGCCGCCTCTGTGACAGCGAGTCCTATCATTGCGAACTATGCGATAGTTCGCTATGGATGGGTTACGCCTATGGGGTTTGAGGAAGGTTTCCTGAACTAGCAGGATATCTATCTGATGGTCGCGGAGGAATTCCGCGATCTCATCTCTTTGACCATTAATGCCGTTGGCATTGAAGAAGCCTATGTTAAGGGATCGGGGTTTGAACCTAGCTACGGGTGTATTATCCATAATGGGGGGTAGATGGGTTAGCGAGGGAGGACATGACTTGCGTAATCTCCGGGTACGCTTTAAATATAAGGGGGATCCTCATCACGTCATTGGCTTTTCTGGCAGCGACGATCTTGTCGGCCATTTGCCTAGCGCGAGGGGTGAAAAACGTCATATAAGACGTGGTGATCACCGAGAAGGGGTCGAGTGAAGCCGCGGAGGGAGGGGGAGGGGGGGAGGGAGCTACTGCCGGAGCAGGGAGCGGCTGAATGAGGGGCGCTGGAGCGCGAATGCGGGGGTCCATGATTGGGGGATGCGGGAGGGGGGGGGTTGGGGTTTGGGAGTACCCATGGAGGGGAAAGCTCGCTGATGTTGCAGCTGATTCCAGGGGCTAGGCCTCTGGGGGCTAAGCCTTGCTGGAATTTGGGCGGAGGGGGCCTTGTAGGCCGAGGGAGCTTCCCTCTGCTGGCGAGCGTCAGAGCGCTTAGTCAGCTTGGAGGAGGGAGCCTTGGGGGCTTTGGGGCAGCCTCTGTAGTTCGCGGGATGCCCTGTCTGCCCGCAGAGCACGCAACTGGGAGGCTCCGTGCAGAGCGAGCGGTCTTTTGGGCGCGTGCAGTCCGCAGTGCCATGCTCACCCAGGCACTTGACGCACCTGGGCTTAGCATAGCAGTGCTTTTGCGAGTGCCCGTAGAGTTGACATCGGTGGCATTGCCCGATTGTCGAGTTCTTATGTGGCTTTTCAATGTCAAAGCCAGTCAGGTTGCAGATGGCTTTGACATTGAATATCGGGTGGATACGGGCCTCGGTGGGGGGACATACCACGAGGACCATGTCGAATGCCTCGCCGCTGCGGGCGCGGTGCATGCGGTGGACTTCGTCGACAGGGATGCCCTGCAACGTTAAGTCATCCTTAATGTCGGCGGAAGGGATTTCACGTGGGATCCTTTTGATCACCACGCGAGTCTGTTTCTCCTCGGGGAGGGAGAAGGTGTGGAACGCCACACCTCTGGAACGGAGGAGTCGAGTGATGTCCCGATAGTCTTTCGACGTCGGGATGGTCACCTTGATACCCTGTTGGGTATTGCGGGCGCTGGTGTATGCGATCTTTTGATCGCAGCACCATCTGGAAATGTCGGTCCACTTCGCCTTATCCTGAATATAGATAGGGGGAGGGGGGGGGATCTTCTTCTTCTGGGTGCCAGAAGTAGAAGGAACGGGGGACATGGGGGCATCCTGGCTCGAGGATGGAGCGGGGGTAAGAGGGGTCAGAGAGAGGGCGGTGGGGGTGAGGACCGCGGGGGGGGAGGGGGGAATGGGGGAGCTAGGGCCTGAGGCGAGTTCCTCGAAAGCGACCACCTTGGTGGCCTGGGAGGAACTCTGCTTCTTCTTCTTCCTCTTGCTTCCCTTCCCGGTGACGGGCACGAAGCCTTCGTCGTCAGAATGGGAGGAAGAGGAGGAGGAGTGAATGGCCTCAGGATCGGACTGAGACAGCTGTGGGATAGTGGGGAAGGGGGTGGCCGCCCGCTTTGAAGAAGCGGGCATTGGGGTATCGGGCCGCCTCTGAGAAGTGGGCACGTCGACGTCCATGTCCCTGGAGGGAACGGACGGACTGAGCGGGCTCTCAGGGGCGGGAGGGGCGAGAGGGGCTATTAAGACATCGCTGAAGTCGGCGATGGCCATGTCGGGGAAGATAGCGCGGTGGAGCTTAGTGAGCTCCTCGGCATATTTTTCCTCAAGACTTTCCTTTTTTAGGATCGTCGTGAAGACCTCGAGGATTAGGAGCACCGACCTTGCGGTGGGGTCCGAACTCGGCTCTATCGTGAGCGACATAGTTAAATGTCGGGGGAGCCTAACATTCCCTAAAACCTATCTCCCCGGATGGACTTGTCCGGGGATGTGTGACCCTCCCTGCCGGGTATAGACAGGGAGGTGAGTACCTACTGGTGAGCCCTAAGCTTGCTTTGGCCCGTTGCCTATCTTATTTGTGCAACGGGGTCCTAACATGGGTCTGGTGCGAAGGGGTAGACACACCCAACCGACACCAGGTGTGTAGCTGTTGAAGGAAAACTGTCACCAATGCCGACTAGGAGACCCCCCAAGGCCGAACACTGGGACCCGTCCAACTGACTGCCTCACCCTGATGGGGATCGGCGGGTGTGATTGGGTCAACACCCCACTCGGTTTCGTTGGCACCGTATGGTATCCACCGAGGACCACGAAACTGTGGTTTTTCCCTGAAGGGGACAAATAACCCGACGACCGTTTTATCGAAAATAACTGTTAAAAGAAATACTAAACTAGTTGTGCCTTGAAAAAGGCACACAACTAGCGGCTGAAGATAGTCACTATATAAATATAGTACTATGTAGATCGTCACGAGGTGCGACGAAATCTTGATAGCAGGAACCACAGAGCCGGAATCGGGAGCACTCGAACCACAAACACGTCCGTCCGCTACCGCTGCCGCGCGCCGAGTGATTGACCCGATAACGTCCTTACAATTCTTTTTATATCCTACAAACGTCACTTTATGTCAAACATCTACCGTCATTTTATACTAATCATAGATGATCATATATTTTGGTTTAATAACTTCCATTAAAGGTAATAATAAACAAATCTAATGTATTATAATACAGTTTTAAAACATCATAAGGTAATGAGGCAATTTAATAAAAGCTAATTCCTTATTCTTAAATAAAATTCAATAGAATATCAACATCAACTGACAGTATTGTAACAATCGTTGAAACGGTTTATTATATTAAAATAGCAATATAAAATCTAAGATATGCTACAAGTATCATTAAATATTACGTAATAATTTATAGTTATAACATCTATATTATTTTTAGGTAAACAATACTTAGTCAAATTAGGTACTTCTACATTGGTCCCAAGCTTCGTAAATGTGACAGATGTCAAAATCGAACAACAATATTTTACCATTAACATAGCCTCACAAAGAATAATCTAACAAGTGCGTTTACGGAGACGCGATTTTACACGCGTTTGTTTGAAATGGAGCGTTTTTTGCGGCGGAGCCCGCGAATGGCATAGCCGCGTCACACGCGGTGTTTCATCACGGCGGCGCACACAGCAGCAATTCTCGATGAAGCGATGCCCGCGGCATACCTTCTCCCAGTCTTATTTGTAAATCGCACAACGGAGACTGATGCAAGTTGAGAGTGGCAAGTTGCGACATGTGCACGCCTAACGGCGCCCGGCATGGGCGCTCGCTTAGACTGCAGCGCTTGATAAAATTCGTTACATAGGAATTCATACAATTTTATTGAGCGACCGAAACGCAGCGTACAAAATGCGCGTCTCGGGTGCTTGTTATAACTAGTCCCTTAGTAGAAAGTTTAGTATGGTCCCTCTTTTTAACTGTTGAAATTGTAGCTTTGAAAACATGCCAAGTTGCATTATAACTTTAGGCCTCATTTACGGAGACGCGGGGCGTGGCGCGTCGCGTGCAGTGTGGCGTCACGCGGCGCGTCTGACGTTTTTTCTGTTTACGGTGCGGCGGCGCGTATGATGATGATGGTATGATTAAAAAATATTTTTTGTTGTTCATGATATGTCACCTAGAGGGCGCCATTTTCAATTTAATATAAATAAAAATAAAATAATAAAAAATGTTTTATTGACATAAAAAGGTGTTACATTCTAATTTGAAGCCCTGACTCCTGAGCTAGGTGGAACCTGTGTTACAGGAGCCAGTGTTTTTTTTTTAAACTTAACAATTTATGCAATAAAATTAAAACAATATAAATTTAGTGCATGCATGCTTGCTCGTGAGTGGTTTATGTATGTTTGTGTGTTTGTTGTGTTTTGTGTGTACGTGAGTGTGTTGTAGGATTGTGTGTGTATGAGTGTATGTGTGTGTGTGACTGATTGTGCTTTGGTCTTCATATAGCCGATGACCAGCGGATGATCAAGAAGCTTCCAACGATACCTCATTTGTCAAATTGTGATGAGTCTTTTAGAAGATAATATGAGGGAACAGACATAGATAAATACATAGAAACCGGTCAAAATCATAACCCTCCTTTTTGCTTCGCCGTAGTCAGGTAAAAACTAAAACCCAACTACGACAAAAAAGTCAAATAAAGAGATATAAACAAGACATCACGGACAGACCAATTAAAAATCCGGAGTCATACGTAATCTGTTCGAGTTCGTTCGTTATACCAATAACCGAAGAATAAAGGTATTATTCTAAACAAGTTTTATTTAGGGGCGGTCAGTCGCTCCAATTGTTCACCTTACAAGAAGTTTGTCAAAAAAAGTGGGAGTAAACGAATTTGGATCCTGAGTAAATCGCAATAAGATTTAATCTCCAGTGCGAATTTTCAAATGAACGTAGAATGGGCTCGTTGGCTATGTTGTAAATTTTCTCCGCAAGAAAATTCACCGCAATACAGAGCAATGGCGCTAGTTGTACCTACTTCTTTCTATACTTCGTGCTACTATACCAGTCAAAAATCTGTCAAATAAAATGTATGTCATCTTGAGTTTTCAAATATCAACATTGAATTTTATATGTTTATTTAGACTCGGTATTTATTTATTTATCAATCAATAACACTTGTAATATTCGTTTTGGAAGTGGTTTTAGTGTTTATTTCATGTTTTCTATGTCTCAGTTTCTTTTGTGGAATGTGATAAATTACGAAAATATTATTTACGAAAATAAATAATATCTCAGCGCAGCTAAAAGTTTGAGCGCAGTCCTCTCGTCTCAACAGAGCGACGCCGACTGATTTGTGAAACAAAAATATGCTTGAAGTTCCCGTAATGTGCGACGGAAGATGGCTTCTTCCACGAACTAAGAACGTCGTAAGTCCTACAAGCTTTGATTCGTAATAAAACCAAAAATAAAAGGAATAAAAAAAAAAACCTACACAATTTTTTTTGCCTTGTTTTAATACATATAATCATCTAATTTTTATCATAATAGGCATTAGCATTTTAAGTACAAATCGAAAATACGTGAAAATTAGAGGTAACTTCGTGATATTTTTTTATCGAGAAAATTTTAATATTTTGTGTTTCTGTTACACAAAAAGTTTGGAAATATCATGTAGTTACTCATACTATTTTTATTTTATACCTAAGTCTTATCAATTTTATGAAAAATCAAATTGAAGACAGGCAATTTTGGTTACGTCCCGGCCTTAAGTGCTGCTACATCAGAGATCAACTTCTTTAGAACAATGTCCTGCTCTGCCTTCCAGGTTTGTAACATGACTTTTATCTCATCGATTTGATTATCCGGGCATTGGTCATCCGATCTCATACGTTTCCGGGTATAAGTATTGTGCGAATCACTTTCGCCTATCCCTGCTGTAGATAGGTCAGGCTCGGACAGTGTATCAAAAACAGCCCTAGTGGTCGCAGGACTCGTGGTCGGCGGTGTGCGCGCCGTGCGAGGTATTTCGGTGCTGGGCCGAGCGTTTTTATAATAGCGAGTGTCGATATAACGAGCGCGTAGCCGATGATATGGCTCGTAGGCGATGTACGCGTAGGCCGTAGCAGCGCGTAGCCGTGATGGTGACGTCAGTGTTTCGCGTAGCCGATAGGATAGATGAGAAAAAAAAATAGGCAGTCATGCGGATTCGACTGCCGAGTTGCTGACAGAAGTGAAAACTTAAAACTTTGGAATACCTACCTGTTTTTTTTTTTAATTTATAAATTAAATATATTAGGGCGACGAAATAATTGAGGACTACTTTCGGCTTTGTGCGCGTAACTCGGTGTACGATATCGTAGATTTGCGCATGTGTGCTAGAGAAAAATGTTGCGAGCGTAATTGTGCTGAGACTCCCAAGTGTGAGAGATATACTTTGGTGAAAAGTTTTGTTATTAGGTAATATTATGTTTTATTTGTCTTAGTAGTTTTTTCTTTGTGGTATTGTGTTTTATTTGTATATCCCACGTTATATCAGCTGGGAATCTAAAAGATATCATATCAAACATAACTATTATTTGAATATACAATGTGGAGACGACAATACAACAATAAATGAAAACACTGGCAATACCAATGCATAAGAGTATTTTGGAACTATCAAATAAATCCTAACATCAAAATTAAAAAATGCATTTTTTCAAACGAACTAAATAGTAATGACAGGCCGACTATGGGGTTTGCCGATCTTTGACTAGCTATCGTAACTCAACTATTGGATATATTTGATACATTTTTTATATGTAGACCGAGAACGTCATTAGATATTAGCTGTTTTATTTTTTGTCGTATTGTTGTCTCCACCTTGTATTTTACAAATACTTACGTATCATAACAACATGCCTACTGTACTCGAAAACTAAATATGCAATAATAAGTTAATAAAAACGCACTAGTTGTAACGTGTCCGTACAAAAATCACAAGTTTTCTTACTTTTGGGAAAAAATAATGTTCTTAACTTGCAATACACACAAATGCGTCTAGAAATCGTGTTCCGACAAATATTATTATGTCAAATATTTTTGCGATTTTGTTTAAATTACGCAGAAAATCGGTTACTTATTTATTTATCAGAAGTAATCCCAAAGACTGTTTTTTGAAAGCATGAGTTTGCAGCAGTTTATGACACAGGATGGCATAATTTCGCAATTATTGTTTAACCAAAAGTACGTCACGCGGTCTCACTCACTCGCGGCAGACTGCAGAGCAGACTACCGAGCGGCCGTCTTCATATTATGGCCGAATCGTCTTCATATTACGTGCCATACTTTTTTGAGCGCAACGTTGTGTCCATACTTTTTTATTGGTCTGACCCCACCTATGAAATCAGCGTTTTGTATGGGGAATTTTAAGACGTTGCATTTTTCGTACTAAAATTTTCTTAATTTATATAACAACCATGAACACTAATGTTTTAAAACCTTTATGCACTAATGTTTAAAAACTAAGATAATGTATGCCACTTAGATTAAGCGAAAAAAAGTTCTGGCTAAGTTAAAAAAAAAATAGTGGTCATTTCTGCTAACAAAATGAGGAGTCATTTTTAAGGTAATTTTTATGTTTAGAAAATTATAAGTAATAAAGTTTTTTTACTATTGGTAGTTGTCTATGATGGCCATTATTCGATATAATACCAAGCAATTGATGAATATTTTAAATCATAGAAGTGACGAGGTTCTATATTTGTGAGAAAAATCGCCAATTTCATAGGTGGGCACCCAATATGTAGTAAGAAAACATGTAATTTAAAAAAAATTAAGTAATAAAAACTAAAACCCAACTACGACTAAAAAGATATAAACAAGACACCGCAGACAGTAACACGTAATCTGTTCGATTTATGCCGCCCTAACACGTGTGACTCCGGATTTTTAATTTGTCTGTCTGCGGTGTCTTGTTTATACCTTTTTAGCCGTAGTTGGGTTTTAGTTTTTATTACTTACTTTAATTTTTTTAAAGTTCACTTTTTACGCAGAGACGGGTTTTTGATTTTTTTAATTGAAAGTAAGAAGTAACCGATTTTAGTTTTTATTACTTTAATTATTTTTATAACTTTTTTGGGATTATAATCAGTATATATATTTTTGAAATGTGCTCATTAAGCCCTTTCATTTAATACCCAACATAGTACGACTTAACTTTTTTTTTTATGCTCCTGACTTTATGTCCTCTAGAGGGCGCCATTTTTAATGAGACGTCACATAGTCTATAACCAGCGGACGATCAAGACGCTTCCAACAATACCTCATTTGTTAAATTATGATAAGTGATTTAGAAGTTAGGAGGGAACAGAATATGAACATACATACATACATATATACATACAAACATACCGGACAAAATCATAACCCTCCCTCTTTTCTTCGCCGTAGTCGGGTAAAAAATAATTAAGTGCCTAATAAAATTGGTCCTATTCGAGCTCATGTTTATTTTTTTTATTTGGTAATATTTTTGTTAGCATAAAAGAACGCTATAATAAATTTACTGCTTTAAATACTAATTTTCCGACAACTTTTTATCGAATACAATAGATAAAAAAACGACCGAATAAAATAATACATTTGCTGACGTAATCTTTTTCCACCAGCTTAAATTGCGTTTTAACGAAAACTACAGCAAGTCATTTTCATCCCAAAACCCGGATTAGAAAATGGTGAAGAAAATTCTGCGAGTACCTTGGAAGTAGCGCTCGCCGGCCGCCGCTGCCGCGGCACTGCTCGCGGGGCGACTCATATAATGTCGGTATGGTCACAGTTCTAACATAACCTATTTCACCCAGTTTTTCACCTCTGCACCCGAATGCAACTACCGGTAGGTAGTTATTTTCATTAAAATAAATTGAGAGTTCAAAAAGTTATTCTTTATCCAATAGTAGAAATTAAGCTGGTTTCTATAGAGCTTAAGAAAGCGATTATTTTAGCAGAACATTATGTTTTCGGAAAATTAGTATTTTTTTCGGAAGTTTGGTATTTTTTTCAGTAATTCATTTTAGCACAGCGAAGATAGTATTACAGTCAACCACAGATCGCTGGAAGTTAATTTGTTTTTCGGAAACTTTATTATTTTCCTAAAACAAAGGCCCGACTGTCTGTCTGAAAGCGATAAACTTAAAAACTACCAAACAGATTTTCGAACGGTTTTCACCATTTCACCATAAATGAAATTTTTTCTAGGCATTAAGTACTATCGTCTTACTCTTAAGATAGTACTTAATGCCTAGAAAAACTGCCTTCCCGTATACATAGCAGACGAACACCTCTTTCCCGACGCCCAGGGTGTCTCCACCGGCGGCGGTTAGGGGCGTGAGGGAGCAAACTTTGCCGCTCCCTCACGCGTTCCGCCTCCTTCTTAGTGAGCATTACTGCTTCGCAGGAGGAGGTGATGGCATCCCATGCTCTCTCGCTCCGTACCATGGCCTGGACCAGGGCCGGACGCGAGAGGTCATTGCCGCCGATCGCCTCCACGAGGACACGGTGGTGCTCCGCCCAAGCAGGGCATACCTCCACCGTATGCTCCACTGTGTCCTCCGGGCGATCCACACAGTGGTGACACCCGGGCGTTTCCTCCCGCCTAATCCTACACAGGAACCTCCCGAAGCTGCCATGTCCGGTGAGGACCTGCGTCAGGCGGAAGGTGAGGACGCCGTGGCACCTCTCTAGCCACTCCTCAAAGAGGGGACTTATCGCCGCAATTGTGGCGTGTCCCGAATGGTGTACATAAGTCCGTAATTTGCAAAAGAAACACCTACATTCGCATGAAGAACCTACAATCAAAATAAAAAACCTTTTATAAAACGTAAATTGTGTGTAATGTAATTTAATGAATATTATGATTATTATGCTGTTTTGACGACAAGTAACTCACATTCAGCGTACAGCTTAATAAAATGTAACAATCTATGTGGAAATGTGGACACAAGAGTCATTCAGCCGGAGTTCAGGGACTACGTGAATGACATGTGAATGACAACGATACAGTCTCTATGGACAGCTCTCTTCAAGCTCACTTCACCTAACGCTGAGATTTTTAGAAAATCGATCGGCAGTTACATGACATGAGGTGGTGAGATATAATTTGGGATAATTTGCAACATGTAGTAGCAGGTTAACGTCTTGCGGGCGTGTCGGAGTCCCTGTAGGTGTGGCGCGCGAGGCGCAGGCTGGCCGCGTGCATGGAGGAGCGGCGCCGTCGTGGGCCCGCGGCGCCCGAGCCAGAGCGCGCGCGCGCCTCTGCTTCCTGCAGCGACCCCGCCTCGTCTCGCGTGGACCCCGCCTCGTCCCGGCCGGACCCCACCGAGCCCGCCACGGACCCCGCTGAGCGCGCCGTATCCGCCGACTCGGTCGACGAGCCGCTCAGCGGACCCTGTGACGCAGCGCATCAGACGTGAGAGAATGGTAGAGCGTGCCGCATAGCTCATGTACCTAATGCTTATGGTAGCAACCTGAAGTGGTTTGACAGATTGCTCGAAGCGGAAGACGAAGCGTAGTTCCGACCAGAAATGAATGTGGAAGCGGCCGCCTTCAGCACGGGTGCGCTGAACGGCCGCCCAGGCCAGGTCACAGCATGACAGCACGATGCCCAGCGCGCAGCCCACCACCAATACCAGCCACAGCCCCAGGAAGTTCGTCATCGATAGCTCCTCGCTCTCGTGCTCTTCGTCCACCTGCAACACATACATGCAGCTGGTGCGGCTGATACAGCATCATAACGTAGGGCTTCAATAACGAGAGTGACCCGCTTGCTCAGGGTTCTAAACTAACGTGGGCCCAGTTGCCTATTATCAAATTACAAAAGGTGGAAATGGTGGAATTGGTCCCTGGTCCTAGTTTTGAAGTGGGACGAGTTGCGTTTTGGAGTTTCGTTTATGTTCGCGTATAGCACTGAGGGCAATATTATTATGTCCATTGTTCTTACGTACGGGACCCTTACTCTCTGTTGCTCCGACAGGTCATTGTGTCCTGTCATCCTCAAAGGAGTGTCAACTTGAGTGTCGCACTGAGGTACGCAAGAGTAGGTACCTTGCAGGCACCGCCGCCGTGCTTCTCCTTCCACCAGGTGTGCTGCATCTCGCGCAGCGTGCCTGCCTCCTGAAGGTTCAGCAGGCCCAGGTTCATGCTCTGCCGGAACTTGGAGTCTGCAAAAACAACATTTTTCGTTTTTCTTTCACGAACAATGTATACTAATAATAAACAAGAGCACAGCCGGCACTTACTCTTCTTCATGGCGATGCCGTAGCCCTTACTGTCGAGCAGCGACCCCACCTGCGGGAGGCACGGCCGTGAATGCGGGTGACTGTGCACGTGGTGTGCGACTGTTCTGCGGCGGTTAGACTCACCCTGGTGACGCCACAGTTGCGCTCCGTCTCGTAGTCGATGGAAGTCGACTCCATCAGGAACGCGTATTTTCCACTCTCTACTCTGCAATCGTTCGCTTTACTTAGGATCAGCAGCAAGTATTGGCTCAATTCGGAATTCTGATAATTTTATTTCATAGATTGTTAATGTACAATGTCGTGATAGCCCAGTGATAAAGGTGCATGTCAAGCACGAGGCTGTGTCTATACCGGCCAAGTATCGAGTACCTGCAAGCCTAGTTCTGCCAGTTGTCAGTGCGTCAAGAAAGCAAGTCAGTTTTTAACCAACTTCTTCAAAAAGGAGGAGGTTCTCAATTCGTCTGTATGTTTTTTTTTTTTTTTTTTTTTTTTTTTTTGTGTGTATGTTACCCGATTACTCCGCCAATTATGAATCGATTTTGATGATTCTTTTTTTGTTTGGTAGGTCATGCTTCAGAGGTGGTCCCATATAAATTTTATTAATTTTGCTTGCGTAGTTTTTGAGTTACCTTCAATAATTACGTAGTTTTCCCACTTTGCGATGTTGATGACATGTTAATTGACTCCGTCACATAGCAGACAACGGTATACGAATTTGTGTGGGGTAGTTACCACAACTAAAAAGTGAAAAATAAAAACTTTTTACAAAAAAAAAAACAACCGACTTCCAAAAAAAAAGTGAAAAATAACTTTAATTTCGGAAGTCGGTGGCAAAAAACGAAAATTGAAAAGCAAAGACACCGACTTCCGAAATTAAAGTTATTTTTCACTTTTTTTTTGGAAGTCGGTTGTTTTTTTTTTTGTAAAAAGTTTTTTTATTTGTTGTTTTTTTTAGCTACACTACATGTCCCACTGCTGAGGAAAGGCCTCCCCAAGTCATTCCAAGCATCCTTTTTCAGGGCCACCTCGATCCAACCCTTGCGGGAGTTATACGTCTAGGTCGTCCCGCCTCTTGCTGGGCCGGCGTCGGCGGCGCCGTCCATCCTCAGGCACCCACCGTGAGGAGACTGTTGCCCAAAGTGGGCATTATAGCAGTGCCGTACCCAGAAATTCGTTTCGGGGAGTTAGGGTCAACTTTTTTTAGAATAAATAAAGTTTTTCTAATTTCAGAGAACCCAGAGTACAGATTTATAAAAAAGAGTACCTAAGTATAATTTATTGTTATTTTCAAAACAGCATTTTTGTGTTCGTTCATTTTGGCAAAAGAATTTTAAAAAAAAATACGATCTTAGACATTTTATGTCAGAATTCAAAATGAAGAGCTTAGATATTACCAATTTCAATAAAGCCCTGTTTCTCTCTTCCCACCACTTTGCAGATATGACTAAAAATACCCCCGCTGTGGAGAATATAGAATGCAAGAATGAGTGAAGCGAGCCCGATTATTTGTTGCATTCCGCTTCTAATAAGTTAGGATTTCTTTCTCTTTGACCGTTCATACAGAAATAGAAGTTTATCGTATCAACTTTTATGCAGAAAAGTTTACGAATTAAAAGAGAATAATTAATATAAAATGCAAGCGAGCAAAGCAAGCTCGAACATTTTAGCACCCCTCACCACCACCCCTCCTGGTATACAACAGTATTTTTGTTTATGCTAAACCCGAAAAGGGGTCATTATACTCATCATTTTGAACAACTTTTTCTATGGGAGCATAAACAAAAAATGTATATGTATAGGTTAGAGTTTAGACTCTCTCAGAGAATGCTGAAGTTGCAGGAAATCATTCAATACAAAGTTAGAGTCGATAAAAATACAGTATTTAAGAGTAGTTTTTGTATAAAGTACGTACGCGCGAAAAAGATTAGGTACAATAAATTATCAAATGTATTAGAGTACGGACTACCCTAGTCTTCGATCTCTGGATTGAGATTCTGGTTTCTCACATTTCGGGGGGGGTTCGAACCCCGATCATCCCCCTGCCTACGGCCTTGAATTATAGATATATTTACTTGGCGATGCCCTCCGTGTTGGAAGTGGGCATCTTGTGCTTGCTCATGTGCTGGAACATCCGCTGGTACAGCTCGCTCTGCGAGTGCTGCAATCACAAACAGATCAAACTGTACTTATCATACATCTATGTTTTACACCACTCAAGAATACCTTAGCTTATAGCTATAAGATTAGAAAATCATAGTAATCTCATACTATGCTGCTAGTAGTGCCAATAGTAGTCAAGTATATAATCAGTGTAATAATTAAAAACAAAAACCGGCCAAGTGCATGTCGAACCACGTATAATGAAGCGTTCCGTAGTTGGGATGAATTTATCCAACAAACATAACATTGTAGTTGAAAAACATGTTTTTGCAACTGCAAATTTAAGTTGGTCGATTATTACTCGGTAACTTGTGAAGCCTACTTAGCTGTGATATTTTTCCTTTTTTTCGTTATACAATGTGGAGACGACAATACAACAATAAATGAAAACACTGGCAATACTAACGCTAGGAGTATTTTGGAACTAGGTATCTTTAGAAATCCTAACATCGAAATTAAAAAAGTCGATTTTTCAAACAAACTAAATAGTAGTAAATTAGATAGACGCTGTTTCTTTTTTGTCGTATTGTCGTCTCCACCTTGTCTAAACTAGGTACTGTTGTGATTCTTTTCACATATTCAAAACCAACCATTTGACTGGCGGGGGGGTACACATGATTCTAACAAAAAAAATTTACGATTTTATTTTACCACTTTTCGGCCTAATTTATAGTATACCCATACCAAATTACAGCTTTCTAGCACTAAGAGTCTCTGAGCTAAGCCGCGGACAGACGAACAGACAGACAGACGGACATGGCGAAATTTTAAGGGTTCCTTGTTGACTACGGAACCCTAAAAAGTAGGTCAATTAAGGGTATTTAAATTTCGCAATACCAAAAACGGTAATACGAGGATGTTAATGTTAGGTAACATTCATGCCTCTAAAGGTACTTAACCGAATCGAACTTCAAAATGCAATGCAAACAATTGTATATCATTTCAATAAAGACCTAAAAGAAGAAAATAAAAGTTACAAAACTAAAACCCAACTACGACAAAAAAGTCAAATAAAAAGATGAATGAATCCGGAGTCACACGTTGTAGCGCATAAATCTAACAGTTTTTTTTTTGGGTTTTAGTACATAGGTACTATATGTTCCTAAAGTCGATAGGCAAACTCATTAAGCAATGGATTGAAGCCTTCTTCTCTACGTTGTTTCAATACTTTATGCACGCACACACACTCACTTTGTCTGCAACTGATAGCAGTTTATTATTTCAACCATCATGTTAATGACAGAATAGCTCAGTGGTTAATTAATGTGTATGATAGGTGCCACTATTGCGAGGCAGGATCGAATCTCGCCTGCGGTTTATTTTATTTTTATTTTCTGTAATTACTATTTGTAGTTTTTGTTAGCTTTTTATAATACCTAGTAGTATTTCGATGATTAAAATTTAGTAAGTATTTGTATTTTTTTTTTAATTACTGGTAGTTGTTCGATAATCATTGGTGTTTTGTCTCTTTCGACTTGTTCACATAAATAATTAAAGTTTTTGTTGGTAGACCACAGAAAACTAAGTAAATTATTTTGATTTCTGTGAGGTAGACAGATACAGTTCGTTTTATAAGAGTATTCAACTAATAGATCGTTGTTGGTTCGTGGTTATTTAGGAATTGTTGGTGACGAGTGTTTTAAATCTACTAGCGGTGAGTTGTGGTTATTATTTTCAAAATGCAGTGAAACATAAATATTGAAACGAGGACAAATATGATTGCGCTGCGTAAAAGTGGATTTAATATAACATAAATATCGAATGAAACCGGACTAAGTGTGAGTGTTATCATTTACATATTTCTTAATTTACTTAACATAAGTCTGAATCAAAGGCATTGTTATTCCTTATAATCAGAAGATGCCCTATTAAATAAAGTTTAAAATTAATTATGAGGTTTAAATATAAGAAAAGAAACATATAAAACGGTAATGTGAAAGATTATTTATTTCGATTAGTGAATGATAAATAATTATTCTTTGTAATAAATAAATAATGTTACTTATATTTTTTTTTCTTAATTATGAATAGTAAAGTAAACAGTTTTAGTATTTTTAACCCCAGACGGAAAAAGAGGGGTGTTATAAGTTTAACGTGTGTATCTGTGTGTCTGTCTGCGCCATCGTGCCAAACGGCTGAACCGATTTAGATTTTTTTTGGTTTTGTTTGAAAGGTGACTTAATCGAGAGTGTTCTTAGCTGTGAATCAAGAAAATCGGTTCAGCCGTTTGAAAATTATCAGCTCTTTTCTAGTTGATGAATGGATGTGAGCATCTTCCACAGGTCTAATCGATTGGAAATTTAGAATTCTCTTATTTCAATGATATGAAAAGAATATATGTAGTAACCTTGAGCTGATGCTGCAGCATCACCTGGAATTTGCAGGATACCCAACTCCCTCACGAACTTTCAGCAGAGGTATCGTGTTTGGACTCATTGGAAAGGTCTCAACAAATAGGTTACAGATAGATGGTGATCAAGGTCTGATGATGGAGTAGGAAAGATAAATGAGAGTAAATTAGTAGGTAACAAGCTTCACTGTGGCAAAAAACGTACAGCTACGCAGATTTCGGCGAGCTGCGTGTTGATCGTAGCGTTTCTACTAGTATTATATTATATAATTTAAAAAGCTGGAAATAAAAATTAAATTAAAAATTTAAAAAACCCCCGACAAAAACAAAGCGTCTAAAAAGTAAAAAAATAATATCATAAAAGTTGTAGGTAATATTTTGATCCAAGCGTCGTCGTGTCGGGGGACGGCTTTTTAATTTAATTTTTATGTTTCTTGCAGAACGAGCACGACGCGCGCGAATACATGAAGCGATACGGCAGTGTGTGTACCGAGTTGCTTACACATACAGATGTACGGACTGTATCGTGTGTTCAATCAGCTATGATCCTTAACGCGCCTATCCAGTTTAGTACCCTTATAGTACATATTTGCTAATTAAGCCCTTTCATTTGATACCCTTCATGGCATCATAAAAAACATGTTTTTTTTAGTTCATGACATTTTGTCCTCTAGAGGGCGTCATATTCAATTAATCTGAGGTCACATAGCCTATAACCAGCGGACGATCAAGACGCTTCCAACGATCAAATAATATGATGCGTAGTTTAGAAGTTATGAGGGAACACATGAACATACATTACATACATACCGGTCAAAATTATAACCCTCGTTTTTCGCCTTAGTCGGGTAAAAACGAAGAAGCTCTTAGAGGATCCAAAAGTAATACCAAGTACAAAAAGACTAAAGCCACGTGCAAACTGGCGCGATATTGCGGGCGCGACAAGCAGCGCAACCCTTACCGCGCCTGTTTGTGGGAGCCTTAATTAGGGCGTACCTACTATCATTAGCCTACCTTATATATCATTAGCTCGAAAAAAAATTGACCGAATTTCATTTCACCTAAAACGTTTCAACTATTATCGTTTCGTTTTTTTTTACTTCATCGAAATCACGTCTGCCACAGTTGACCAATTCAATTTTTTTCGTGACTCCGATGTTTCATTTGGTCGAATTTTTTTTAGGAAGTTACACTTAGCCGAACCAGCCGCGGAGACGGGAGCGGGTCTTCAAACCACACTTCAAACCACCTGCTCCTCAGCTCGCGGGCCGCCCCGAGCCTCCGCGCCTACGCGGGCTTAAATTACACTCTAGGGGTAGGGCAGACAAGACTACGTGAAGTCGGTTTTACAGCGATTCGTTTCTGTCACTAAATTCAATATTGAAAATGCTACCAAGTAACCAGCTTTAAATTTGTGACCAAATAATATTCGGTAAAATGTTGTTTCGGTGTAGTGAAAATATGGCAAATGAAAGAAGTTCGTACTTCGACGATCCAAAAGTATGTCAAATAATGCAATAGCAAAAAAGACATCGGTAAAATGAAATTCGAACAAAATTAATCGATAATGTGATCGGTTCCCTACCTACTACATACCTACTTGGCTTCGATTCGAGACAAACTACGTTACATTGCGTATCGTTTTTTTTAATTTATATGTAACTCTAAAACATAAAGCCGACCCCAACATAGTTGGGAAAAGGCTAGGCAGATGATGAACTCTAAAACATAAAACCGGAGCTGGCAATCCGTGAACACCAACTGCGGTGTGCGACATACACACCTCGAAGAACTTGTAGGTGGCGCCATCAAACTTAGCTCCGTACTCGATGCCGAGCTGGTTGTCGGCCAGGTCCTGCACGTTGGTGATGATCTGGTCGGAGGACTTTTTGGCCAGCAGTGTGGCCAGGTTGGCCGTGTACGAACTGGTGATGACCAGCGCGAACAGCCACCACACACTGGCCACCGCGCGCGTGCTGTAGGCGCTGCGGGCAGAGGGCAGCAACTCGTACGCGTTTCGTACCACGCCCCAGAACTTACCGTGCGTTCGCCTTACTGGCGAAACATTTGCGACAAAACATGTTGAAATCTCTATCTTCTGTCAATGTTCCATACAATTTTTAACAGGAACTAGAGATTTAAACATGTTTTGTTGTAATGTTTCGCCAGTGCAAATGCAGGGTTAAGCCTCAAGGCGCTCGCTCGACATAAGTAAAGGGTTTTTCAATAAGAGCGCTCGAACTTAAAAATAAAATAAAAAAACCTGTTTAAGTGATATTGCCACATTTTTTATTTTATTTTAAAGGATATTCGCTGATATTATATATGGAATATAATTCCAGCCAAATGGCCGCCGCGACTCCGCTGTAGGTGGTGTATCCTGGTGGACCAATTATTTTGGATGACATTTTCGCATAAATGGGGCTCAATTTCACGAAGAGCGCGAGTTATGTTGGCCTTCAGGGCGGCAATTGACTGTGGTTTGCCTCATAGACTAGAGACTTCACGTAACCCCACAGAAAGTAGTCGAGCGGTGTTAAGTCACACGATCTCGGTGGCCAGTTGATGTCGCCACCACGCGAGACGACGAAGCCTTAATTTAGTTAGGCGAATAGAGCACTGATTTTGATAATAAATTTGAACAATTTCTACGCGTTGTTGAAGCGTGTAGCGTTCCATGGTGAAATGTCACGACTAAATATGTGTTCATGCCAAATTTGACAGCTATCGCTTTACCAAGACGCTTTACCGCTATGCGCTGTCAAAGTTCGCGCGTCCCTATTGAAAAACCCTTTATAACTTTCGCTAACTGTTAGCTATATAACTTTCTCGTGATTATACGGTTTCTTATAAGTAATTTAATCTTGTTTATAATGACCAGTACAATGACCTCTTTTTCGGCATTAGACTAGACAAAAAGTAACTTTGCATAATGTACTAACACGGGCGCGATCTCTGAGCCCTGCAGCAGCACGGCGCCCAGGTTGAACCACAGTGCGTTGGCGAGGGTGAACTGGTTCTCGAGCGCGGGCGGGTCCTCGATGCAGGGGTAGGGGTTCTGCCACTCCTCGTGGCACAGCCGCCCCACCACGTACAGCAGCAGCGACGTGCCCAGGTACGCGAAGCCCAGGCACAGCCACACCTGGCCGGGCATTACGATTATTGTAAATAGTCTTGCAAGTGCGACAACTACTACAACCAGCACAGGTTTCGTGTCGCACAGTATTAGTCGTACGTACCAAGATTTTGTTTTATGAACAAGTATTAATACTATTTCTCTTGTTGGTTGGTGATGATGATGTTTTCTGTCTGAGATACGCGACAGTACTCATCCTAACTATCCTAAGTAATATTATAAATGCGAAAGTGAGTTTGTTTGCTTATTACGCTTTTACGCTAAAACAGCTAAACGCATTTGGATGAAATTTGGCATAAGGGTAGTACTTGACCTGGAAAAGGGCATAGGCTACTTTACATCCTGGATCGAAGACAAAGTCGCGGACAACAGCTAGTTCTAAAGTACAGTAACACACAGATTATTTGTAACATTTTCTACGTTTTCTTTGTTATGTTTAGAGGTGCCACTGTACTTACGCCGTTGGAGAAGGGCAGAAGGAAGGCGAAGATCTTGGGCTCAGGCTGCTTGGGCGTGCGGAACAGGATACTGATGCCGAGGTTCATGAAGGGCGTGGTGAAGTCCACCGCGCGCTCGCGCTCCGCCGTGATGGTCAGGTCCGTGATCGCGAAGTCGATGTTCTGCACACAAAGGGATCATGTACTGCCTGTCCTCGTGGCCGGCACACTCAGTCAGGCGCGCGAGCCGTACCTCGTCTTCCATGAGGCGGCCCAGCATGCCAGACCACTTGCCGGTGACGTTGTCGCGCTTGCCGGTGTTGCCGTCCTCCTGCTCCACGAACGTGTAGTTGAACTGCAGCAGTTTTGCCAGCTTGTCGATCAGCTCGATGCAAAAACCTTTAATCGGACACACCGTAGTTACTACCTCCATATTATTAATTTTGATCCATAGTCATAATATACAATAGCCGTAAGGGCGCACCATACCACGGTCGATCGACATCGACACTTCGACAGTCGCGCTGTCCTAAAATTTCACCTCATATTTATAATAATAACATTCAAAATAGGTATGTCATAATGTCGTCGATCGACCGCACACGCGCACAAAAAGTAGCCAAATCAGTCCAGCCGTTAAGGTGAACGCAGACTTGGCCGCCAAAAAGTAGCCAAATCAGTCCAGCCGTTAAGGTGAACGCAGACTTGGCCGCACCGCAGTCTCCGCAGTCCCCGCAGTCATCGCTTTTTGTTAATGGCCTCGCACAACTATCCGCACCGCAGTCACTGCAGTCGTTCCCATCGCCGCACGCATGGCACTTGATTTCTCTCATTCAGTTTGTAATATAAATTAGGTGGATGCGAATGACGTCATCCGCGCCGCGCTAGCCGCAGCGTCCGCTGCGTGCGGTCCGGCGTTGGTGACGTCATCAGCTGCGGCTTGGGGAGTTCGGTCGTTTCAGGGACTGCGGCGACTGCGACGCGGGTGGGTGTGCGAGGTTGCATAGAACTTTATATAAAGAATTCGAATGCGAAGACTGCGGCGCGTGCGGTGCGTCCAAGTCTGTGTTCACCTTTATACTTATCTCAAGTTCTGCGCTTACCGGAGAAAATAGTATATTTGATCAGCAGGAGCGACTTGTTAGGGTTTTGACCCTACAAGTCATAGTATCATAAAAATAAATCAAATATCTACCTTCGTAGCGATCATTCCCAGATAAACGGTCCATGGACTCTTGCATCATCACATATGGTTTGTTCTAAAACAGAAAATGAACGCATTGTCTCCACGAACGTGCTAAATATAAAAGTCGTGTTAATGTCAAAGACGAACAAAAACAGTCGGACAGAATCTCGATAGCAAAAAACTGTGTCACTCAAGTCGGTCAGTTCCCTGTACGTAGGCATACCTACACACATTCACAAATTAGTTGGTTGGCCAATGGTCACTTGGTCACAAACTTCAACCCTCACACATATAACATATTCACCCAGACGTACAGCGAGCTGGCCGACTTGAGTCACACAGTTACTTGTTAGCTAGAATCTGTCCGCCTTTTTTTTATTCGTCCATTGTTATTGTACCTATATATAGCAAGGTGCTTAGATAATTCATATTTTCCCGAAAACCCTAGGGATATTGCGAAAACCAAACAGATACCCTAATTAGAAAGTGCCGGCACCACTCACTGTTGCACCAGCAGAACAGTAACAACAAGCAGTCAGACAATTCACAAACTCCACGAGTACATACGTATCGAAGGAAAGGAACCAAATAATGAGAGAATGAACATAGCAAAGACGACATTACAATAGCATCACACTTCATCACGAAGAAGTCCACAGCTTTTGCTGGCAACAGCCCTAGTGTATGTAAAGGGTGACAATCGACTAACGACAGTATTGCGCGCCTTAATTGACCAAGGGTCACATGAAAGTTTTATCAGTAAGGTAGCAACCCAAAGATTAAAGATAAAACGCAAAGTGACTAGAGGAACAATCACAACGGTTGGAGGTAAACACGCATAAATCACATCGTAGAAATTGGTCTTTTATTGAGGTGTGAAGATGATTTCAAGGTTTCTCTGAAGGCATAAGTCATATCCAATAACATAACCTCCAATTTGCCACCAAGATATTTCACCCCCAAAATCTCTGACTGGCTGCATTTACAAGGCCTCACCCTGGCAGACCCAAATTATAATCTAATTAATTACCCATGTTTGCAAACGAATAAATGATTTGATTTGAATCAACCAGGGCGAGTGGAGATTTTATTAGGTGTTCAAATCTATGACATAATTCTGAAAGGCGGTCTAATTAAAGATCCAATAAGCTCTACAAGTGCACAAGATACACTCCTAGGATGGTTTTTTTTTGGAAAGGTAGAAGAAACCATTTCTTCGGAAGGTAAATTACTGTCTGGCATCAACATATTGACATCTAGACACGCGGTCGCGTGTCAAGCCAAGTTCAAGATAAGAACTGGCGACGCAGCAGCCGTGTGTTATTATAATTACACGAACCATTTGGAGCTACTTTTCACACCTCAATAACTCAAAATATATTTAACATACACACATGAAACCTGATATATTTATTAATACCCCCTAGATTAGCTAGAACCCCAAATTTCATTAATACAGCTCAAACGGTTGTTGAGATATCAACGTCTAAAAATCGTCACTTTTATCACTGACTGACATACCTACCTATAGATCAAAAACCCAACCCACTTCCAGATGACCTAGAAAGTTGAAATTTGGTGTGTTGAATTCGCAGTTTTGACCGTCTATTTAGGCATATTTATATTTTTACCGTTTCTTTATTGTAAGGCCTTACTTCCGTCTAACTCCTCTAAAATGTTGGCTTGCTGATAAAAACTAGCCAAGTAAAATTTTCAGCTTGAATTCATACTAAGTGGTTTGTGTAAATAATTCGACTATTCAATGAAGTTATATTTTTAAATAACAAACATTGTTATAACAGAAAAAAACAAGAAATTTTGTTTTAAATTTATTTTAGAATGTTGTATGTTCTTTATACATTTCAGGATTATCTATAGAACTTGGCACCCATTTAGATCTCAATTCTTTTCTCGGCGAAGTCGATAACCACACTTTGAATTTGGAAAAATATACTGAAATCTTTCTGGGAAATAGAAGTTAAGAAACAGTAAGAAGAAACTAACAAAAGAAGAAGAAGACTTGAGAAAATATACAAAGGAAACGTACAAGCGAAATGTTGAAGGAAGATTGGTGGTTAAATTACCATTTAAAACAGAACATTTAAGCCTAAGCCATGTGAAGGTAACACTAGAGATATAGCACTAAGAAGAGACATGCAACTCGAAAAACGCTTTGAAAATGATATGAATTATACAAAAGTAATGAAGGAGTCAAGTAAAAGTAATGAAGGATACAAAATCCTTAAATCCTATTTTATCCTTAAATCTCATTCTCATAAAACTAGCTATTATTCTTATTCCTTCTCTGTCCATGCTCTAAGATTGTGGAACCCACTTCCGCCTAGCATTCGTGATTTGAAAACTGTTTCTCTATTCAAACATCTTCAACTTTGAGTATATTATTATACTAGCTGCGCCCCGCGGTTTCACCCGCGTAAGTCTCGATCCCGTGGGAATATCGGGATAAAAAGTATCCTTTATGTTAATCCAGGTTATAAACTGTTTGCCAAATTTCATCCCAATCTATTCAGCCGTTTTTGCGTGATTGAGTAACAAACATCCAAACACACAAACACACAAACTTTCACATTTATAATATTAGTAGGATAGGTACCTATAGTGTATTTATGTTTATATATTTAAGCTTTATGTATTTACTTAAGTATATGTTAATTTTCTTGCGTATATGGTGTAGGTATATTTAATATTTTTAGTTAAGACTTCGCATAATCATGTTTTTCCCTTCTTGTTCTCACACACTATTGTCTACATTTCTTTCTCATTTCTCCTTTCGCAGGTCTGCTGTAAGAAATTTCTTAAGAAATAAGCAGTACCTTTGTACTCATATTTTAAACTATGGTATGTCGTATCTATTTTGTATTTTACTGCGTGTACATAAATCATAAAATAAATAAATAAATAAAATAAATTGATCTGAAACATATGAAAATATTATAGAAACAAGATAGATACTTATTCAGAAGTATACTTATCACACCCTCCAGTCCTGAATAAAAAAGTGAAACTACGAAGGTTAGAGTTGTCTTTAATGACTAGTCCAAGGGTTATAATAATACATGAACTGCTGATAGGAGCTCAGCTACAGGAGGATATGAGATATCTAGTCATGAGATTGAGAATAAATCTGGTCATGAGATGGCAATGAATGAGTCTATCTGTTTTGTGTCTGACGTAGATGTCTGTACAGGTGCTGGTGACGAAAGCAGACGCAGACTACCAGCGTATTCTTTTGCGTAGCAACATTCAAATGAAAGAATCAAAGATTATCGTCTGCTCCGAGTCATATTCGGTACTGCTTCTTCTACCTTACTGTAAAAACGCTACAACACTAAATGAAGGCAGAGACTATCCTATAATCGCAGCTGAAACCATCAAGCATGATTTTTTTATGGATGATCTAATATCTGGACAGGTTACAGTCGTACAAGCTAGAGAAGTAGCTAAAGATATTAAACACATTATCCTACAAGGAGGATGTTTCAAGCTGCAAGTAAAAAGTGGGCGTCAGTGGCAAATTCCTAGAACTGATTAAGCTGAACAGCATAGCACAGCAATTTAAAATAAACATGAAGTTGAATGATACTGTCAGAACACTAGATTTATGACATAGGCGAAGACACTATTCATTATCATCTAGATTACGCCCTTATGACTGGAGTCGTGACCAAAAGAAATGTTTTAGCTGACATTCACCGGCTATTCAATCCGCGGGGATGGTTGGCTCCGGCGATAGTACCTGCAAAAATATGAATTCAATGTTTGTGGCGGAAGCGAAGCGCCTGGGATGACGAAATAGACCCTGAAACGGAAAAAGAATGGAAAATTTTATCACATTTCAAGGTTGTTGAACTGCAGCGATGGTTACAATGCACCACTGACTGCATGAAAAACGCTTCTGTTCACGGTTACTGTGACGCTTCTAACAAGGCATACGGAGCTGTTGCTTATCTGAGAGTGCTGGGAGAACACCATCAATATAGAACGACAATAATTGCTGCCAAATCCAGAGTTGCGCCTGTAAAACCAATGTCACTACCGCGATTCGAGCTACGCGGAGCAGTACTCCTTTCTAAATTATTGAAGCAATAAGAGAAGCTATGCATATTCCTACTAATAAAATATTTTCGTGGACTGACTTGACAATCGTTCTATCATGGCTGCAGGGAGATCCTACAAGATGGAAAACCTTTGTGAGGAACAGTCTTAGCGATCGATCGATAACTTCGGTAACAAGTAGTTTCACGTCCTATCAAGATACAAGACTCGGCCCACTATCAACCTCTGGTCTCCGGAAGAGAGTGCTGTGGCGGCATCTACATCACCACATGCGAATTACGCAAAATCAAAATCATAAGTGATTTATTCAAACTAGGCTGAGAATCAGCACTTTTCGAACGTCAAAAAAACATAAGACAGTTCCCCAAACCGCCCGCCCTTCATCTGACCAAGACGACGTCACACAAATCCTGCAGCGCGCTAACAGAGCTTACCGTGCGATTCATATAACGGGTGTAAAAGAGACGCTTAACGAAGCCAAAAGTCACTTGTGATCATTTTTTTGTTCTAGACCATACTTAGGAACCTTCTTTCTGGTTACGGAGAAATTGTAGGTCAAAGTTCCAACTTTTTCAGAGTTTTTTAAAAGAAAGCAAGTTTTAAATGCTTTAGCTTAATTTTAAATACCCCACGAACCCAGAACCGTTACATGCAACCATATACACAATGTTTTGCGTGCGTTACGTTGCGCACTACCATAAACAGCATTTTGTCACACCAAAAATAAAAGTCGTTTCCCAGCAATTATTTTAGTGCAATGTTACTCGAATGCGTAGTTAACGGCTATGTGATGTGTCTTTTTACATCCTGTATACATATAAGACTTCCCAACATCAATCGTCGGGTAGTTGCCCACCAGACACAACACCCGTCTGGTCGGAGGATCCTCCCTTTTCTATAGAGGATGAGTGAACTTTACACCCTGTACCTCATCATACCTCTAAATGTATAATTACATTCGATCTTGTTATGTACAGTCACAGACTTTAATTGATGGGCCACCTGGCACTGTTCGTATTTTAGCCGTGTAATGCAAATCGGGTGTATTCGGTTCCCGACACGCAAAGTCATGTCTTCGTATTAGAAGAAGAAAATTATATTTCATATCTTTACCGGTTGGCTGACCTGAGAGCCAGAACTACAAACTTGACAGCAAAGTGACTACCCAAAGTCATCCAATTGCAGGTTTAGCTTAGGTTGCTAGGTTACTGTTGCGATAGTAACGTTAGCGTGCGGAGAAATAATAATAGTCATTTCGACAAGTTCGAAAGTAACGTCTCTGACATTGATATTTCAACTGTCACCGTCTTCAGTTCAGTTTTCAGAAATAAGGAGTTAATGAGCTATGATTCAAAGGAGGTCGGTATCAAATAGATTTGACAATCTTAATGCAACATTGTATTTATTTTTAATTTTTTATCGTTGAGAACTTATTAGTCAACCTCTATGGATAAGACTATTTCTGATTAAAAGTAATTTATTTGTCATCTTGTTTACGAGCGTGCGATTTGAGTTCGTGTTTAATCGTGTAATCTCGTGAATATATGAAACTGCAAAATTGAAAAGTTTGAAGGTGGCTCATCAAATAAAGTCCGTGACTCTACCTATACATATTGTGAGTGCTATGTAGGCGAGCGAACTGCGCCCCGCCCCTCCACGTGCCTGTTGGTAACACTAGTGTGCAACAGACTAGCGAGTTTGATTGACAAGTGTCACCGTCCTTCCGCATAAATACTTCACCTTAATTGATCTAAAAATACTGGATTGTGAAACAAAAAAGTTTAGTGAAGGCTGAAGTACACAAATGTTTAATCTGTGCAAAACAGCGGGCTGATATCAGAAACCAGTTAATGGGGGACCTCGCCGTAGGTGATTATATGTTCCTTCTGGGGGACTGGCTCAAAAAACGAGTGACACCTGCCCCAGCATTCTTTCACTGTGGTGTCGATTTTGCTGGCCCATACCAAATCCTAATAGAATAGAATGGAATATACATATTTATTCAGTACAACATTTTAATGTTAGATGCCTGTACTAGGATAAACCTGTATCACAGGCGGCATGAGTTCACACTTTATGGTAGTTATAAGGTCAATAAAACTCTTAACAATATTTAACAATAGAAGTCTTGAAATAATGACAAAATGTAATAATCTAATTTATTACCTAATCTTATTTTTATATACCTTGTTTACTTATATACTATTTACCTTAAAAATAAAAAGACCAAAAAAGAGTCTTAAATACGTAATTTCTTATTTAGTTAGGCGTAAAATAGTTTCTTGCACTTTGTAACCTAGTAAACACATAATTATGATTTACCGCCAGCAGAATTTGTAAGTGGTAAATGTTGCACAAAATTAAAATCACGTTCGAGACTTGTTTATTCGATTTTTCTGCGGGCGACTAATGTGCTTAGACATCAACAAAATCGAGGATATGTAGGCTGCCCTCCTAATAGCAAATGCAGTAATCGACATTTTTACGATTTTCCGTTTTTGTCAAAAATGACATCTGCAGACTTTTAACTACACGTAGATTTTTTTTTTTTTTTTTTATTGTTTCTGGAACATCGAGATATTATAAGTAAAAATGCAGCATTTCAAGTGTAAGTATCTGATATTGTTAGTATGAATGCAGCAATGAGCATACACCAGATTAAAATGCAGTAATCACGTATTTAGTACCAAGTTAGAATGCAGTATTCCTGTACATTATAGAAAGAAACACAGTAGGGTCATACAAAAAAAGTGAAAATTCGAAAATATCTATACTAATATTATAAAGCTGAAGAGTTTGTTTGTTTGTTTGAACGCGCTAATCTCAGGAACTACTGGCTGGAATTGAATTGAATTGAATTGAAAAATTCATTTTGTGTTGGATATTACTTACATTTATCGAGGAAGGTTATAGGCTATACATATAACATCACGCTACGACCAAAGAGGTAAGAGCACAAACAGAGTATATTTAAAAGATATTGTTACTGTGGAGGTACACAGAAATAAAAGTAACATGTTTGTGAAGACAGATTATTATGGAATGATACACGAAATTGAGTTCCTAAAAGTAAAATACCTAAAGTCATTGTCAATTCCTGATCCTATCAAAAACATTCTTCCAAGGGGTGAAGAAGAAAGAAGCAAGAAAATCTGCTATTCTTTCCACACTGTCCAAAATAATAAGACAGATTACCGTTTTGGCAAAACCTTCACTTCAATCGACTCGACCTCGACTGATCTCGAATAGGTAGTTTAGAAGTAGAAGACTGTAATGAAACAAAGGCTATGAAATTTAATTTTAATTACTACTAAGACTGTTACAGTGCCATTATTAATTAATATTTTTAAGTTTTCTATGGAAGCAGTGTTCCGTTTAAAAGATTATAGGCGAAAGCGAATGAAGAATGATCTCGTTTATTTTACTAAACTTTTGTTACTAAATCACATGGTGATAATTAATAATAAGTATTTCTAAACATAATATTTTCTATATTTTTGGTTTGAAAGTAAAAGTTTGAAAGTAATAAAATATATTGTAGGTACTAGGTACGGACCTAGTACAACATATTTTATTACTTTATGTCCCAACAAAAAGACTGGTTAAATTATAAAATTAAAATATTTTCATAATTAATTATGTTTTTCCTTTTTTTTCTATTTAAATGTTAAACAACTCGTTTTTACACTGCATTATGCCTTTTATTCTACTTGTATCAGTAATCAATTTTGCTAGTGCTTAATGTAGTCAATGTATTTCCTAGATATAAATGCAGTATCAAACACGATTACTGCATTTCACTTCACTACTTTGATGTATCACAAATAGAGACACAAGGTTTAAGTGCAGTATTCAACTTTCTAAAGACCTACATAAGAAAAATTAACTTCAAAACTTAACTTAACGATACTTTGTATTTTTATGTACCTATTCCGTAACAAAACATATGAGTTTTATATCAGATATAGTAGAGATTTCAAAAAAACACTTAACCGCGCTTTTCTCGAAACCGCCATTTTGCAAGTACTGCATTTGCTATTACGAGGGCAGTAGGGCAGTGCAGTGTTTTGTTGAGAAAGCAATAAACACGGAAGTCTGGCCTTGATAATGACGCTCTAGTGCCCTCGTAGTCGATAGAGTTGATGTACCTGTACTCTGCTATTTTTCTAGCAGGGCAATCAGCGTCTCCCGTTTTATGGTTATTGGGCTTTTTAAAGCGTGAGCAAGTAGCACATTTCGGGGTGTCAGCTTTCTTCGGGCACTCTGACATCGAGTGTCCTTCTTCTCCGCAGTAACCATGTAGATTTCAGCTCACTGCATGTTTTTGCTGCATGACCATATTGTTGGCATTTGTAGCTCTCTGTATCTCGTAACCAGGGTGAAGTCCCTGATAGGGCAGGACGTCCAATTTATAAAAAGCCTTGATTGAGATAATAAGGCTTTACGTATAATCGCTGTACCTTCAATGATATAGTTACAGGTCGACGCATCTTTCTTCCCAGATTTGTGGCTTAATTTACCCAAGCTCAAAAAGGACTCCATAGGCATTGCTGGTAACTTGTCGGCTACGTTCTGTTCGTAAATGCACCTAAAGACTTCAGTTTCAGCCAAAGTAGTCGGCACACCTACCACGATCCGAGGTTTGCGCTTGTTGGGTTCGTCGGCGGTGAGTCCGGATGTAGAGAGCTGGACTGCGTGCTTGAGTTTATCAGCGTCGTGTTTCGTCTCTGTACTAACAATAACGCCTCCATTTTTGGTCTTGCGGACACCACGCACATGCAGCTTCATTTGATCAGGGCGAATGATTTTTTGCACGAGGTCTTTAGTTTCGTCACTAGACTTTAATTTATCGTTGGGATAAATAGCTATTGAACTGAAATTGTTCGGTCGAATGAAATCATTTGCCCCCTTCTTCACCATATCGGCAAACGAAACAAGTCCCACAGAACCAGAGTCCTTAATCGTCTGTTTGAGCTCCGAAATATGTTCCGTCAGGTGTCGCTTTTCTTGAAGAGCATCAACCGCGTTATACGCGTGAATGGCTTTTTGCTTAAGCGACTGATATTTTTGCTTACGGACTGCCAATTGAGAGGTTCCAGATCCAACTTTACGATATAGGTTAGATATTTTAATTTTTTGCTCCGAGTTGAGTTTTCCATCCGCGGCAATAGAGCAAACTATCCATTTGATATTTTTATCAGTTTACTAATTTCAGTTGCATTACGTTAGTAATGCACTAAAGGAGGTCACTGTTATTAGAGTAGGTAATTATTAAATATGTCTAACGAGCACGGAGTGTCTAAGGGACGAGGTGCTTAAAAGAACAAAGACTATATTTCATTGTTTATAATTATGTATGGCACTAAGGCCATACAAGAACTTGTTGGCGACTGAAGCATTCATCGGAGCGTTCAGAAAATTTGTGTTACGTATAGAAAGATGCAGTGACATGTGGAGTGACCAGGATCGATCAGCTCTTTGTTGTCTCTAGTCTCAAAGAGAATTAAACCAGTGTCAACCCTACCAAAAGAGGTGTAAGCTTTGCATTTGTCCGTTTCTTTGTGTTTAAAGTTCAGTTCGATCCGCCGTCACAATCGGACGCGCTTACACTGTAAGCGGAAATTATTATTTTACGCCGAGTGTGGCAAATGCCGCTGCTACCATGCGTTCGGAAGAACTTGTGGCGAGTGAGGTCCTGGCATTCCTGCAGTACCAGCTGGATGTCATGGACGAGATCAGTGTGATCCAGATCTGCAAATCCAATTTCAATGAAGAGGAGATACGCAGGGCGAAAGCACTGCTGTATGAGTCGCTACATATGGCCGACCGAATGCCGTCCCGCAGGAGGGATGAAAAGGGAGAGAGGAGTCTCCTAGACATCATAAAAGTGTTGAAGGAGACAGACCCGGACGACGTGCCGACTTTCGTGGCGAAGGATTTGCGCAAGCTGCCCCCCGTCACATTCGACCACGTCGACGTCACCAGGCTGCTGCGGGACATCACAACCCTAAGATCAAGCCTGGTCGAGATGCAGTTGAAGTTGGAAGCATCGCAATCCACCATCAGTGATCTACGTACCGAGGTAGCAGATTTACGCAATACGGTATGTAGGTCACACGAGCCAGCTAGCAACGTCATCACACGTCACGGCGCATTCAATGCATCGCAGCTTAGTTTCGAGTCAGCAAAATTCGACTCGTCGCCGGCCACCGTCACTGCAAGCGATGCACAACCGCGCCCCGCCCTCATCGCATCCCCCATCGTTGGGACGCCGACCAATATGAGCACGGCAAAACCGGGACGTGCTTACTCAGCCGCCGTTATTAAAGCTCCTAATAATACGAGGGGTGCCCAAACGCCCTCCGAAGCAGTTCAAAGCTCATTACCGCCGGTAACAAGCAAAGGACAGGCCGATGAAGAAGGCTTCATTCGTGTGGAGAAAAAGAAGAAGAATAAGCCTGCTTGTCGCAATCAGTGCGGTACCGCATTGAATGGTCCTGACACGTTGCTACGTCCCGCTATTCCAACGACGCAGCTGTACGTGTCACGGTTACATCACACCACGAAGGCAGATGAGGTCGTGGAGTACATCAGGATGAAGACAAACTTCACATTGAGAGTCGAGAAGTTGGAGTCACGCCATAAGATTAACTTCAAATCTTTTGTGGTGCGGGTTCCGACTCATCACATGGAGACTTTCATGAAGGAAGAATTTTGGCCGACCGGTGTCGTGTATCGGCGTTTTCGCGGAAGGCTACATGACACCACGACTCAGCGCGATACGTCGCCGTCCATACGTAGTAAATAGATTTTGTAGTGTTTGTTTTTAATATGTATTAGTTTATTATTTTTTTAAGATTATTTTGTGTATTTTTTCTATGGGCTTTAGTTGCCTGAAAATAAAGTAAAATAAATAAATAATAAATAAAGTGTTCACGGTGGAGATAAATGAGTTATACAATACACACCTCAGTGATGAGCACGGTGAACGTGCGATTGGTCATGGAGTCAGGGGGCGGCGTGTCTGCGGGCAGGTCGTGGCGCTGCCAGGACAGGCCAGCGCGAGGCGCCCAAAGTCCCGCGCGCTCCAGCTGCCCACCGCGCGCCAGCTCCACCACCTCCAGCTGCACCTCACGCCGCCCGCCCTCTACCTCCCACGTGATCGCGCCGCCCACCAGCCGCCCCGCGCCATCCTCGCTGTTCCACTCCTCCTGCAACCGCACGACCACTTCCAATAAGAAATACTTAGGTACTTCGTTGTTGCTGTTGTGTCGAGTGACAGGTACTTGCCGAGCGCAGGTAGTTAAGCAGTGTGTCAGCGTGGAAGGCGCCGGCGCCCATCTCACAGTCGGCGGGCGCCGCGGCGGGCAGCTGCAGGCGGCGCCACGCCTCGGCTACCAGTCCCGTACCCAGGTGCGCCAGCAGGAGCGCGGTCGGAGGCGCCGCCACTATCGCCGCCGCTTCCTCAGGCTCCGGCGGCTCTTCCCCATCCTCCGCACTCCCAGCTACTTTCAGCCGTTCTGTGTACATCTTGCGCCACTGAGTCATCACCTCCACCACCTCGGGGGACTCAGGGTCAAAGAGGCGAAACGCTGTGAAACGCGCAACCAGTTAGTGTGTAAAAAGTGTCGCGGGCGGTGGGTTGGCGTGGCGCTCACCGGTGACGTTGGCGCCGCCGTGGCTGTAGTCTTGCAGCGGCTGCGTGTGCAGGTCCAGCGACAGCACGATGTACGAGTGCTTCTCGGCCAGCAGCCCCACGCGCTGCGCCGCGTCCAGCACGCGCACCGTGCACTCCGCCGAGCACCACACTATGAAATTCGTCAAGCCGGATTTCTTCAGTACCAGCAGCAAGTTTCTGCATACAGACAACTTTACCAATAACATGCTTCAACTTGAATCATTCGGAAATAATCATAAGTTGTGCTAAGTGCGACCTGAGCAGCGCGTCTTCACTGCTGGGCGGCAGCTGTCTCGCCAGCAGCGAGGGAGGCGCCGCGCCGGCGGTGAGGAGTGCAGCGCCGCGTGCGTCGCCTTCGTGCAGCAGCACGGCGCGCTTCCAGCCCTTTGCCTCGCATAGCTCCGCACACGCCTGCAAGAGACGAAATACGAAAAGTACGAACTATCGATCGATCGGTTGCGTAGTAGATCTCTAAATAGACAATGAGGATGCAGACCTGAGCTAGCACTTGCGGATGTGGGTAGAGCTCGAGAGCCTCCCAGGTGGCGTCGGCAGGTGCGTGGTCCACCAGCAGCAGCGGCAGAGCGGCGCGAGCCGCGCCCGCTGCCGCTAGCCGCGCCGCGCGCTCTTCGCCGCCACTTAGCGCCGCCACTGCCGCGCCCGCATCTGCGCTGCCCGCAGCCTCAAACAAACAAGACAGATAGAAAACCTACCTTTTATTTTTATACAATGCATGTGCTCGAAAAGAGCTTTTACAATGGATGTGCTCGAAAAGAGCGTTTTGAAAGCAGCCAGATCGTGTGGAAAGTGCCACATTTTCGCACGAGTGCTTTTTAATTTTCCGTTTTTTTAATATTTTTAACTCCGTCGTCAGGCCGACGTTGTTTTTGTTTGACATCATACGTAAGAAAAACTTCGATCCAGAAGGGGGTTGACCGCCGTGTGTGGTAAAACTAATACTACATAAAAAAATGCGTTTACCTACTCTAGATTTATATAATCAAAACAATTTTTCAAATATTTTTTTTTCTCCCGCATTGCAGAGTAAAACGTTGGATCATACACGTTCGTAAGATGATTTCCGACTTGTGTCTGCTGAAATCACCTACTTTCCACACTTATAATAATATCATAAATAACTATTGTACACGGACAAACAATAAAAAAAATATAAGTAAAAATCTTTTTAAGAACAAGCTTTGAGTGAACTATAAAGTTCTAAATAAAACTTACGCAAACATAGAACTTTAATATTTTCTTAAAAGCTGGAGGCTTATTTTTAATTTTTATTAAGAAGGACATTTACGCCTCAAGCTTTTAACAAAATATTAAAGTTCTATGTTTGCGTAAGTTTTATTTAGAACTTTTTAGTTCATTCAAAGCTTGTTCTTAAAAAGATTTTTACTTATATTTTATTTTGTACTTTTTAGCATTAGAATTTGTCAACCGACTTTGGATACTGCCTTGGGCTATAGTTCTTGACAAGACAACGCCAAAGAGTCAAAACACGATGGTGCTATCTTGTTTGATTGAGGTTTTCCCATGGCCACCTTCTGGCTCCATCATCAGACCCTGAACACCACCTAGTGTCAAGGCACTTGTCAATACATAACCAATGAGTCCAAACACGATGGTGCTATCTTGTTAGATTGAGGTTTTCCCATGGCCACCTTCTGGCTCCATCATCAGACCCTGAACACCACCTAGTGTCAAGGCACACCTAGTGTCAAACACGATGTTGCTATCTTGTAAGATTGAGGTTTTCCCATGGCCATCTCGGGCTCCATCATCAGGCCCTGAACACCACCTAGTGTCAAAACACTTGTTAAAACAAGACCAATGAGTCCAAACACGATGGTGCTATCTTGTTTCATTGAGGTTTTCCCATGGCCACCTTCGGGTTCCATCATCAGACCCTGAACACCACCTAGTGTCAAGGCACTTGTCAATACATGACCAATGAGTCCAAACACAATGGTGCTATCTTGTTTGATTTAGGTTTTCCCCTGGCCACCTTCCGGCTCCATCATCAGACCCTGAACACCAGCTAGTGTCAAAGCACTTGTTTATACATGACCAATGAATCCAAACACGATGGTGCTATCTTGTTTGATTGAGGAGTTCCTATGTTCAACTTCCGGCCCCATCATCAGACCAGCAACATGGTATCATTTTTTCAAAATGTCTCGGTAGTTGTATTATTATGCCAAGTTACAACACAATCAGATGTCGGGAAGTCCTTGAAAAATGGATGAAAATTGGAGTACTAGAAACACATATGGCCACCTTCCGGCTCCATCATCAGACCTTGAACACCACCCAGTGTCAAAGTACTTGTTAATACGTAACCCATGAGTCCAAACACGATGGTGCTATCTTGTTTGATAGAGGATTTCCTATGTCCAACTTCCTGCTCCATCTTCAGACCAGGTCCATGATATCATTTTTTCAAAATGTCTCGGTAGTTGTATAAGTATGCCAAGTTTCAGCTCAATCGGATGCCAGGAAGTGCTTGAATAATTGATGACAAAAGGAGTAACCTGAAAGACATACGAACAGAGCAAGCTAATATAAAGCTTGTAAAAACTCACCAAGTGCGAAAAAGTAGCACTTTCCGCACAATTTGGCTGCTTTGAAAACGCTCTTTTCGAGCACATGCATTGTAAAAAGCTCTCTTCTTTTTAATTTATACCCATGATAAAATGCTGTGTCCATCCTAACTCCTAACCAGAGGCGGCTCGTGATATTTATTTGTGGGGGTTCACTAAAAAAGAAACGTAGAACTAGAGCTTACCATTTATTTTATTTGTAAAGAAAATCCATTCGGCGATCTTTTTGGCGAGCGAAGACATCTATCACTTTCTTGTGAAAATCAGTTATGGAATTAATTAAGCGTTTTTCAATGCTTATCATACAACAAGATACACTGTATTGTTCCATTTTTAACACAAATGTCGCGCACAAACTATTTTTAATAATTATTTAGAATAAACACTGCGAATCTACTGACAGCCGAGTTGAGCCGACCGTTTGTTTACATAAGATCGGCAACAGCGCAAAGGCATGGATCGCATTCCCGCGCGCGGCCGTCTTGCGCCGTTTGGCAACGTCGCGCGTGAGCGGCGCTCCAAATTAGGCTAATTTCTCATACAAAATCTTTTGTTTCACGCGTCGGACTGTGTCGATATTTCTCTTTCGCACTCATTGAATACAGTGCTAGAAATCGTACTGAACTTTGTTTCATAGGAGCGCAATCGCCGGCGCTCCACACGTTACAACTTGACGCCCAATGTACGCGTAGGAAATGGTTTTCTAGTAAACTGCTATTGTATACATGGGCATAGTAGAAAGAATGTATGTATAGGATTATAATAAAGAAATATAGATTATGCTATTTTCGTGGGAGTGCACTGCACCAGCGCTCTTTATGACGAGCCGCCTCTGCTCCTAACTTATATAATCTGGCTTCATTTTACGGTTTGGGTACGGACCAAACAAAGAAGCGAGAATAACAAATAAAAAGACCTGTTCGGGGTCAACTAAGCACCCACACCCCATTTCTACAGTATAGTTACTGTCTGGTGCTGGGCAGTGGGCACTAGGATGGCGGGTACCTGCACGCAGACGGCCGCGGGCGGTGCCAACGGCTCGTCGGGCTCGAGGGGCGCCACCGCGGCGCTGCCCGACGCGTTCAGCGCTGCGTCCACGGCCGCCGCCAGCTGCAGCGCGCGCATCGGCTGCTCAACCACGCCTGCGCCACGCAACGTAAAGGGTCTTACATACTGGCGCGACTTGTCTACTTGACGCCGCCGCATTGTTCGCCGTGAAGTTTTCTCAGAAATAGTTTTGTTAAAAGTCGCGTCGCTCGATACTTCGCGCTAGTAAGTAAGAGCCTTAAGTGTACTATACAAACACCCGCAGACGGCTCGAGCTCGAAAGGCGATCGTTTTTAGGCGAAGATTAGGTAGAGGGAGATGGTCTCACAAAAATGTCGGAAACTGTGCTTGAGCAGATTTTTTTGCAATATTCAATCGGAGTCGTCCCGAGAGGGGACCTGGACTGCTGCACATGGGCCCTTCTTGCTTCTCATGCATTCACCTGATACGTTTCGTACCTACCTAATGTACAGTCAGGACAGTAAAAAATCTCCCGCGCCGAAGGCTAGTCTCCGTTGAGATTGGCCGCCGTGGCAAAAAATAAAGGTCTGGAGGACTATTATTATTATTAATGTACAGTCACGGACTTTAATTGATGAGCCACCTGGCACTGTTCGGATTTTAGCCGTGTGACGGTGTGATGCAAATCGGGTTTATTCGGTTCCCGACACGCAAAGTCATAAATTATGTCTTAGTATTAGAAGAAGAAAATTATATTTCATATCTTTACCGGTTGGCTAACCTGAGAGCCAGATCTACAAACTTGACAGCAGAGTGACTACCCAAAGTCAACCAATTGCAGGTCTAGCAACAGTAACCTAGCAACGATAAACAATCGTTACAACAATCGATCGATCGATCGATCGATCGATCGATCGGTCGATCGTTGCGATAGTAACGTTAGCGTACGGAGAAATATTAATAGTCATTTCGACAAGTTCGAAAGTAACGTCTCTGAAATCGATATTTCAACTGTCACTGTCTTCAGTTAGGTTTTCAGAATTATCGAGTTAATGAGCTATGATTCAAAGGAGGTAGGTATCAAATAGATTTGATAACCTTAATGCAACATTGTATTTATTTTTATCATTGAGAACTTATTAGTACCCAACAACCTGTATGGATAAGACTATTTCCGATTAAAAGTAATTTATTTGTCATCTTGTTTACGAGCGTGTGATTTGAGTTTGTGTGTAATCGTGTAATTTCGTGAATGTGTGAAACTACAAAATCGAAAATTTGGAGGTGGCTCATCAATTAAAGTCGGTGACTGTACCTACGCCTAAATACCATAGGATTGATTAGCCCCCCGCTCCCCTTGGGTTGATTTACCCCCTCCCCCTGGTCAAAAGATGGGTACGCCAATGAAGTCATCTCAAAACTAATAATTTAATACTTTGCAAACATGTGTACCTCAGTAATTAATAATAGATTTTTTTTTAATAGTCCAGGTAAGACACGTTGGAGCATACGGTGGAGGCATGCCCTGCTTGGGCGGAGCACAGCCGCCGTGTCCTCGTGGAGGCGATTGGTGGCAATGACCTCTCGCGTCCGGCCCTGGTCTAGGCCATGGTACGGAGCGAGAGGGCATGGGAAATTCGTCACCTTCTTCTGCGGAGCATTAATGCTCGCGAAGGAGGAGGCGGAGCGAGTGAGGGAGAGTTGCCTCTCCCTCACTCGTTCCGCCTCCTCCTTTGCGCCCTCACGCCCCTAACCACCGTCGCTGGAGACGCCCCGGGCGTAGGGAATCCCAGGTGGATTCCCGGCCACCATAGGCGCGGACTTGCGGACGGCGAGCAATGGGTAGCCAGGGTTGCGGGAAAGTCCGAAAGAGATACCGGGACCTTGGCAACAGGCAACTGAAGGAACACGGTGGGTTTTAGTCAGTAAAGGTCTGACACGCCCTTCCGCTCCACCCAGAGCGGCAGAAGTCACATGAGGATGTCCCACACAAAAAAAAAGGGGGGACTATGAGAACTATAGGAACACAGAGGACGGGAAGCCCTTCGTGTTCCATTCCATCACACACAAATTAGTCAGTTAGTACTGGAAGTCTTAGCGACGATCTCAAAAACAATAAAATCAACAAACATCATCAGCTGGTTGCCACAAAGCGCAACCCTCCGCACTGAGATAACGACTTAAGTAGAATTAGAACCAACATCATGAAGTACATAGGAAAGGAGTGCAGTGTTAGCAAGCTGAATGCAGGTACTGTACCGACCAATGACGAGGTCCTGTGCGGCAGCGCTCGCCACCAGCAGCGCCAGCAGTGCCCACCACATCGGGGCTGTCTCACGTCTCACCGGCACGCTCGCGAATCACAGCACTCAGCGCGCTGGAAGACGCGCCGCTACTGAGCAAGCCGGCGCGCCGCCGCTGGCGACGCGCGACCCGATTCATTGGCTATTTTTGGACGAGACGCAACACTATTTATGTGACTATAGTTAACCATTTGGCGAATTGTTAATATTGTTTGTTTTCGGGACCAGTTTTTTAGATATTATGTGTCCGGACCCGTGCTTCACCTAGGTTCTCCACCTGGGTGAATAATTATTATGATTAACTAATACTTAATTAAAATTTTACTTAAAGCGCATGTCATTTTTAATTTAGAATAACCAATGAAGTAGATAATGTGTGTACTGCGGGCCTGAAGTAAGTCCATAAATAAACAATAACTAGGTACTTAGCCTACTAGGTACTCAATGTCCACGACTTCGTCTGGGTAGTTTTGTAAAACCATCACAATCGTTATTATTTTCCTAGTTATTTGAGCCAAGTTTCAAGTTTCTAAACCGAAGGAATAGGTAAGCTTTGACTTTCGAACCGTTTTCCAATGATAGGAATACGTCATTGCCATATTCCCCCTTTTTCACATCGACAACTCGGGGCGGTTAGTACCTGCAGCCTGTGTTTTGTAAGGATGGCGGCCTATGGGTCCTTTGGAATGAAAACACTTTGGTTGTCACTACACAAACTGAAGGAGATGTTTTTTTTTTGATCGGCGATTAGGCCCACCAAAAATTGTGGCGTCTTTTAATTAAACGCAGGTTAATTTGATCCCTATGAGGTCATAGGTCTATATCTAGATTACTGTGGTAGTAACAATTATACTTCGTCTAACGGGAATATTGAGAAATACGCTCATAAACTAAAGAATCACTAAAGAGCTTTAGTGAATAAGTGGCCTCATCGATATTATAATTTAGTAAAATAGTGCACTTTTCAGTAATATTTAGTACCTAGGAACATTGGGTGTTTTGAGCGGTTATTGAAAGCAAAAATCACATTATGTAGGTAACAAAGCATTTTTATTATTTTAAGTATATCAGTTTCAACGGCAGACAACTTAGAAGTAGATAGTATTTTATATGTGACGACGCACGACGTCGCAGCGCAAGAGGACGACACACGCACCTCAGTCAGTCTCCACAATGGATCGGAATAGTGGAACACTGTCAGTCGTCGCAAAGGAGCACCGAAAGCGCAGCGCATCCGCCGATCCGTTTAAACGCCGCGTACGACGACGTAACGCTTTAAGGCCGTATCAACTTGAAAACGGATTATAACCGTGTCAACTCGAGCCGTTTAGTATTCTTTGTATGAAATTCCCTACTGAAAAGCTAATCTAATCTACTAACTAATCGGAACCGTAACGTAAACGATTCGCCTCGGGACAAGCTCACGAACCGCAGTGTGGCGCCTGGTCAACCAGCGGTCCCCGCGCTTACGGCTCCTTATCCCCGCGCTTACGCCTGTCTGTCGCCGCGCTTGCATCTCCTCGTTCACGCTTGCCCCTCTCACCCCTCCCGCGGCCTGCCTGCAGCACACTATTCTTGCCAGCCAGCGGTCGGCGAGTCGTAATTGCGGCGTCGCCGTCGCCTAGCTGTAGCCGAGTCGACGTATCGGAGCTACTGGTCCGCTTTGGTTACGTGCTTACGTTAGGTGGACGCCTGTTTGACGGCGAGGCGAAAGGCGATACGGTGACGATCCCTTTCAGAGATGATTTGTGTGCTATGCATTGTGATATGGCATGTCATTTAAAATATATGGAAAAAGACGCAGCGTTGACGCTGCGACGACGCAATGCAACGCCACGCACTAATGGGACAGAGCTCAACATACTAAATGACTTCTGGAGTAAATGCTGTACCATCTTGAAGATTCCATATTCATTATACCTAATCCTTATCATATTCTGGGGAAATACTACCAACTGGGATAAAGTTTTTAAATGTCAAAAAAGGTGTGCGCGAGCAATGTGTGATCTCAACAGAACTGACAGCTGCAAGGAATACTTTAAAAAAACTAAAAATACTTACCTTGCCATCTTTATATATCCTTGAAATGGCCTTGTTTATTAGACATCATCCATCACTATTTACATTAGAGCTCAGATCGCGAAATAGAAGTCATTTGTATAATAACCTTACCAGTCAATATAGAACTACCCTCTTTGGGAAAAGTGTCTTTGCTATGGCCACGAAGATCTACAATAATATTCCTAATGACATAAAAGAATGTAGCAATATTAATGTCTTTAAAAATAAATTCTTCCAATTTCTTATGGAAAAGTGTTATTACTCTGTGGATGATTTTTTATCGACTAGAACTTTTTAAATGTTACGTGTCCGCTTGACGATAATTTATTTTTGTGATTGTCTTGTGTCTGTCATGCTTGACTAATAATAGTGATAATAATATTTGTATTTAATCTGAAATGGAATTAGAATTTTAGACTCTTAATTTAATTATTTTATTTAATCATTTGTACGCCCAAGTGGCTGATCATGGAATGAACATTATTAGTATTTTAATTATGTAATGAACACCTGCATGTAACCCATGTATCACAAATAAACGATTTGATTTGATTTGATTTGCCTTAAATTAAAAATTAATGTGAGTGAACCCAAAAAAGGAACAATTCCTTACTATTTTCGACGCAAGAATTTAACATCAAATCCACTTAACTGTATACATCCGGCAGAAAAAACACAAAAAGGAACTATTCCTTATTATTTTTCAAAAATGCAACAAAATAGCATATTTTTTCGTTCCCAAAATATCACCCCCAGTAATCCATAAACTTAAAATACTCCATCAAAATATTGCCAGTATCATATCAAAGAAAGCAGTTCTAGAATTAACCTTACAAGAACTACAGGAAGAATCTAACGACCCAGACGTAATATGCCTATCAGAAACCTTTATTAAAAAAGACTACGAAAACTATATTAAAATTCACGGTTATGAGATGGCTTCTAATTACTGCCGAGAAAAACAAAGAGGTGGTACCTGTATTTTCGCAAAAATGAACCTATTATACAAAGACTTGTAATTTTTAAAAACCTACGCCACGCAACACACTTTCGAAGTTTGCGGAATTGAACTCACACATGACAAATTAATTATAATGTGTGTCTACAGAACACCTCAATCAGACCCGAACCAATTCTTGACAATATTAAATAGTCTCATCCATAATTTATTTCAACAATATAAATCTAAAATTAAAGTAGTTTTAGCGGGTGATCTGAATATTAACACACTAAAAAAAGGCAATATTACTAATCAATTACAGGAACTGGCATACAATTATAATCTTAAACTTCATATTGATGTACCAACACGTAAGTCATCATGTATAGATCACATCCTGAGTAACATTCACGACGCTACTGCTACAGTTATGCCACTTCACTTATCTGACCACGATACAGCTCAAATGTTTTCTATTCCTCTTAAAAATAAAACCCAAAGTCAAGCAATATATTACACGTTTAAAAGAGATTACAGCTCAGACAATATCCACAAGTTTAAGGAATGCTTGAGCAATCTTTCTTGGTCTGAAATACACACCGCTAACGACGCTAATACAGCATTCAATCGCTTTCATGAAACCTTTTGCCTACTTTACAATCTTTGTTTCCCTAAAATAAAAGTAAAATAAATCTAAATAATAAAAAGAAACAAAGTTGGATTAGCAAGGGGTTAAAAAAGAGTTGTAAGACAAAAAGATCATTGCGCTATCAATTTTATATAAAAAACAAAACGGCGATAAATAAGACTAAATACCTTAAATACTCAAATCTCCTTGAAAAATGTATCTTTAACTCAAAAAAGAACGCAAACATCAATTACATAGCTAGAAATGATAACAAATGCAAAGCTACGTGGAATGTCATTAAAGATGAGCTGAATCATACAAACTCCAGGCATAATATAGAAAATGTCATACATAACAACACACTTATCACAAAGCCAGTAGAAATAGCGTCTGCCTTTAATAACCACTATATCGATTCAACTAATAAACCAATGCCCCCAAACGTTAAACATAATTCTAGCAATAGTGTAACTGTTGGCTCTATGTTCCTCAAACCGATGTCAATAAATGAAGTTAAGCAAGAAATAATGCTCTTAAAAAACACTAATTCTGAAGGACATGACGAAATAAACACAAAAATTATTAAAATCTGTGCCAATGAAATTATTGAAGTACTGACGCACTTGATCAATTTATCATTCAGCGAGGGGGTTTTTCCAGAAGCTTTAAAGCTTTCCCTTGTAAAACCACTTTACAAAAAAGGAGATAGAAATGATTTGAACAATTACCGTCCTATCACCCTAATACCCATCTTTTCTAAAGTGTACGAAAAATGTATGTACAAAAGGATTGCAAATTATTGTGAAAAGTTTAATATTATAAAAAAGGAACAATATGGCTTTCAAAAGGGGAAGTCTACAACATTAGCTATCTATGCTCTTATAAATATTATACTAACGAATATCAATGACAACAATCTAACCACAGGATTATTCTTTGATTTGTCAAAAGCCTTCGACCTAGTTTCACACGATCTACTACTGCAAAAGTTGGAAGCAATCGGGATTAGAGGGCCAACCTTACAGTGGATTAAATCATATCTTCACAATAGGCAACAGTGCGTTACCATATCAAACATTAATGATGACAAAGAGGTAACGCAACACTCATCGAATTATAGATATAATAGATTTGGTGTCCCACAGGGAAGCATACTAGGGCCGATCTTATTTTTGATATATATAAATGACATTATTAAAATAACAAAACATAAATGCGTATTATTTGCTGATGACATCTCTATTATTGTGCCATCTAACAAAAAAAATAATACAATTGACATTTTAATTAACTGGCTTTAAAGACATAATTTGAAAATTAACCTAGATAAATCTGTGTATATACAATTCAATAAATCAAATAATCAGAAATTCAACATTAAATTAAATATACCCAAACTTAAACCAGTAACGTATACGACGTTCTTAGGAGTAACTATTGATGAAGATCTAAACTGGAAAGTGCATGTAGACAATGTTTCAAGCAAGATAAATAAATTCGTGTTTGCTCTTAGACAAGTAAAAAAGAGCACCAATCTAAAAACAGCTATATTGGCTTACCATGCTTATGTGGAGTCAATATTACGTTATGGACTAATAATGTGGGGCAACAGTACCGACCACAATAGAACATTTGTAGCTCAAAAAAAATGCATCAGGGCTCTATATGGACTTCATCCTGAGGAATCATGTGAGCCAGTATTTAGAAAACTTGGCTTGTTACCGCTACCTTGTCAGTATATAAGTGAAATATGCATGTTTGTATGGAAACATAAAGAGTTGTTTTTGGTAGCTAACGATGTTAATCCTCGCAGCCGACGAGATCCTCACAGACTGGTTCTAAGCAGTGCTCCCAGACTTGCTAAGTACAACAAAAACTGTTTAAATATGTGTGTTCGTATTTTTAATAAAGTACCCAGTAATCTGAAAATGTTGAATTCGAGATATGCTTTTAAAACTCAATTGTATAAATGGTTAACTAGTAGTAACTTTTATAGTATACAACAATTCCTACAAAAATAGTGTTGTTAAACTTATAATATTGTGTGAAATAGGAAATTGTAATTACATATATTTGCATGCTGTGGGTAATCTTGGCAAAACATGCCTGCTCTATTTTATATTGTAAGACCTTTTTATACCATGTTTTACGCAAATAAATATATAAATAAATAAATAAATAAAATTTATATGGGACCTCTGAAGCATGATCTACCACTTCTTCAAAAAGGAGGACGTCTTCGATTCATCTGTATGTTTCTTTTTTGTATGTCTTTTTTTTTGGTTTTGTTTTTTTTTGAAGTCGGATTTTTTAAAAAATAATTCCTAATATTGTGTGATATCAGCGTGCGCAGAGAGCGAGACAGACCGCGACAAAGGACAGAGAAGGGCCGCACGCGTTCGTCGCTAGGGAATTATCTTTTCAGGACAGTAGCAATAGAGTTACAACGGTACGGGTCGTTCGTCTCGTCGTTAAGGCGAGGTGTTTGTCGGAGGCAACAGTGCGTCGGGTAGCGTGTGGTGGTGGTGAAGCAGCACGATCAGCACGTCTGAAGAGTCGGCGTGTGTCGTGCGCATCACGCGCGCGCACGCGCCCACTGCCGCGCACCGCCGCGAGGACGCACACCGCGCTGACGCCGGCGCCGTCTGGCAGGCCACATCGCGCCGCTGCGTCGCCCCCGCCTCCGCACCCTGCTCCCGCCCCGGCCGGTACTTGCCGAGGTGGCAGCGGATGGAGGTCGCCGTCAGGAAGTGCGCGCGGGTGTTGCGCGCCGGGCGGCATACGCACACCCACACGCGCGGGCCCAATGACAGGGCCACACACGCGCCCGCCGACAGCGATACACACGCACACAGCGTGGCAGTGCGTGCCGCGCTCACCACGTACAGAGGGAAGAACGCCACCCAGATGACGCACGTGGCGTACGCTGCCGCGCCCACGAATCGAGTTTCGTTGAAATTGTGTGGAAGCCGGCGAGTACGAACTGCCAGCACCACGCACGTTGCCAGCAGCACCAGTGCGGGAACCAGTGGCGCAAGCTGCGCCGGGGCGTGCTCGCCCCCGCAAGCCAACACGGAGCGCGCACGCCCCGGGTGCTGCAGGCGCGGTGCCGCCGGCCAGCGTGATGCGCTCCACACCGCCACGCATGCGCCAGGCGTGCTCAGTGCCAGCCACGTCCACACCTGGGCGCGCGATGACAGGAGGCGCGGACGAGCGGCTGGCCGCCGCTCACATGCTGCCACCAGCCGCGCCACGCGCACCGTGCGTGCCAGCACCGCCGCGTACACGCCGCCTAGTGCAGGCGCCGCCAAACGGACTAACGCACACGGTACCAAAGCTGGCCGCGCCACTGCCGCCAACGCCGTGGCGTGGCACACTGCCGCCGCGCACAGAAGCAGTGCGCAAAGTTCCCGCGACGCCGACTTCACCACAGGCGTCGCGCGATGGCGCCAGAACGTGACCGCGCACGTCACAACCGCAGCCAGCCCAGCGACGCCCGCCACAGCGGACACCGCGCGAGGCCCGCGCTCAGCGCCACCCCACTCCACAGGTGACGGCAAACACGCTAAGTACCAATGAATTTATTTTAATGAGACCGCGAACAATACATATTTCTATGCACATTCAAATAAATAAAAGAAACTAAGGTAAAATAGAAACATAATTTGTTTAAGTTACTGATGCGATCCAGATCGGGGCGATGTCCCGGCGGACAAAGGCGGCAGCCGGGCGCCGGCGGCGCTACGGTGACGGCGAGCGGCGCGCACGTCTCGCAGGACCAGCAGCAGCGCGCACGCCCCTCTTCGGCGCGCGCCCACTGCCCTGCGCTGCACGGCACCGAGCACGCCGCTTGTACGCCGTGCGCGCGCCTGCACACGTGCACCAATACTGTACTGACATACAGTAGGTATAGCGCTACATGGTTTTTCATTTCATTTCAATGAACGTGGCGAAATAGAAAACGAAATGAAATGATCTGGATTTGACATTTCCTTTGCAAGTAGCGTCGCCAATAACGGTAATTTAGTCTCATGCCGGCGGCGGTACCGGTGTGCGGCTTCGGCGCCCCCGCGCAGGTGCAGCGCCCCGCGGCGCCATCGCCCCACGCGCTCGTAGCGCCAGGCGCCACTCTCGCCGCCGCCCCGCCACTCGAAGCTCATCACGTCGTACTCGCTCAGCCTGAGGACAGAACTTGTAAAAACAGTGTAAAACAGTTTAAACAGTGTAAGCCCCACCTCCTGTTCGCTCAACATTTTGAATTGGCCGGCGCGGCGCTAGGGCTTCCAATATTAAAATACCGGTATTGAAATATCCAATACCGGAATCGCGGTATTGATGATTTTGTTTTATTTTCAACTAGCTGATGCCCGCGGCTTCGCCCGCGTGGATGTCAGTTATCGCGACCAAAAGTAATCGTGAAAGGATCCCGTTCATGCAACCCATGGGAATCTATTCCAGGGATAAAAAGTAGCCTATGTCTTATTCCAGGCCTCTCTCTATCTATGTATACCTGTACCAAATTTCAACCAGATCCGTTCATCCGTTAGAGCCTGATTGAATAACAAAAACTGCGTATTTTAATTATCTCGTGGTATATGCGGCCGAGAGATATATAAATTATACGCCATGCCAATAATTATGTCTTATGGACATGGCGTACCTATAATTATTTACTAATCATGGAATGATTAGTAAATAATTAAAGAGCGTACAGGCAGAGAGAACATTTTCCTTGCTTGTGCGCAACCGATTAGTTTAGGATTTTATTTTTTACGAACTTATTTTCAGGAAATGAAAAATATAAACCTTTTACAGAAAAAAACAACCGACTTCCAAAAAATACACAAAAGAGTGAAACATAACTTTAATTTCGAAAGTCGGTGTCTTTGATTTTTAACCGACTTCTTCAAAAAGGAGGATGTTCTCAATTCGTCTGTATGCTTTTTTTTTTATTTATGTTACCCGATTACTCCGCCAATTACGAATCGATTTTGATGATTCTTTTTTGTTTGGTAGGTCATGCTTCAGAGGCGGTCCCATATAAATTTTATTAATTTCGCTTCCGTAGTTTTTGAGTTAGCTTCAATAGTTACGTATTTTTCCCACTTTGCGTTTGTTGATGACATGTTAATTGACTCGGTCACATAGCAGATAACGGTATACGAATTTGTGTGGGGTAGTTACCACAACTAAAAAGTGAAAAATAAAAACTTTTTTGCCACCGACTTCCGAAATTAAAGTTATTTTCCACTGTTCCGCTCTGAAGCATGACCTACCAAACAAAAAAAGGATCATCAAAATCGATTTATATATTATTTGGCGGAGTATATTTCACCCGCGTATTTCTCGATCCCGTGGGAATATAGGGATAAAACGTATTATATGTCCTATTCCAGGTCATGGTCTACCCGTGTGCCCATCCACTCCTCTCACTCGGCGCGGCGGCGCGGCGGCGCGGCGCCCGCCGGCTTCGAAGGGTTCGCGTCTTGCATTTTTTTAAATGTCCGATTCTAATGAGTTTTCAAGTTTAAAAAGTTTTCTAGGTACATAAACACCATTGATGTTAAAACTATTTATTTGAATAAGAATTAGTAATATGTTGATAAAACTCTTTCGCAAATAATACATTAATTTCGAACTTTGATTACCATAAAAACGGTTATAGTGAATCAATCATAAAAGATAGACAGCTTTCGCGGACTTTTTTTTAGAACTTTTCCATTACACATCGACGGGTAAAAGGCGAAAGGGGCAACGACCACAGATCATATTGTTCAGAAGAACAAAAACAAAGTTAAAAAAAATTATATCTCTTTATTGCTTTATTGCATCGCATCACAATCTTTAGAAAAATTTAACCAAAATACAATGTACTTTAATAAATTGATATCAAAATAAGTCCCCGATCAATAGCTTCAAAGATAGCTGTCGTTTGACTCCAGGTTTTAACCATGTTTATCGCATTTTCGAGGGGTCAAGTATTTAATATTGGGATATTTCGATTTTGGTTTAAGCTACATGTCAATAAAGTAATATTTAAAAATAAAACTCAGAAGGATTGTGTGCGGATATTTATTTGGCACAACAGGTCATAGAACTAATATTTCAATTCGATCTTTCCAATTTCGTCTTATTTTTTCAAGTAAAATAAATTATCATAAATAGCATAACAAAAAAAATTGAACAATAAATGAACCCTATACATAACCAATATAATAAATGAACCCTATACATAACCAATATAATAAATGAACCCTATACATAACCAATATAATAAATGAACCCTATACATAACCAATATAATAAATGAACCCTATACATAACCAATATAATAAATGAACCCTATACATAACCAATATAATTTTAAAAGTACCATACAAAAGCAAGCTTTTATAGTGCCAACTATTTTTTTACGCAAATGTTTTATTCTGACTGACTTTGGATACCTCATACCTTAAACTCCTTAAAGAATCTAAGTACTCATAGAGGCATTTCAAACAAGCTCATAATTTCTAAGACTACTCCAACGCTAGGCAAGCCCTGTGCCGCGGATTGTGCAAAAATACATTTCACGGGCACGAGTGCACCAAGATTCAGAACAACTATTTATGTGTGACTCGAGGAACTCGAGAATCGAACCCGTAACAGTCGACACGCTTTTAGTAGCGAGTCGACCACTTAAACCACTAGACACAGTATCTGAATAAATTATAGTTTTTAGATAATCATTCTTTCTATTGGTGAAAACCGTATCGAAATCCGTATAGTAGTTTCTGCTATCATCCGAACAAACACAAACTCAGCGCAGCGAAATTAAATCTATTTAGATCTAGTTGGGATCGAGTTCGTGAAAGTCAAAGTAGAATGTATCTATATCTAATGGTCGCTGCACACAGCGGGCGGGGCGCGGCGTGACCGGGCGGCGACGCGACGCTGAGCAGTTGTAATTAACTAGTTACTATGGACGACTTCACACAGAGCCGCCGCGCTCGGCGCGACGCGACCCGTCGCGCTACGCCGGCGTCGCGCCGAGCGCGAATACAACTCCGGCGCGGCGCAGCGGGGCGCGGCGCGGCGCGCCGGCCGGACGCCGACGCTTTGTGTTGTTTGCAGTGTTGCCATCTTAGCTATTTTGTAGCTAGATCTAGCTATTTTTCAGTGTCAGGCAATTAAATAAAAAAAATAATCAAACTTGTAGCTAGATTTTTTAGCTACTTTTTCTAGCTACTTTACACATGACGTAAATAATTTCGATATTTTTTATTAGGTATGCAATTCTTCAAAACACTCTTGCGTCATTTTGAAGTAGGCGTAAAACTTATCTTCATGGGATAAAATTTCGCGGCACAGTCTATGATACTCCTCATAATTACGACGTTTTTGATTTATATCATGCACCCATTTCCGTTTACGTTGTTTTTTCTTAGCTAGCGCAAATAAGAGCAAGAGTGTTTCCACGTCTGAATCGCTCAACATCTTTTTGACGAATGAATCGCGTCGCGACTCGGTCGGCGTGAGTGGGCGCGGCGCGGCGCGGCGTGACGGGACGTGATCGCGCCCGCAGTGTGAACGCTCCCGTCGCGCCAGCGCCGCGCCGACGCCCGGTCACGCCGCGCCCGGTCACGCCCCGCCCGCTGTGTGCAGAGACCTTAAGCGTAGCCACGGACAGGTCATGACTTCTTTCCTGAAAGAGCAGGCAGAGGCGTAACACACCCATATTTCGAAAATTAAAAGCATGTAAAATAGTATTGCTCTCACATAATACCGCTTGTTGCTGCGTTTCAAGCGAAAGCAGCCTTTCTCACGAAAGGGGTGGCAACACATCAGCAATACCCCTGGTGTTGTGGTCGTTTATATAAATATATAAAATGAGGTTGAGCTTAGGTACCGATGATAAGTAGTACAGGAATAACGTCATCTTGAATTTCTTCGACTTCTCTGTTGCTATCAATATAATTGATAGCAACTTCGTACTAGCAACAGTCGTTTTCGGGAGACGCAAACATGTTTTATAATTAAAATATCAATCTGTGTTAAAAAATGTGATCGCGATATAAACAAGCGTGAACCTGCTGTCAACGCACACAATACCCACTTGCAACCGCCCGGGCGCGCGTACTTGGTGAATCGAACGCAACGTAATGAAAATAAATGATTTAAGAAAGGGGTCAAGCGCCAATTATGTTTGGTTGACAATCTCAAATCCATTAGTTTAAGCGACGTTTATAATATTTCATTTCATTTCAAATAAAATGAATATGGATACAAACGACAAATCTGTTTTTAGTATTTTTTTTTAATTATGCCAAATGCCAAGATGATACAAAAACATAATATACAAAATGGTCCATCAACCAAACAAGATAGTCAGTGTGAACAGGATTTCAAGGTCCGAAAGCGAGAACACTTAATGAAACTCACTCAGTCACTCACTGTTTCAACTAGGACATTTTTATTCACAAGTATACACAAGGAAGCTCACTACAAACAAAAAATCTTAAAACTATTATGGTTCGCTCGGAAACGATACCATAGCGAGATCTATTTCGATCCTAACGCCATCTAGGGAAGCGTCAGGTAAACTTTTGCACTTATGAAATATTAGACATACCGCCCACTAAGGACATATTGCAGAATGTCCTTCTCTTAAACTAAACCGCCCACCATGCAACATGTCTAATAATATGGGGGGCACAGATACAAAATTTTAGTATCGTAATAATAACATGGGTGAAGGTATAAAAAAGACAAAACAAAAAGAAACAGGTTCGTAATTCTTATAAACTAGATGCATCCCATTATGGACAATACATGTTCTTAAATTATACCTTACACAAACTCAAAGTTAATTTGCTACAGGAAAAATAGCCAATTTGTTAATAGGTCTCTTTATCAGGGAATTTTTAGTTCTAACAGTAACGACTCGCGTGATTCCGTCAGGGCCAGGATGTTTTAACTCAATCTTCCCCAGCAACCACTGACCAGGAGGTAAATCATCCTCTTTTATCAGAACTATGCCACCGATGGCTGGTTCTGGGTTTTGGTGAGCCCACTTATGGCGTTGTAAAAATTGATTCAAGTAATCTTGTGACCACCGTCGCCAATAGTCCTGTAACATTCTTTGGGTAAGTTGCCACAGTCTGAGACTAGAAATGTTAGCCTTTTCGAAATTAGAATCAGGTACCAGGACGAGTGGTTCCCCAACCAAAAAATGGCCTGGAGTTAATACCGTTAACTCATTTTGATCCACACAGGAAAGCGGTCTCGAGTTGAGACACGCCTCAATTTGTGCCAACACCGTTGCTAGTTCCTCGAACGTTAAAGTTGAGTTCCCTATAACCCTTCTAAGGTGGTATTTGGTGGACTTTATTCCTGTCTCCCATAGTCCACCGAAGTTTGGAGCGTGAGGAGGAATAAAGCTCCACTTTGTACCATTATTTGCCAAGCACTCAACCAATTCGGGAATGAATTTAGATTTTTCTTCATTGAATAATTCCTGCAGCTCCCGCGCAGCGCCAACAAAATTTATGCCATTGTCACTATGTAGTTCTGCACAATCTCCACGCCTCGCCACGAACCTCTTAAAAGCGGCCAAGAAACCTTTGGACGTCATATCACTAACTGCTTCGATATGAATCGCTCGCGTAGACAGGCATATGAAGAGCGCGATGTACCCCTTATACGACTTATGACCGCGTCCCTTAGACACTCTGACGTTTATCGGGCCAGCGTAATCGACTCCAGTGTACAGAAAAGCTTTACTTGGTGTAACACGAGGAGATGGTAGCTGACCCATTAGTTGGGTTCTGGCTTTAATTGTATACCTAATGCATACAACGCATTTTCTAAAATAAGCCTTTACTAAAGGTTTAATCCCTACAACCCAATACCGAGATCTCAAGTAAGCGATCATAGCTTGAGGCCCCCCATGCATCGTTTTTTGATGCGCCTCGCTTATGAGAAGCTTCGTGAAGAAGGAATCTTTAGGTATAAGTATTGGATGTTTGCGATCATAACTCAATTGAGACATCTCTAATCTACCGCCCACTCTAATTACTCCCTTTGAGTCCAAAAATAAGTTTAGAGATTTGTACTTTCTTCCCTTTTTACCTAAAGATCCCGTCTTCTTAAGTTCGTGTATTTCTTCTTGTAACTCTTCTTCTTGACCCTTTCTAATACATATTACCATCGCCTCTTCGAGTTCTGTCGTAGACAACTGTTTATTTCTTTCCTTGGAAGCACAATTGATTCTTGAGTGCAAGAACCTTCTACAGTAGGCTACTACCCTAATCATCCTTGAAAGCGATGAAAATCTGTCCCAAATGGAAATGTCAAGGATACCCGAATGGACCTTCACTTCCTCCAATTTAGTACTCAAGTGTTTAGGTTTTTTATATTCTATCCCTGATTGCCTTAGGAACTCTGGTCCATTGAACCATATCACAGTATTGCTGAGTTCCCCTGGAGCCACGCCGCGAGAGGCACAATCCGCTGGATTTTGTTTGGATGGAACGTATGACCAATATTGTGTATCCAATGTGTTTAAGATTTCTGCAACGCGATTGGCCACAAACGTTTTCCAACGGCTTGGATGACTATTAAGCCATGCGAGAACAACTTCGGAATCAGTCCAAGCGTGCACATCTTCTACTTTTACATCTAGAGTTTTAGCAACGTCCACCATCAACTTAGCTAATAGGACGGCTCCACATAGCTCCAACCGAGGTATTGACACCTGTTTGATAGGAGACACTTTGGTTTTCGAGGTAACTAACGCAACCTTTATGTTACCCTCTGCATCTATAACTCTGACGTATACCACTGCAGCGTAGGCCATTTTTGAGGCATCCGAAAAACCGTGTAGCTCCGTCTTTACGTTGCTGGATTTAGTGTTAAGCCAACGTGGGATTCTAACGTTCACTAAAGAAGATAGGTCCTTACGGTAAGTAATCCATTCTTTTAATAAAATACTGGGCACTTCTTCGTCCCAACCTATACCTGCTAACCATAGCTTTTGTATCAAAATTTTAGCTAAAATGATACTAGGTGACAACCAACCTAACGGGTCGAAAAGCCTAGAAATATCCAATATAATTTTCCTTTTACTTACAGGTTCCGTCGGGAGAGGCAGATCTACAGAGTACTGGAAAACATCAGCGTGAGGATCCCAGGTAAGTCCGAGTATTTTTGTAACATTATCTATTTTTATTTTTACTTCCTCAGCCTTATCCCTTTTGCTTTCTCTTATCTTATTTAGTAATTCTTCGCTGTTACTTATCCATTTTTGCAGTGGAAATCCCCCTTTAGCTAGAATATTTTTTATATCTGTATACATTTTATATCCTTCCTCTACACTTTCTGCCCCTGTCATCAAATCATCCATGTAGAAATCATTAAGAATGATTTTTGCTGCTAATGGATGATCCTTCCCTTCATCATAAGCAACCTGATGTAAAGAACGCACCGCTAGAAATGGCGCCGATGAAGTACCAAATGTAACCGTCACTAACTCAAATTCTTCTATTTCCTTTTCAGGACTATCCCTCCAAAGAACTCTCTGAAACATGGTATCATCTCTATTGACAAGAACTTGTCTAAACCTACATTTTAATTATATCGGCACCTATGCAAATTGGATGTGTTCTCCAACGCATGACCGTATGTCGTAATTCTGCTTGCAATATCGGGCCAACCATCAAGTCATCATTTAATGATACCCCATTCATTCCCTTACAGGAAGCGTCAAATAGGTACCACGCGCACCTTAGTTGTCTGCTTATCTTCCCGGAGTATTGCGTGATGAGGTAAGTACAACCCTTTATTATTTTCTTCTGGAGATACCTTTACCATATGGTTAAGTTTTATATACTCCTGCATCACCGCAGTGTAATCCGCCTTTCATTTGTGATTCTTTGAAAGTTTGAATTCTAAACTCTTTAACCTTTTTTCAGATATGAACCTAGATTCACCATCCTTACAACTTTGGTTACTATCCCGGAACGGCAACCTTACAATGTAACGTCCGGCTTCGTCTCGCTTTGTGGTATTCGTAAAAATATTCTCACATTCCGCTTCTTCTTTACTAAGTATTTTTTCAGTTCCCGATGGCTCCGCTTCTAGCTCCCAAAACTTACGTAAGAAGTCATCAGGCTGAACATTGGAATGCATGACAGTGATACAAGGATATGAATTGATGTCAGACGAATTTTCTGTACCGACAACACCCGAAAGAATCCATCCGAATTCTGTTTGTTGTGCTACGAGCGATCCACTGGTACTCCTTTTGATTCCATCTTGAATAATTTGGCTGAATATCTCAGCCCCTAATAAAACGTCAATTTTATTAGGCCTGTGATACTCAGGATCTGCCAAATCATCTTCACTCAACTTTACCCATTCTACCCTGGTTGCTGTTACAACTGGGAGAAGGGATGTGATGGACTTCAAAACGTATGCATTTACTTGAACGTTGTAATCTGAATTCACTCGAGAACGTATATCAACAACTACTGAAGAATTAGACATAACTGTTTTATTACCACCTACACCAGTAACACGGTGTTTTGTTAAAGTTTTCTTTAACCCTAAATATTGAGCCATAGACTCAGTTATAAAAGATCCTTGAGACCCTTGATCCACTAATGCACGAACCACACGATATGTTCCATCCTTTGACTTGGCTTTTACTAAAGCCATAGGTATTAAAACCGTATCCTTACAATTTCCTGTCGAAAGGCATGAAACTATTGGCTTAGTAGATCCCCCCGCTTCTACAGCGGCCTTTTGAGTTTCCTTTGTTGAGGAACTATTCCTAGTGGCAGCAGACGCTGTTTCCTTCTGTACAGCGCCCGTGTCCTCACCAACAGACCCAGAACCACCGCTTGGGTGGAGTAAAGTATGGTGGCGTCTTTTACATAAATGGCATTTGACGGTGTTTCTACAAAATCTGGCAGAGTGGTTATTACCCAAACAAATGAAACATAGCCCTTTTTTCTGTGCGAAATCACGTCGAGTATCGTTATTTTCTTTAGCAAAACCTTTACAAGCAGTTAACTTATGAGCGGCAAAACAAAAAGGGCAAGATAACTCAGCTTTTTCTTTCCCTACCACATGGAACGATAGCGAACTCTTTTGAACATTAGGTTTATTTTCTAAATTTTCTAAACCTCGAAAGCGGCCAGTTAAAAATTCAGTAAATTGAGTAAAAGTAGGCAAATCATCCGTTGCATCCGAGGCTACTTTTAATTCCCAAGCTTTCCTGGTATCCTTATCCAATTTGGCACTAACAATGTGTATTATTAGGATATCCCAAGAATTAATATCTATCCCTAAATTTTTTATGGCGCGTAAACAATCAGATGTGGTGCTAAGTAATTTTTTTATTTCAGTTGCTGATTCTACTGTTAAACTCTTTTGATTAAACAAACGTTTTAAAATTCCATTTGCTAAGAACCTTTTATTGTTATACATTGCCTCTAATTTTTCCCAACAACCCGTATAATTATCCAATGTTACATTAATGTTTTTTAACAGCTGCTCTGCATCTCCGGTTAAGTACCCTTTAAGGTAATATTTACGCATCGTCTAGAGTTTTATTAGTGTGTATTAACCCGCTAAATAAATCCCTAAACGTCTGCCACTCACTATAATTTCCAGAGAACACAGGTATCTTAACCTCAGGTAACTTAAAGTTTCTAAATCCTGTACTACAGCTAGCTCCTGGACTAACTTTACACGGTTCACTAGACATTTTCATATTATTTAATATTTCTTTCAACTCGCTTTTAAACTCTATATAAAACTCTTCGACCTCATCATATAAACTATCCTTATAATAATTTGAACTCAATAAATCAGCCTTTTTACCTCGCTAATTATTTTTACGTGTTTTGTAGAATAATTGCTATTGCTGTTCTGAGTTTTCAATCCTAGTTTCTATATAACAAACAGTTAGACGGTCTTTAGGACATTTTTTAAAGTTAGATTTTGACTTGAGCATCTTAGCTTTAATGTCTTCCTGAATGTCGCTAAGCGACTCCATTCTTAATTTAAAAACACAAGTAGGTTATGTCACAAATATAAAATACACAAAATTTTGCAACCAGATACTTATAACACTAAATAAACTTATTGTCCAGTAAACACCTTTAAGTTCAACACAAAATTCTAAGTTCTTTGAAGCACTTCGATATTTTTCTAAGTCCTAGATAACGTTTAAAATTTTACAAGTGTTTAAACTTGTATTCCTGAGTAAAATCGGGCATAGGTTCCCCGTCTGAACCACTTTTTGCTTAAAATTAGTACAAGTCCAAACTAAGTTTACCAACGACTAAGTTAATTATCTAGTGAATTTAAGGTTCAAATTTCAATGCACTTTCTTGAATTTATTGAAGTTAAATTCTTCCTATTAGTAAGGTCGAAAATGTACTCACGGTTTCTCCACTATACACTCACTGACACTTATAATCGACGACTCACAACACTGCACTTAAAGCGCCCTCTAATGGCCGCTCCGCGAACTCCTCTGCCTGGCTCCTCCACGCAACGTCGCTCCTACGGCACCCAGCCGGATCCGCTGCTACGATGACGTCACCGCTGACGCCTCGCTGAGGGATGCTCTGGACAGCAATCCACTGCCCAGTACTGACGTTGCGGGGTGATAATCACCACCACCACCGATGACTACCACAAAACACCTTCTTGCCAATTCCGGCTTCCGAAGGACCATCTGGACCATGAACAGGATTTCAAGGTCCAAAGGCGAGAACACTTAATGAAACTCACTCACTGTTTCAACTAGGACACTTTTATTCACAAGTAATCACAAGGAAGCTCACTTCAAAGACTACAAACAAAAAATCTTAAAACTATTATGGGTCGCTCGGAAACGAAACCATAGCGAGATCTATTTCGATCCTAACGCCATCTAGGGAAGCGTCAGGTAAACTTTTGCACTTATGAAATATTAGACCCAGTGTCGCTTGAGCACTTTTGGTAAGTATCGATTTTGCAATTCAGTAGAAATAAATCTTTGGTGCAAGTGACTTTTTTTATCCTAGAGAAACGAAACTTAGACCATTCTATAGGGGAAACAATTGTAGAGTTGGGGTCAATAAAAAAGTTAAGATCGCAAAATGTGTCGCTTGAGCCCTGTTGCCTTTTTACCGTCGACATGATATTTGCGTAACTAAAACCGTTTACGCAGCGCACGCAACGGAAGCTCTCAAAGAGTAATAATTTTTCCCGTTTTTGCAACATTTTTAATTTACGCTCCGCTCCTATTTGGTCGTAGCGTGATGTTATATAGCCTCTATCCTTCCTCGATAAATGCCATCAAATCCACCAATCCAACACAAAAATAATTTTTCAATTCCAACCAGTACCTACCTAGTTCCTGAGCTTAGCGCGTTCAAACAACCAAACAAACGTCTCGATATGTAAAGATGGTCATCCATCCACGGACCAGCCTCGGCAAGCGTAGCTTAACCTGATGGATCGAACCTTGCGGCTGTTATTACATAGCCACGAGCTCCTCAATAATAATAAGCTTGAGCTTTATAATATTAGTATTACTTAGTATAATATTAGTATTAGTATAGAAGATTTAAGGTTTTCATAAATATACTGATAAGGCACAGTTAGTTAACATGCTGTATAACATATTGTATAAGTAAATAATAGTTATTTATGATATAAGTGCGGAAATCATCTTACGCACGTGTATCATAATTATAAAACTATGCAATGTGCAAGGTAAAAAAATAATCAAAATGGAATCTAGACTAGGTACGTATTACTCTAGATTTAGATTTTAAGCTGCTTTGAAAACGTTTTTTTCGAGCACATGAATTGTAAATAAATGTTTAAATCAGCGGTTCTCAAACTTTTTTGGCGACGGAACCCTTTTGGAAAACGAAATTTTTGACGGAACCTTAGATTAATCAAAACCATCCAAAATCGTTTTTTCAGGTGTTGCTTAACTTGTTTCACAGGGTCTAGTGAGCGCCTAGTTGTACCTAGTTCCATTGTATCCTGCATAGACACGTGACATGTCGAGCAACGCACAATGAAGGGTTCCGTAGTTGGGATGAATTTATGCAACAAACTTAGTAACATTGTAGTTGAAAAACTTGCAGTGTGTGCAAAAACACATTCTCCCACACACACACATTCACGTCCTGTATGGGAGGATGTGTTTTTGCAACTGCCTTCGATTATTACTCGTAATTATATGTATACTACTGCTGTGAATTTTTTCACATATTCAAAACCAACCATTTAGCTGGCAGGGGGGGGGGACACTTGACTCTAACAAAAATTATCACTTTCATTAAAGTTTAATACGCAAATGGATCCCTGAATCCAAAAATGGTTTACACAAACACAAACATTACTAATGTGTGTACATTTAAGAGTGGTAACTGACTCGGGTGGCGGGTCGCCGTTGTCATCGAAGGCGACGAGGCCGCCGTCGGGCGCGCGGAAGCGCACGCGTGCTAGGTGCTGGCGGTAGCGCGACACGTTGAAGGGCAGCATGGCGGCACACAGCCCATCGGCGCGCTCCCCGCCTCCTTCGCCCCCCGCGTGTCCCGCGCCCACCGATCCTCCCGCGCCCACAGTGCACGATGCGCGCACCATGTCATGTAGTGCGTGCGCCAGCGCGTACACGCCGCGCACCACCAGTGCCAGCTTTGGCTCCTGCGTGTAGTTGGCTACCAGCGACTCAGAACCTTTCACCACACACAAACAGAATTGAATGGTATAGGTACAATTATTATCTTAACTTGCACAGAATAAGTTTGACAAACGTACCATTTTCCAGGTCTTTAACGTTTCAAAAACTACAATGCACCAATTCGTATGCAGGTTAATCAATAGGTAAGTAAGATGGCTTTTACATAACAAATTATACAAAAATCTAAACCTGAACAACGTCGTGCTCCCGCCGGTGGACTCTCAGATAGCGAGCAGCGGAACTTTTGTTCCCAGAATTCCTGTGGATTTTTTAAATCGAAGTAGGTATTGTAAGGTATGTATTACATATATTAGGGCAAACTAGTTGCTTATCTATAATTAAGACACACAAAGACAAAAGGAGAATTTAACATGTACCCCTTTCCTTGGTACCAAACCAAGGCGTAGGCGGGGCAGATGGAGAGGGGGGGCAGCATAGAATGATCACCTGAAACCAGGGATTCCTAGAGTTGTTATGAGGCTTGAGCGCGAGGTAGTGTACGTCAAACTCCTTGAGGTAGGGCGAGCGGATGCGCAACGTGAGCGAGCGGTGCGCGGCGCGCTCTACACCCTCTACCACGTCGCGCCGGTCCGCCCAGCCGTCGCTGGCTACTAGCCGTAGCCCGCTGGGACCAGCGCGCGCCAGGCCCGCCAGCAGCGCGCGCGCCGTGCGGCCCTCGCACCAGCAAACTGCCACGCGGGGACCATCCGCCAGCCGCGCTAGCGCAGCGTCCACCTGCACCGGCGCCGGAACCGCGCGCAGCGCCACCTCGCGCGCCACGCACACGCCACCGAGCACCGCTTCCTCGCGGAAGGCCGCCATGCCGCTCTGCCCGTAGCTCTCTGCAACACGCACAGTTTCTCGCCAAGATCGCCGGTGGCGACGCGGGCGTGGAGTTTGGGGGGTGGGGCCTCACCGTCCGTGTGTAGCGCGTGCACGTAGGTCCAGTTGTGCGCGCGCAGCAGCGCCACCAGGAGGCGCGCCTGGTGCCGGTCAGAAGGCACCACGCGGAAGAAAGTCGAGAAGCGCGCGCGATCCGACAGCTCTCGTGACGTGGCCGAGTACGACACCTGGCGCAAATACGTGCATCAGTGCGATGCTCTGGGGGCGAAGGACAAGAGGCAGAGGTGGCGCAAACGAGTACAAACCTGCGGAATGGAAAACAGCTGTAGCAAGTTTTGCACCTGAACGGCGGCAGAGCTGGCGCCCGGGCCCAGCACAGCCACCAGTGGTGCCGAAGCAGCACGCGCCGGCTCGCCAGTCTGCAAGTGCAAAACGCGTGTATTATACCTTATATTATTATCAATTATCATCGCTCAGTCGTTCATGATATTTTAAATAACAGGAACTTTTCTAAAGTCTCAACCTGAACCTGCTGCATTTGTAATGCCAAGTACGAACTCTAAGTAATTGCATGACAGAGTGTGTCTAAGTTCCGGAGCCGACAAAGGAACTTGCGACGAGGTCGAGCGCACTCGCTGTCCTCTCCATCACACCGCTGGTACTTCGCGCACCCCGCACCCCGCGAACTCTACCCTACGTCCAGCACTTCAGCACATTTTTATGATTTTTTTTTTTAAACATTTTAACCGCTCGCGAGCCGCGCCGCTGTACTCACTTCAAAAACATCATTGAAGTGGGGATATGTCCTATATAGGGCGTCCCACGGATAAAAATGTTAAAATAAAATGCATGGTCTTCCTTTTATTTGTGACACTATGCTAATTAGCAAAAAATAATCCTTACGATAAAGCCTTTCGATCGGTATGATAAAGCTACAGGTGATTATTTTTCTCATGTAACGGGTTCGATTCCCGGTTCAACTTATTGAAAATATCTATGAATGCAGTTCAAATTGTTTTTTAAACTTAAATAATGTCTTCTTTCAGTAAAATGTTCCATCTATAATATTCAAGGTACTTTCCCTCCATGTGGCATATCCGTGGGACGCCCTGTATAAATAACGCTGCAGTTGCACGATCGCGTTATGAGCGTATTTAAAACTACCTTGAAGTCATAAGTGCGCGTGTAGGTAATGACTGACCGCAGAGCAGGCGTGGGCATCACCGCCGGGCGGCTCGCGCTGGCGGCGCGCGTCCGGCGGAGCTATGGCGTCGCGGACCAGGTCGATGGTCTGGCGGAGCGCCGTCGGGGGCGCCCAGCACGAGTCACGCAGCTCGGCGCCCAGGCGCAGGTGCGGCAATAGCCGGTCGTCTGCGTTTATGGCGTCCAGCGCCAACAAAGTTGCCTCCACGCGCTGGATGCCGTAGTGCTCGCGCACGGCACCGCACGTCGCGCCCGCTCGCGCTTCCGCTGGCGCGCCGTGCACGGCGAACAGCGCGCCGAACCGCACCGCTCCCCCTACCAGCGCGCGTTCCCTCGCGCACACCCACACCATGGCACTGATGGCAGTAATGGCACATGGCAGAGCGCGCATAACGCGACTACCGCTGACAACGGCAAGTCACAGAATGCCGTTTGAAGCAATTCTAAAGTTGCACTTGCGCGCTAACCATCGCTACAAATAGACTCTCACACACAGTTGTTGAAAGTCTCAAACCAAATTCGTCACAATTAGGTACAGCTTGGCAAAAAAGAGTATGATGCGGTGACAAATGAAATAAATAAATTCTTTTACTCATTTCCCATTTGAAGTGACCTATATGCGGTAGTGGCGCCCTCATATTTTCCAAACTCTTTTTTGCCAAGCAGTATTTTAATTTTTTTTTTTTTGCTGTGATCATAATAACTCAGACGATCAGTGACGTTAGGCCGGTTTTCATAAAGGTGTAATGATGTGTCTGTGTGTGTGCTCTTAGTGAGGTGTAGTTTGAGGGTAAACTCATAATGTAGTTAGAATAGTAATTATCAATTCATAATGCTGCCTGCAAAATTTCGTGTCGAAAGAATTAGTAGTTTTAACAGAATCGTCAAAACAAAAGAACAAAGAAACTACCACGCACACAACGATAATATTGTGTTAACGTAAATCCTATTGTATTCATCCGCTCACTGTACATAAATAAGTATGTGGTCTGTTTATTCAAGAACCCAAAACACTTTACGTTATCGAGCTGCGTTCAGTCAAGTGATTCTGTTTTCCCGGAGTCGCTTATCAGCGACAGGCGGGCCGCGAGGGGCCATTGTATATTTGGAATTAACTCATTAATAACTTCAATCAACCAATCAGCTCATTAATAGTTTCATTGCTTGCTTTTCTTGTTGTAATTTATTTTTATAAAAACCTTCCCCTCTTTTTTTTGTATTTGCAGATAAGAAATATAAAAAAATGCTAGCATAAGTCACTCCCACAATTAAATAAATAAATAAAATCATTTTAATTCGGACAATTAAGAGATCCATAAATAATTGTTAGTAACAGGCACATAATAACACTATTGTTAGTAACTTTTACTAAAGACGAATTAGTGAGAAGACCAACCCTCACTAGACACTGAGACGTGGAAACTAGGGTAAAGTGAAAATATGTTTTCTCACAAATTGCCTTATTATGGCGGAGGAATTATCTGCCGCCACGACCTTCAGAATGCTAATGTGAGTGTCCCTTATGAATGATGTCTGAAATAAATAAATTAATTCAATTTAAAAATTATTCTGCTTAGGAGTGAGGCCGTCTTTTCGCGGATGATGGCATGAAATCCATCGGTATGGTTTACCGCAAACATTTCTGGGGCACTGCAATAACGAGGCTGTCGCAACAGCATCCTAGAAACATTGTTGTATTGGACGCGTTTTCGAGAAGTTGACCCATAGATTACCGGTGTAAAAACTCTGACAATAAGCTTTAAAAGCGTTATCTTAATTTGATCAGTACATCGAGCAGGTTCGCTCAGATTTTTTTTTTGTTTCTCTTGTTTTTTTGTTTGGCAGGAGTGGGAAATCCTCATGGACGCCCAGACTGCCTCACTTATGAGCCAGTCTGGGCAGTGCCGGACTCGTACCGGCTAAAACCACACTCCTGCCCTTTCTCAGTGTCCCTCTGACATAATCAGAGACCTTAATTGGTAATGATTCTTATTTTAATCGTTTTTTTTTTTTAGTTTATCCGTATACAGTGTCTTTGAGGCTAACATCTTACATTCCTTAAAAAACTTATTTCTCTTTGTATTCACTATCTTTGTGTTTTCTTGTTATTTGCATAATATGAATCTACTTATGCTAATATCTATTTTATTATATGTTTTTCTTTATCTATGCTTTATTAATAATATGGCTATCCTAATATATATACAATATATCATATAGATTCCGATGATTAATAAAAAGCAAATATCTACCTTAAAGAGGATCTATAGTAAACAAAACATAGACTCATTTAAAAAGGAACTAAATAAACTTGACTGGAGTAAAATAATAAATGAAAACCAAAATATTAACATTAATTATCTGTCATTTCATAACACCTTGCAAAACATTTTAAATCAGTGTATACCAAAAAAAGACGTAAAAATAAAAAACAGGACATATAAGACATGGTTGACAACTGGACTAAGATTAGCATGCAAACATAAAAGACAACTAAAGGCATTACTGACTACAACTAATAACAATATATTACAAAAGTACTATAAACGTTATGAGAAATTACTTAAGAAAACAGTAACCCACTCTAAAAAACTGAACTACATAAGAATAATGAGTAAATCTGAAAATAAAACTAAAACAATGTGGCAAATAATAAAGGAGCGTACAAATAAAAATAAAAAACAATCTACTAATAACATAAAATTGCGTGTGCATAATACGGTGACAGAAAACGCGGCTACCATTGCCAACGCTTTCAATAGTTATTTTGCTTCAGTGGGAAAAACAAATGGGAACACTTTTCCAAGTGGCCGCCCTACGTCCTCTCAAAGCGAAAACTCCATCTACCTAAGACCAGTTGACCCTAGCGAAATTAAGTTTATAATAAAAAAATTGAAAAACAAGCGCAGTTATGGCCATGACGAGCTACCGCCTACACTTATAAAAGCTTGCGCTGAAGAGCTAACGTTACCCCTAACCTATTTAGTCAATCAGTCTTTGGATGAGGGTTCGGTCCCTGACTTGCTAAAAGTATCAGTAGTAAAACCTATTTACAAGAAAGGAGACCAGACTGACACCAGTAATTATAGGCCGATAGCATTGTTACCTACTTTCGCAAAAATATTGGAGACTGCGATGTCAAAGCGACTTTACTCATATTGTGAAAGATATAAGATATTCGACGACAGTCAAAACGGGTTCAGGAAAAATAGGTCTACAACTTTAGCTATATTCAAGTATATCCAGGAAGCTTTAAATATAATCAGTAACAAAAAGTACGCAGTAGGGATTTTACTGGATATGAGCAAAGCCTATGACAGAGTTTCATACGAAATCCTACTTAGTAAGTTATATGCAATAGGCGTTAGAGGTACAGCATACAAGTGGTTCTCGTCGTACCTACAAAATAGAGAACAGTTCGTGGAGGTTGAACATAGGGATCAACACACTGGCCGAATAACACGCGTAAGATCTGATAAAGTGAAAATAACAATGTCAATACCTCAAGGCAGCGTTTTAGGATGCTTATTATTTCTAATTTATATTAATGACCTACCTAAAGAAATTGACGCTCAAAGTATCTTATTTGCTGACGATATTTCTATAATTTTTCCATACACTAGTGGTGAAAACTTAAACTTAAACCTAGACGGTAAGCTCTCGAAAATAATATCATGGTTAAAAGATCATAACTTAGAATTAAACTTTGACAAAACAAAAATAATGCAATTTAGACCATATCAAAAGCGTAAATTGGACATAAATTACTCGTATAATAATATACAGATACAATGCATAAATGAGTTTAAACTGTTGGGTTTGTCTATAGATACCAATATAAACTGGAAGGCTCATATAGATGCAGTGGCAAATAAGCTTGCTAGCTTTATATATGCCCTAGGAGAGCTTAAAAGAGCTACCGATTTTAAAACTGCTCTAACAGCATACTATGCCTACGCATACTCCTGGTTAAATTACGGAATAGTGGTGTGGGGAAATAGTGTAGACAAACAAAGGCTCTTTATTCTTCAAAAAAAATGTTTACGAATTCTTGCCAATATAGACAACACGCAAAGCTGTAAGCCATTCTTTGTTAAATATAAGGTCCTTACACTAACTGGCATCTACATATTGGAAGTAAGTAAATTTGTACGAAAACACCAATCACTATTCCCACTCACTAGAACCCTCCGTCCACAAAGTCGCAGTGATAGGCGCCAAAACAAGAATGAATTAGCCCTACCAAGCTCCACATTAGGTATGTTCCATTCAGGACCTCTAGCCATGTGCGTAAAAATATATAATAAGCTTCCAAACTCAATTAAAGACATAGAGTACGAAAATAAATTCAAAACCAGCCTTCAAAGACACCTTACACTAAAATCATACTACACTCTAAAGGAATTCTTTGACGATAATGATAAGTAAATTTTGACATTAAAATTCATAATATAAATATAACATTCACAATTTTTGACTTAATACTATTATTCTGGTTTGACATTAAGCTTTATGATTATTATTATTGTTAAGGGAATTCTTGGACGATAACGATCGATAAATTTTGACATTCAAATCCCTATTATATACATCACTGACTATTGTTGACTTACTACTATTATTCTAGTTGACATTGCCTATGTTATTTTATGATTATAGTTATAATTATTTGATTATTTTTAATTGTCTAACTTATTTTAACTATTAATGGAAATTATGACCAAATAACTGTTTACCAATACTTTATCATTATGTTAAAAATGTTATTATTGTCTTTCTGCACTGTGGGTTTCTTTCATTCATTTACATTTATTATGTACTGTAGCATGCCAAAACATACGTATATATTGCTGTGCCCTGACAGGGTCAATGTATGAAACAAATATTATTGTAACATCTTGTACACTACATTGAATGCAATAAATGATGATTATGATTATGATTATGATTAGACATAATTTCTTATTCTACTTTTTTATATTTGTTGTCTATCTTATAATTGTTTCTTTGTAGCTTAACGTACTTTTCTTTAAAATAACTTAATTTAGGTTCTGGCACAGTTACTTCTCTTAATACAGTATTTGTAATTTCGAAATTGTCCTGGTTTTTATAAAGGCATTTACAGCTATCAACCTGTGCTCCTGCCGCTTCGCACTCATAGTTCTATTTCAGATACTGCTCGACGGTCTGTGCACTCCAGGCTGGAGCGGTGTTCCAAATGCTGCTTTTTAAAATTCTGACCTCCTTTTTCGCTTCAACGAGCTCGTTTGGCCACAACGGTAAAATTATTTTGATTTGAGTTTTGCCTATTGAATCTGTTTTTATTTTAGCGTCTAGACTAGTTTCTGTATTCATTTTGTGATTAGTTGTGTCAAGTTGTAGTGAATTTAGTTTGGAGTCAGGTTTTAATTAGGCCAATTTCTCATGAAGTTGGCTCCAATTTGCTTGTTTTATTTTGTTTTTTTTTTTACGGCTCTATTAAATATGAATGTAATTTTAAATTTATGTATAAAAAAAAAATGAAAAAATTGGCGTTGTGGTCTGTCATATTTCCGGGGAAAACTGGCTGCACTTTAGCAATACGCCACCGATAGGCGCGCAAACGCATCCCATTTTAGGCGCATCGGGCACTCGGTGTCGAAGGCGTTGTGGTCAGTCTTGTCGTTGTGGTCCTTGTTTTTTACCTCCTCTACCATCAGATTGCCCGTCTTCCTTATGCGTTCCGTTACCTTTACCATCTCTTCTCTGCTCCTGAAACCAACTTTTTGGTCCCTCACTTTGCGCAGCCGTTCCACCCAGGTCCCTTCATTCCTGACATCCACCGCCGTCCTGAGCTTCTCAACAACCTCTTCACCGGTGTCCTGATCATTAAGGTTCGCTCAGGTCAGGTTTTTTTTTTGTTTTGGCAGGAGTTGGAAATCCTCATGGACGCCCAGACTGACTCACTTATGAGCCAGTCTGGGCAGTGCCGGACTCCTACCGGCTAAAACCACACTCCTGCCCTTGCTCAGTGTCCCTTTGACATAATCAGAGCCCTTATTTATCACAGGTTTTTTATTTTTTCTTCATTTTTCTTTCAGGTTATCCAGTTTTTGATGGTAACATCTCACATACCGATGAACTATAATATCTATAATAATAATTACTTATGTACAAGGGAAAATTATCAAAGGGCATCAAAAAATTCGTCCGCATCGCTGTCAACAGGAAAAGTGCCTAAAAGGCTGGCAGCATTGCCACGTTGTATGGCAATGCTGATTCTTTGCCCAAAAAAAAGGCCAGCCCTCTGGTCACGTGAAGAGTCGACCAAGCGTTTGGCGATGTCTTGAAAAACTAAGTGGGCACTCGGACCCCATGGCCCTAGGGTTTCAACCCCAAACGGCTCGAACATATACGTCCCGATAAGATTGGAGTATTTGCGCCGTTTGAGGTTTTCTGCACCTGCAGCAGCAGCTCCAGCACAGCCCGCTGTGCTGGGAAGATGGGATGGCGCAAGGGTGTCGACACACGTTGCATCCCACACCAAAGGCCTACCTACCTTCCAAGACATTATGGTCATTCCGTCTGGTCTCTTCCCATCGTCGCGTGCCAAGCCATTGGGTTCTAGAATAGCTGGTACCCCGGTGGCAAGAGCACGACGGATGATGTCATTGACGCTGGCGTGCCGTGCTATCCGACCTGCGCTTCTACTGCAGGATAGGCCATGGTGACCGAGGCAGTCGACACCTTCACCGCACTGGCAGCGATGCGGAGCCACGCAAGGAGCGCCCAGACGCAGACAGGTAGCGAGCCGGAAGATGGTGTCACCCAGCATAGTCCCTACGTTGGGTGACGGTAGTGCCTGAAGCCAGAGGCCCTATTCCCATTCACCAACAGCCAGCAGGCGGGCACGCTCAGCAGTATTGGTGGACGTATTAATAAGATTATTCCGTACCAATCTGCAGAGCGGCTCATCTCACTGCCTCTGGTAAAATGAGTTCACGGGCCGATCTGTATCCGGGCAAGCCGCTTTCCAGGCGTTCTCCGCATCGGTCAGGCACGGCATAGTCAACCAGGCAGGGGGCTAAAATTTTCCCGGTCAACTTTTCAGTGCTGTGGACAGACGACAGGAACGCGTAAGCTAATACTGGTAATTTTGCGAACGCCGAGGTCCCCAAAACGGATGGGTAGTGTGGCTTGCAGCCACGCTCGGTCGTCCAAGGCCACATTTAGAATGGATGTCAGTGTGCTGCGAACAATTTGGTCAATTTTGTCCAAGAGGTGTGACTGCTTCCATAAGGGGGAAGAGCGTAGAAAATATGTAAAATTTGGGCCAAAACAACAGTATCTAATCAGGGTGAATGCCGAATGCAGAGGCGGCTCGTGATATTTATTTGTGGGGGTTCACTAAAAAAGAAACGTAGAACTAGAGCTTACCATTTATTTTATTTGTAAAGAAAATCCATTCGGCGATCTTTTTGGCGAGCGAAGACATCTATCACTTTCTTGTGAAAATCAGTTATGGAATTAATTAAGCGTTTTTCAATGCTTATCATACAACAAGATACACTGTATTGTTCCATTTTTAACACAAATGTCGCGCACAAACTATTTTTAATAATTATTTAGAATAAACACTGCGAATCTACTGACAGCCGAGTTGAGCCGACCGTTTGTTTACATAAGATCGGCAACAGCGCAAAGGCATGGATCGCATTCCCGCGCGCGGCCGTCTTGCGCCGTTTGGCAACGTCGCGCGTAGAGGTGAGGCATAAATATTAGATTAGGTATGTGGATTAGGTATTTTTCGATACTAGTCCGTACCTAATCCAAAGCGTCGAGGATTAGGTATGGCACAAAATATTCGTACACAGTCTACACATAAGGTATTCCGTAGGTACCTTAAAATTAAGGAGTTAAGGTTCAAGTTTAATTAGCACTGCTGCCAGCGCCATCATGTTTTTGCAGCAAAATTCAAAATAATAATAAATATATTAATAATAAAAAAAATAAGAAAAAAAAAATGAAAAAAACCGTAAAGCGCACTCTAAGTATGAAGGGTAATTTTGATCATCAAATTGGACGTTAAAACAAAAGTATTCAACAAAAGTATTCACGTTACCTTAATTACCGTTGCGTTTGCCCATAAAAAACGAAATATAATCCACCGTTCCACAACATATCAGAAACGGAACGTCCATACTCAATGCTGAATATTTCTTACCTAATCCACATACGATACTTAATATCGGTACCAAGCCAGCGGCTGTATTGAATAATATTCGGATTAGGTAAATGGATTAGGTATTTTTTTGTACTAGGATTAGGTGGATTAGGTATCGTTTTTACCTAATCCGACCCATCTCTAGTCGCGCGTGAGCGGCGCTCCAAATTAGGCTAATTTCTCATACAAAATCTTTTGTTTCACGCGTCGGACTGTGTCGATATTTCTCTTTCGCACTCATTGAATACAGTGCTAGAAATCGTACTGAACTTTGTTTCATAGGAGCGCAATCGCCGGCGCTCCACACGTTACAACTTGACGCCCAATGTACGCGTAGGAAATGGTTTTCTAGTAAACTGCTATTGTATACATGGGCATAGTAGAAAGAATGTATGTATAGGATTATAATAAAGAAATATAGATTATGCTATTTTCGTGGGAGTGCACTGCACCAGCGCTCTTTATGACGAGCCGCCTCTGGCCGAATGTAAATTAATTTTGGAGAGTCTGTCCGAAACATCGTTGATTTTTTTTATTTTCTCGTCGATGAAGGGAGAAAAGCTGTCTTCTAAAATTGGGGAACCTAAAAAAAATAAAAATAAAATAAAATAAAATTTATTCAAGTTAAAAAGTAAAAATAAGATTTACATTAATTATAAACGAGGTAACTTTAATTCTAGCTGTAATATAGACCTGCCTGATCTAGGTTTGTGAAAACCTGTGTTTCAGGCCATCAATTTACATCAAAATTTTAAAAGGAACACAACAATTTTATTAGATTCTAAATTAAAAAGGAGACATAATTATTTTCAATGACTTAAACAGTAGGTAACTATTTTGTATATTATTTTAAAACTAGATTAAGTAAAATATATTATGTTTAAGCAAATTACCAAATAATATTAAATTAAATAAAGAGGAGACTATTATTAATTAGGTTAAGGAAGAGACTTATGTTGGAGTAGGTAGATGGAAATTTTATTTTAATATTTCTAATTGTTTTTCCGTGTCTGCATAATTGAGTTTTGCCAAATATTTCTGTACTAGTAAGTTACACCTAATATAGCTTAAACTATAAATCTTTAGCACTCTATTAAACTGGTTATACAAGTAGGGTCAAGTATTTTTACACACTGATGGCGGTCGGTAAGGTAATCAGATAATAGTTCGAATTGTGTTCCCCGTATTCCCAGCATTTCCAGCTTGTTCAATAGCAAAGTACAAGAAATTGTGTCAAAAGCTTTGGCAAGGTCTAAAAATATCCCTATCGTGTGCATGCCGTTATCCAGGTTTGTGCTTATAAAATTTGTCAGTTGGTGAACAGCTTGGCTTGTTGATCTTTTAGGCCTAAAACCAAATTGATGATCAGAAAGTAATTTATTGCTTTCAAGATATTTTACTAATCTAGTGTTAATAATTTTTTCCAATATCTTTGAGAGGCCTGTTAAAACTGAAATTGGCCTGTAGTTATTTACACAATGTTTGTCTCCGGCTTTAAACACAGGGGTGACTACGGCTTTTTTAAGTAATTTAGGAAATACTCCTTTTGTTAGACATAACTGAAAAATGTGAGTCAACGGAGGGGCAATGATGTGTTTATATCTTTTGAGAATGCTATTAGGTATATCGTCGCAACCTACGGCACAAACTTCCTTTAATCCATCTATTATACTTACTACCTCATTAACATCAGTATCTAGTAGCACAAAAGAGTTACGAGTTGCGTACGTCTTAGTTTGACTTTGAATGGGAAAACATCGATTAGTTATTAAGGTCTTTTCTGCTAAGTTTTTTCCTACGTTAATGAAGAAGTTATTAGCTTTATTTGCTGCTGCGGCAGGGCCTAGCTCAGAAGATAGAAGATCAAGAGCAGGTTCGGAATTTTTTGACGTAATAGTGTTAGTTTTATGAATTTCCATATAAGTTTACTGTTTTTACCTGCTTTCTGTAGTTGACTTTGATCATATTGGATTTTTAGCTTTTTCAAAAGATTATTACAGAAATTCCTATATCGTTTGTAAGTAATTGAGAGAAGTTCATTATCGGGTGCTTTTTTCGATTTATGGTGAAGTTTATCTCTATTTCTGATACAGCGAACAAGTCCGGGCGTAATCCATGGTTTAATATTACTATACTTTCTAGGTATTACTTTAGTAAATGTATTTTTCCTTATCGTAGCTTGTAAAAAATTCAGAAAATATTGTAGAGAAACATTTGGATCATGTGAATTGTAAACGGGGTCAAAATCAATTCCGCGAAAATCAGTTTCAAGACTCGTCATATTGAGTTTAGTATAGCTGCGCATGCACTTATTTCTAGGTGAAGATATTAGTAGTGTTAGTAAAACTGCTTGATGATCGGTAAGTGACGAATTAGTAACCAATGTTTTGGATGGACTTTTCGATTTTATAAGGATATGGTCTAGACAAGAGCCGCTCTGGTGGGTTGGGTGATAATGAGCTGGTAATAGTCCATGAAATGAGCAAATATTAAGGTAGTTATGTGAATGAGTATCGATTTTTTCGGCAGCAATGTTTATGTTGATATCACCTACCAGTACGATATTTTTAAACGAAGATAATTTTTCTAAGTTACTGTTAAGCGAATCCAGAAACCCATCAATACTTTGGGATGGAGGCCTATAAATAGCCATAATTACTGTATCGGGAATAATTTTAATTACTAAGCAGTTGCAGTCTAGAAAATGGGGTTCATCTACTAATGTTCTTAAATTATTTTTAATATAAACCACTATGCCATAATTCTGGTTGAATGTTCTATGGCTTTTGTGAAGATTAAAGCCATCGAGAGATGGTATATTGGCCGTTTTGTTGGATAGCCAACATTCTGTTAGAACGATAATGTCGCAGCCTAAATCTAGATTTTGCAACAAAACTTGGAAACCGTTAAAATTTCGGGTTATACTGCGTATATTTTGTGTAAGTAAAGTCAATGTTTTATCCCCAGTATAGACTAATTTTTTGCACTCCTCAACATTACAGATTTTTGCTTCAGACACGGAAAACCCATCTAGATCAGAGATAAGCTGATTGGCCATAAAATAAAATATGTAAAAGTTAACCTACTATATATGTGCTTAACTGACTAGGTAGTCGGCGGCGCTCCTAGGCGCCTTCATAGTCAATGGAATTAATATAATTGTCCTCTGCATATTTACGTGCTGGGCAATTTACATCACCAGTTGGATGATCATTTTTCCTCTTGAAACGTCTGCAGGTAGCACATTGAGGTGGAGAATCTTTATTTTTGCATTCCTTGAAAGAATGTCCTGTTTCGCCACAGAGGTTGCAAGTAGGGCTCGTCTCTCTACAAAATTTGGCGGCGTGTCCGAACTGCTGGCAGTTAAAACACCTGGTCACAATAGTAAAATCTCTTACTGGACATGATGTCCAGTTTATGAAAATTCGGCCTTGGTCCATCATAATTTTCCTGATAGAAGCAGGAACTTCCAATATATAATTGCAAGTAGGACGATCTTTCTTTCCTGACTTATGGCTCAATTTTATACTGTCTAAAAAGGACTTAAGAGTAATGTTTGGCAATTTATCTGTCAAGTTTTGGACGTAAATGCAATCAAATACCTCTTTTTCAGTCATGGCTACGGGAACACCAATAACAGCAATCCTAGGGCGGCGTTTGGATGGTTCTTCAACTGTAAGACCCGAGGAAGCTAGCTTCTGTGAGCTTTTTAATTTATTAATGTCGTCTTTGTTATCCGTCCTAATGATGACGCCTCCGTTTCTAATTTTTCTTAGACCGCGTACATGGAGTTTTAATTCCTCAGGCGAGATAATTTTTTGAACCAACGACTTGGTGTCGTCACTTGTTTTGGTCTTATCGCTGGGATATATAGCGACCGAACTGAGATTTGCTGGGCGAATAAATTTATCAGAGCCTTTCTTCACCATGTTAGCGTAGGAAGTATTTTCTGATTCGGGTCGGCTCACCTAGGAGGTGCAATGAACTTTTTTCTAAAATTTTTATTTGTGGGGCTATTGCATTTTTATCAAGGGTCAATTGTCTGTCGGTCATGTCAGAAAGGTAAATATCACATTTTGATGGGTTAAGTTCTAGGCTAATAGATTTAAATTGCTGTTTGAGGAGATGTAAGTCTTTTAAAACGGTGTCTACATCACCTCCTAGCATTCCATCGTCTAAATACCATACGTTAAATTTTGAATTTAATTTTTGGATAATTGGATGAATAGCCAAGCTGAAAATGACTGGCCCCAGAGGGTCACCTTTTTGGCATCCTACTGCAGATTCCAAAACATTGTCCTTGTATAATAATTTAGAGGGGAATCCGATGAACTTATATCTCAATGTTTTTTTACTATTTTTGTGTTTTCTTGATTTTCAGTATGAATCTTCTTTTGCTAATACCTATTATATTATTATCTTTCTAATCTATACTATATGTATGTCGTAGATTATGAAAGTCGAGCGACAATAGTCTCTCAATTGACTATTGTAGTACTAAGGAGAGGGTAAACGCCGTGACGCGCTCGCTAGAGTGGGGCGTCACGTGGACAGAGTCGTGGTAAGGGAAGTGGCTGAGCGGCGAGTCAGTCTTGTGAGGGCAACGAACGGATGCAGACCTCCACTTCTCCTATGCGAAACTGTCGGTTTGCCCGAACGTGTAAACTAGTGCGTGAACATTATTAGTAATGTACCTACTGTGATGATTGTTCTGAAAGTGAAATACTAACTGAGTTGCTGTATCATCGTGTTTTATTGTAAACCTGCACTATGGAGTCCGTACCACCGAATCGAGATGATGACGGCAACTATCGCTCAGCCATCGCTGACGCCGACATGTATAATAATTTGTCCATTCTAATATTTAAGCAATATATCACTTAGACATAATTTCTTATTCTACTTTTATTTTTATTGCCTATCCTAGAATTGTTTCTTTCTAGCTTAGTATACGTTTCTTTAAAATAACTTATTCTCAGTCCTAGTGGACTCACAGTTGCTTTTCTTAAAACACTTATTGGTTTTTCGAAATTGTTTTTCTTCTCATGTGGCATGCTGTTTTCCAAAGTGCTTATCTTCTTTTTGGCTTCAGCGAGCTCGTTTGGCCACAACGGTAAATTAAATGTGTTACTAATTTTGGCTTTTGTATCTATACTATATTTAACGTGTAAGATAATTTCTACATTTATTATCTGTATGATAGTGTCTGTGTGTAGTGAATTTAATTTTGAGTCAGCTTTTAATTGGGCAAATTTCTCATGAAGATGGTTTCAATTTGCGTGTTTTAAGTTGAAATGAACGGTTTTAATATTTATTGACATTTTAACTTTATGAAATCTAATTTTTAAAGAAGTACCGTTATGGTCCAATTGGGTGTTACTTCCGGGAAAAACCGGCTGCACGCCACCGATAGGCGTGCTAACGCATCCCATTTTTGGCGTATCGGGCACTCGTTGTCGAAGGCGTTGTGGCCAGTTTTTTTCCATTTTGGCCTACAGACAATTGTCGCACTTTGGAACCTCCTCTGCCAGCCGTGACGGACAATCAGCCCACAAATGGGGCTCCCCAGAGTGAATGCAGAGTTCGGCAGGCTGCGTGCACAGTTTGCGGCTGTGACCGAAGCGCAGACAGCGAGTGCACTGCACCAGTAGTGACTGGTCCTGCACTCGCACTCGCTGTAGGTTTCCGTTACCCTAACCATCTCTTCTCTGCTCCTCAAACCAATCACCACCTTTTGGTCCCTCAGGTTAGGTTCGCTCAGGTTAGGTTCGCTCAGGTTAGGATCGCTCAGGTTAGGCTCGCTCAGGTTAGGTTAGGTTAGGTTAGGTTAGGTTAGGTTAGGTTAGGTTAGGTTAGGTTTTTTTTTTTTTTTTTTTTTTTTTTTTTTTTTTTTTTTTTTTTTTTTTTTTTTTGGCAGGAGTGGGAAATCCTCATGGACGCCCAGACTGACTTACTTATGACCCAGTCTAGGCAGTGCCGGACTCCTACCGGCTAAAACCACACTCCTGCCCTTGCTCAGTGTCCCTCTGACATAATCAAGAGACCTTGTTTGGCAATGATTGTTAGTTTTAGTCGTTCTTCTTTCATATGTCCCTACTAATATCTTAAAGCTAACATTTTACATAACGAATTACTTCTCTACACGTATTATTTTTGTGTTTTCTTTGTTTTTCCATGTTATGAGTCTACCTTTGCTAATTCCTAAAATTTAAAAATAAAATTTTACTATACCTATTTATTAATCTATGCTATCAACAGTATGGCTATGCTAATATATATACAATATATTGTATAGACATAGTTTCTTATCGAACTTTTTTATATTTATTACCTATCCTATAAATGTTTATTACTAGTTTGTTATACCTTTCCTTTATGCATTTTTTTATCATTTCTGGCACCTCAGACTCATTATTAATTCTGTTTTTGGGATAATGATCGATTGCCTATGCACTCCGGAATTGTTCAGTGCCGCAAATGCTGCTTTCTAGAGTGTAGACCTCGTATTTCGCATCAATGAGCTTGTTTGGCCACAACGGTAAATTAATTTTGATGCTAGTTTTGATTATTTTAATTGTGTTGTTTATAATGTGTAAGCTGACTTCTGAATGAATTGTATGTTTGAAAGTGTATATGTGTAATGAAATTAATTTGGAGTCGACTTTTAATTGTGCCAATTTCTCATGAAGTTGGCTCCAATTTGCGTGTCTTGAGGTAAGATAATGTACGGTTTTAATATTAAATGTAATTTTAACTTTGTGAAAACTTATTTCGGAAAAAGTACCGTTGTGGTCCGATCGATTGTTACTTCCGGGAAGAACTGGCTGCACCTTAGCAATACGCCACCGATAGGCGTGCTAACGCATCCCATTTTAGGCGCATCGGGCACTCGTTGTCGAAGGCGCTATGACCAGTCTTCTCCATCTTTGCCAAAAAACAGTTGTGGCACTTAGGTACTTCCTCTGCCAGCCGTGACGGACGGTTAGGTTAGGTTAGGTTAAAAAAAAAAAAAAAAAAAAAAAAAAAAAAAAAAAAAAAAAAGGTTAGGCTAGGTTAGGTTCCAGCGGCGGGCGCGGCGGCCGTGCCGAGCCGGTCCGGGAGGGGGGCCAACAAGCCCGCGGAGGGTACGTCCGTGTCCGCCACCCGGGCGGCTGCGCCACCAGCAGCGCCACCGGCTGCACCGCCGGCGGCCGCGCCCGGGCCTACCACAGAGGCCTGGGCGACGGTCGTCAAAAGAGGCCGCCGTCATGGGAAGAAGACGGCGCCTCCGACGCCCGCTAGAGCACCGGCACCGAAGAAAGTAAAGGGACCGCCTAAGGTCAGAGCCCCACGCTCCGCGGCTGTGGTTATAACGCTGCAGCCCGGAGCCGTCGAAAGGGGCATCACTTACAAGGCGGTCCTCACAACGGCGAAAGCGAATGTCGCGTTCCCCGACCTCGGCACACCGTCTGGCTTCAAAATGAGGCCAGCGATTACGGGAGCGCGGCTACTCGAGGTGTCGGGTGCCTCTAGCGGCGAAAAGGCGGACATCCTGGCCGCCAAGCTGAGGGAGGTCCTCAACCCGGAGGACGTCCGGGTGTCCAGGCCAATGAAGACCGTGGAGTTGCGTGTCGATGGCCTGGACGACTCGACGACCCCGGCTGAGGTCGTGGCGGCCATCGCCAAAGTTGGAGGATGTCCGCCCGAAGACATCCGGACGGGCGAGATACGCGCCGACGCTTCCGGGCTCGGCACGATTTGGGTGCGGTGCCCGGTGGCGGCGGCGAATAAAGTCGCTGACAGTGGGCGTTTGTTGGTGGGTTGGGTTGCAGCGAGGATCAAGCTGCTGCAGCCCAGGGCCATGCGGTGCTAACCGGTGCCTGGACATTGGGCATGTCAGGGCACGGTGCACCGCTGAAATTGACCGCAGCGAGCAGTGCTATCGCTGCGGCCAGGCCGGCCACAAGGCGGCCCAGTGCTCCGCGGCGCCAAACTGCAGCCTCTGTACAGCTGCAGGGAGGCCCGCCGGGCACAGAGCGGGTGGAAAGGCCTGTGGCGCGCCCGCCACCAGCAAGAAAAGAAAAAAGAGAGGGGCTGCCAAGGCTGCGGGGGGCTCTTTACCCCCTCCGCAGCCTGGCTGCCTTTCGGCCGACTCCCGGCCTAGGAATGGTGCGGAGGGAATGGATTGCGCATAACGGCGCTCTACCATTTCCTCCAGGGCAATATCAACCACTCTGCTAGAGCTCAGGATCTCTTGCTCCAGAGCATGGCAGAGTGGTCGATTCACGTGGCTGTGGTCGCCGAACCGTATTTTGTCCCCCCCAGGGATAACTGGGTGGGAGACTTGGACGGTTTGGTGGCCATCATTGGCGGGGCTCTAGTCAACCCGTCCCGAGGTCACGGCTGGGTAGCCGCCCTCGCGGACGGCATTGGCACGGTTGGGGCGTATTTTTCGCCCAACAAGAGTCTCGCCGACTTCGAGAGGTTCCTTGTCGAGTTGGGTGCCGTCGTGGGCCGACTCCACCCTCGCCCGGTGCTGTTGCTGGGGGATCTCAACGCCAAGTCTGCGGCGTGGGGATCCCCTGTGACCGATGCTAAGGGCGAGGCGCTGGAGGAGTGGGCGGTCACGACTGGCTTGACCGTCCTAAATCGGGGCTCGGTCCACACGTGCGTTCGGCAGCGGGGCGGTTCTATTGTGGACGTCTCGTTCGCTAGCCCCGCTGTCGCGAGCAGAGTCCGTGACTGGCGTGTCGCTGTGGAGGTGGAGACGTTGTCGGATCACAGGTACATCCGCTTCGACGTCTCCGCCCAGACCGCCGGCGGCCGCGGTCCACCGGCCCCGCGAACGGACGGTCCACGCTGGGCGCGTAAGCACATCGACAGGGAGCTTCTCGAGGAGGCCGCTATTGTCCAGGCCTGGAGCCGGGAGTCGGCAACGAACGGACCCGTCGACGTCGACCAGGAGGCGCTGTGGTTCCGCGGGGCGATGACGCAAATTTGCGACGCGTCCATGCCCCGGGTCCACGCACAGTCCGCAAGGCGCCAGGTGTATTGGTGGACAGCCGAAATCGCACAGCTGCGCGTCGCGTGCGTGGTGGTTAGGCGCCAGTACACCCGATACCGGAGGAGACGTCGTCGGGTCCCTGACGAAGAAGCCGCGCTGTATGAGGTGTACCGCGCGGCTAAGGAGACTCTGTGGCTGGCCATCGGCGCGTCGAGGACGCGAGCCAGGGAGGAGATGTTGGAGACTCTAGACGGGGATCCGTGGGGGCGCCCTTATCGCGCGGTCCGAGGGAAACTTCGAGCCGCGGCGCCCCCACTTACGGAGAGTCTCCAACCCGAGCTGCTGGAAGAGGTGGTTGCAGCCCTCTTCCCGGCAAGAGCGGAGCATACTCCGCCGCCGATGGCTTTGCCCACAGCCGCAGAGTCTACAGAGGTGGAGAACGCCATCAGCGTCCCAGAGGTGACACAGGCAGAGCTGAGGGCAGCCGTGATGCGGCTCCGGGCCAAGAATGTGGCTCCGGGGCCCGACGGGATCCACGGCTGCGTGTTAGCCCTCGCTCTGAAGGAGCTTGAGCCCCAACTGAGAGGACTCTACACAGCGTGCCTTGAGCAGGGCCAGTTTCCCACGTTGTGGAAATCTGGCGAGCGATGGCCGTCAGAGTCATCAGGGGGTATCGCACGATCTCCTACGAGGCGGCTTGTGCACTGGCCGGATCCCCGCCCTGGGACCTCGAGGCGAAAGTACTCGCGTCATCGTATCGGTGGCGCGAGGAAGCGAGGGCGCGGGGTGAGCAACCGATGCAGCGACACATAGAGCTGCATCGGTCTCAGCTTCGCGAGGTCCTGGTGGCGGAATGGCGGGACAGGCTTTCACGCCCTACCGCCGGCCTCGACATCATCGAGGCGGTCCGGCCGGTGCTCGAGCGCTGGCTCGGGAGGAGGCACGGCTCCCTGTCGTTTCGGGTGACGCAGGTGCTCTCGGGGCATGGTTGCTTCGGGAAGTATCTGTGTCGCATAAACAGGGAGCCGGACGCTCGGTGTCACCACTGCGTCGACTGCCGGGAGGATACGGCGCGGCATACGCTGGCAGAGTGTGCCGCTTGGGAGGAGCCGCGCCGTGCCCTCATCTCAGAAGTAGGCAGTGACCTCTCGCTGCCGGCCGTCGTTGAGTCGATGGTCGACAGCGAGGAGTCCTGGGACGCGGTGGTTTCCTACTGCGAGACGGTCGTCTCGCAGAAGGAGGCTGCGGAAAGGGAGAGGGAGATCTCGTCCACTCACCCGGCCCGCAGCAGGCGCACCGGGCGTCGGCGGAGGGCGGATAACGCCCTCTTCCAGCCCCCCTAAATGGGTCCAGGGGCGACGGACTCGGGGACGTCCGTCGCCCCCCAAACATCAGGACCCGAGGTGGCGGCGCGTAGTGTTCCACGCGCGCCCCTCTTAGACGTCACGGGGGGAGTCAAACACCTCACTCCCCCCCCTGACCCGAGGAGGCCCGCGATGGCGGGCCGGCACCAGTCGGGGGTTGCGGAAGATTTTTACGTTCCCGCGACCCCCGGCGTAGGTGTGAGTCGGAACACCGGGGTGGTTTTTAGTCAGTAAGAGTCTGACAGACCCCTCCGCCCGCCCCAGGGCGGAGGACATCCATGAGGATTTTCCACCCCGGAAAAAAAAAAAAAAAAAAAAAAGGTTAGGTTAGGTTAGGTTACGGGCATGCGCCGGGAGGGTTGTGGATGTAAAGGCTGAGCCGGTTTCCCATGGCCCTCCCATTACGGCGATGTGGGAACACCGTTGAGTTTTAGTGGGTATACTGTCGTTAGCGACAGGAGTCCCACATACCCCAGTCTCGTCCCCCACGAGCGGGGATGCGTAATGCATTTCTCAGCGACAAAAAAAAAAAAAAAAAAAAAAAAAAAAGGTTAGGTTAGGTTAGGTTGGGGGATCCCCCACAGCGCATACTTCCTCGTAGTTTCCCCCGGGCAACGCCGTGTCTGACCACCGTAACGGAGTGGCAGACCGGCGGCTAAAGTGCGCTGTGATTCGTAGACATTGATGCAGTCGTCCGCGAATATGCCGAACAAGCCATTGAGAGACCCTTCGGGGCGTTTTATCGGGAATCGCTCCTCCCAGGGCGATTCAAACGGCCCTTCTCAGGGCCAATCCAACGGCCCTTCTCAGGGCCACGCTTACGGCGCTTTGGCGTCGGAAGCTGACCGCGTATCATCTGCGGCCAGCTTATTTAGAAGGCCATATGAGTTGTCGGACTCCGACGACTCCGATATGGACACGTCGGCGGCTGAAAATAACCTCTTCAAGCGGAAGAGGTCCAAGGTCTCCTCGGAGTCGACCGGAGGAAAGGCGAAGAAGAGGTCGAAGCCTAAAAAGGCTTCGACTTCTGCTGCGCCTTCTTCCCACATTGTGGGCTTGGTGGACGCCGAGCGCCAGTTAAATCTGGCAAAAAGGGCGCAACTCCAGTTGGACCTGGAGGAGAGGGTCGCCGCCAAGGAGCAGCAGGCGCAAGTTGCCAGGTCGAGGGCTGGCTATGGTGCATCCAGTGTACTGTATGCCGACCACTCCCTGGCAGAACTGGAGCGCATGGCGCAGGAGGATCGGCAGGAGGTTCTGGAGGTCGCCTCTAAGTCGTCCAATTTGAAGGGGACCTTCCAGAATGCCCTCAAATGCCGGGCCGCCAGCATGTACGGCATTATAACGGAGCTGGTGAAGCGGACGGCCACGGACGAGACGCGGCAGCTGCAGGCGAAGGTGGATCGCCTGCAGGCGGAGGTCAGCCAGCTACACCAGAAGCTGGCTGATGCTACGGCCAGGCCTGCCCAATCTGCTCCAGTCTGTCCGGTGGTAGGAGGCTCCTCCTCCTCCCCTGCCAGTCTTGAGGCAACAATCCGCGGGGTGATCTTGGAGGAGAGGGCCTTCATCCGAGCCTGCTTCGCAGGCATCGAGGACCGGCTCTTGCCGGAAAGGCGGCTCCGCCCACCGCTAGCGGCGGACAAGAGTCCACCGCCGAGGGAGCCGGAACCTGCGCCTCTAGCAGGCCCGGTATCGCAGCCCTCCAAGGGCAAAGGCAAGGGCAAGAGGACCAAGGCGGCTCCTCATACGCCCACCACAAGCGCGGAGGTAGCGTCTGGGTCGTCTGCCACTCCAGCAGCCCCCCAGAACTCGCAGGAGGAAGACGCCCTTCTTCCTTCCACCACCCCATCCAACCAGTCGTGGACGGAAGTGGTTAGGAGGGGAAAAGGGAAAAAGGGCAAAAAGTCGGCCCCCAAGCCTGCTGCGACTGGTCCTGCAGTCGGCAAGAAGGCGGGGAGGAAGCTGGTTCCTCCCAAAACTGCGGCCGTCGTGGTGACCATCACCCCGGAGGCCGTGGAGCGGGGCGAGACGTACGAGTCCGTCCTAAGACGGGCTCGTACCAATGCTGATCCCTCCCAGCTGGGGATCAGCAACATCACGTGCCGCCGAACCCTAACCGGGGCTCGAATCTTCGAGTTCTCGGGGGAGCAACGAGGCACAAATGCGGACCTCTTCGCAACAAAGTTGCAAGAGGTCATCGCGGATGTGGCAAGGGTCGCCAGGCCTGTTAAGACCGCAGCCTTGGAGGTGGCCGATCTGGACGATTCAGTCACCAAAGAGGAGGTGGTGGCGGCCGTCGCGGCGGCTGGAGGCTGCGACACTGGCGCGTTGAAGGGTGGAGCCATCAGGCCCGGCCGCCGCGGTATGGGTATCATCCGTGTCGAGTGCCCGGTCACCGCGGCTGGGGCCGTCCTTGCCGCGATCAAGGGACGGATGCAAGTGGGGTTCGGCTGGGCAGTGGTCCGGCCACTTGAGGACCAGCCTGTCCGGTGCTTCAAGTGCTTCGCTGTCGGCCACACTCGGGCCACGTGTCCCTCCAAGTCCGACTGGGGAGATACGTGCTACCAATGCGGGCGGGAGGGACACGGGTGGGCCGCTTGCACCGCTACCGCGCCACGAGGGCCGAGGCAAGGAGGGCCTACACGCGGAGTCGGCGGCGGCGTCGAAGGGACCAGGCCGTCGGGGACCACCTCTATGAGGTATACGTGGAGACAAAAATGGTCCTCGATCGAGCCATCGCCGCCGCGAGAGACTCGGGGAGAGCTGAGATGCTGGAGGCTCTCGACAACGACCCCTACGGGAGACCATATAAGGCGGCGCGCAACAAACTGCGCCCGTTTGGTCCCCCGGTGGCCGAGACCCTGGAGCCGTTATTTCTTGATGGGGTGGTTCAGTCCCTGTTCCCGTGCAGGGACAACTTCACCCCACCAGTGATGGATCCACCGCAGACAGCTCCGCCAGCTGAGGAAGAAGAGGAGGCCCCGCTTGTCACGGAGTCGGAACTTGGCGCGGCGATTCTCCATATCCGCGCCAAGAAGACAGCTCCGGGCCCCGACGGTGTTCCGGCAAGAGTGGTGGCAATCGCTGCCACTCAAATGGAGGAGAGGTTTCGGGACCTTTTCAGCGCATGCCTTGTGTCTGGAAGGTTCCCGAAACCGTGGAAGGAGGGGCAGCTGTGCCTCCTTCGCAAGGAGGGCCGCCCAGCAGACTCCCCCTCGGCATACCGGCCCATCGTTCTGCTCGATGAGGTCGGCAAAATGTTCGACGGGATAATCGCTGCCCGCCTAAAGTGCCATCTGCGCACTATCGGGCCGGACTTGTCGGACGCTCAGTTCGGTTTTCGGGCTGAGCGTTCGACGGTGGACGCACTGGCCTGCCTCAGGGGCCAGGTGAAGGAGGCGATGGAAGCGGGGGACGGACTGTTGGCGGTGTCATTCGACATAGCCAACGCCTTCAACTCCGTTCCCCACTCCACCATCCTAGAGGCGCTCCGATTTCACGGAGTGCCTCGATACATGTGCAGGCTGCTGGCCAACTACCTGGAGGATCGGGCGATCCTCCTGGTAAATAGGACTGGCCAAGTCCGGCGGTACGCCGTTGAAGCCGGCGTTCCACAGGGGTCAGTTATAGGACCTCTCCTCTGGAACATCGGCTATGATTGGCTCCTGCGGGGAACTCTCCTCCGAGACACGAGTGTCATCTGCTATGCGGATGACACTCTCCTCACCGCCCGGGGGGGGAATTTCAGGGAGGCGGCCAACTTGGCTTCGGCGGGCGGATCCTTGGTCGCGGGGAGGATCCGCCGCCTAGGTTTAACGGTGGCGCTGCACAAGACCGAGGCCGTGTTCTTTCACGGCCCTCGGCAGCGCCCCCCACCACCTGACGCCCACATCTTCGTGGAGGGCGTCAGAATTGAGGTGAAGGCCCAGATGAAATATCTGGGCCTTGTACTCGACAGCAGGTGGCGCTTCGGTCCGCATTTTAGCGGGCTGTCGTCGCGCCTGCTGAAAACCGCGGGCGCGCTCTCCTGGCTGCTTCCCAACTTGGGGGGGCCCAGCGCGCGATGCCGGCAACTTTACGCCGGCATCTTGAGGAGTATGGCCCTCTACGGGGCTCCTATCTGGGAGGACTGCCTCCAAAGGAGGGAGAACGCCGCCGCCCTGCGGGCACCTCAGAGGGCCATAGCCCAGCGAGCGGCGCGGGCTTACCGCACATTGAGTTTTGGGGCAGCATGTGCTCTGGCTGGCACCCCTCCTTGGGAACTCGAGGCGTGGGTGCTCGCCAGAGTATATGAATGGACGGCGGGGCGGAGGGCGAGAGGACAACGCTCAGCCCCGGAAGAGCGGGAGGCCGTCCGGCGGGAGGCGAGAGACGCCATCGTCGTCCATTGGACGGGGGACCTCGCCAACGCAGCCTTCGGCCGCCGAACCCTCGACGCGATTGGGCCAGTCCTGCGAGACTGGCTCGAGCGGTCGCATGGGTTCCTCTCCTTCCGTCTGGTGCAGGTGCTGTCCGGACACGGTTGTTTCGGATCGTACCTGCACCGAATCGGACGGGAGAGGACGCCGTCGTGCCTCGACTGTGGTGCGATGGAGGACGCGGCGCAGCACACCCTCGAGGTGTGCCCGTCGTGGTCCGAGCCGCGCCGCAGTCTCATCGCGGTGATCGGACCGGACCTATCGCTCCCCGGCTTGGTTAACGCCATGCTGAGGGATGAGAGGTCCTGGGCGGCAGTCGCCTCCTTCTGTGAACACGTCATGTCCCAGAAGGAGGCGGCGGAGCGCGCGCGTGAGGACGATCCTGACGCGGCGCCGCTCCGAAGGCGGAGGAGGGGTCGAAGAAGACGTCAGTACGATAGTCATCTCCGACTCCTCCCAGGTGGAGGCCAGCAGGCAATGGGTGCGGGGGCACCCTTGCCTGTATTGCACAGGTCTCCACCAGTGTCGAACGGGAATGGCCAGGTGTTCTCGGCCATTCCTGTAGCTCCCCAACCTGGGGGGCATGCGGGGCCCGCCGTCCCACATCGCCCATTACGGCGATGTGGGAACACCGCTGAGTTTTAGTGGGTATACTGTCGTTAGCGACAGGAGTCCCACATACCCTAGACTCGTCCCCCACGAGCGGGGATGCGTAATGCATTTCTCAGCGACAAAAAAAAAAAAAAAAAAAAAAAAAAAAAAAAAAAAAAAAAAAAAAAGGTTAGGTTAGGTTAGGTTTCATCGAGGCGGTCCGGCCGGTGCTCGAGCGCTGGCTCGGGAGGAGGCACGGCTCCCTGTCGTTTCGGGTGACGCAGGTGCTCTCGGGGCATGGTTGCTTCGGGAAGTACCTGTGTCGCATAAACAGGGAGCCGGACGCTCGATGTCACCACTGCGTCGACTGCCGGGAGGACACGGCTTTGCATACTGCGAGGAGTTCCGCCTGGTATACCGTGCAGTATGGAGCCAGCTTGAGCTTCAGTGTTTTTACTTCTGCAGCACTGTCCCATAGAGTCAGCGCTGCCCCAACCTTGCCCTCAATCCGGCTGCCATCGGTAAATATGCGAATAGTCTGGTTGTTGTGCCTATCCAATTGCTCCTGGTCCACCAGGCTTACGAACTCTATCGCAGTATGCCTCCCCGGATGAGGTGTACAGGAGTATTTGACTCTTTGTTCGACCTCTCTGTCTACCAGCTCTGGCCGAGATACCCCTCTCCTCGTCTTGTACAGGGCGGCTGCCTCCTGTATGCGGAGATCAAGTGGCAGTATTCCAGCCAGTACCAGCGCCGAATGAAGAGAGGCCGTGCGATACGCCCCGCACATCTTTTGAGCAAAACCCCTCTGGACTGCATTTAGGTGGCGTTGGATTCCTAACTTTTTTGATGCTGAGGACCAGGCACCAGCCGCGTATGTGATGATAGGCTCTACCGTAGCGGTGTATATTATGCGGACTATTTCCGGGTGGAGCCCCCAGCTGACTTTCGCAGCTCTTGACAGCTGTTTGTATACGCCAAGTGCCTTTTTACAGACGTTAGCCGTATGGCTATTAAAGGTCAGCTTGGCGTCCACTGTCAGTCCCAAGATCTTGATCTCGGAAGACATTCCAATCTCGATCCCTCCCATGGTCAGGTGTGGCGTGTCATATTTAAGCTTGTTGGTGACTACCATGGCACATGTTTTATGCGGTGCGAACCTGAGCTTATTCATGACACCCCACCTCCGAACATGTTCGAGAGCGGCATTGGCTTGTAGTTGGATTTCAAGGGCTGTCTCCCCCGAAAACACGAGCACCACGTCATCAGCGAAGGCCTGGCAGTAGTCGCCTCGCTGTGTGAGACTTTCCAGTAATGGGTTCAACAGAAGGTTCCATAAGATGGGACCGCCTATTGATCCTTGGACACACCCCTTGTTCGTAGTTTTGGCGAACTCATGGCCAGCATACCTTACCCGGACCTTGCGGTCGCTTAGGTAGCTGGCTATCATTCTCCTGAGGTTCGCTGGGCATTCTTCCTCCGCCAGTCTGACCTTAATGGCCGGCCACCATGCACTGTCAAAGGCTCCCTCTATATCCAAGGAGACCATCGTGATGAGCTTCTTCTCTCTGAGTTTGTCTCTCACGTGGGCAATCAGATCATAGAGGGAGTCTTCCGTGCTCCGTTGTGGCATGAAACCGTACTGGCGGGGACTTATCCGGGGCGCCAAGTACCAAACCAGCCTTCTAACCATCATCTTTTCCAATATCTTGCCCATCACCGGAAGAAGTCCAATCGGCCTGTAGGACTTGGGACTGGTATAATCTTCTTTCCCTGATTTCCTCAGCACCACCACGGTGGCCTCTTTCCACGCTGTGGGGAAGTGCGTTAATTGCCAGCACTTGTTAAATATTGCCAGGTGCAATTCCACGTCTTGAGATATTACCCGCTGGCAGATGTCGGCTGTGAAGCCGTCTACTCCGGGTGCTTTCTTCGGATTGAAGCTCTCCGTCGCGAACCTGAGCTCCTCCGTCGTAAACTCCGGGTCATGGGTCTCATGATGACTCCAGTCGTTTGCTCGGTCAGCAAGAATTCTGATTCGACGATGGTCTGAGCTATCCTCCTCCTCCTGGTCCTCCGGGTAAAATGTCTCTGCCAGTACTCTTGCGGAACCTTTCTGTCCTGCTTCCTTGCCATTGTATACCAGCGGCAGATCTTCTTGCCTTTTTGCTGTAATTTTAATCACCCTATATATTCCCTCCCAGACCCCTTCCCTGCTCTGCTTCTGGCAAAATTCCTTCCAGCTCTCTGTGGAGCGTTTCTTTACCTCTGACTCATACTTCTCTTTTTGTTCTAGGTACAGCGCAACCACACCCTCTCTACGTGATGGCGCAGCGCACCGGATTCTTCTCTTCCTAGTAGCGACGTCGTGCTTCATCACTTCGAGATCTTCGGACCACCACGGAATACTGAGTTTTTGGTTTTCCTGTTTCTTTGGCATAGCCGCGTCACATGCTTCGGTCATAACTGCAGTGTACCTGTCAACTATGCCATCTATTTCTTCTTTGTTATTTATCTGTTTTATTTTTTCTTTATTAATTCTATTATCTATTTTTAATTGGTACATTTTTTCATCAAAAAGTTCCCAATTGGCTTTTTTGGTGTTGTATTTTCTAGTTGTTCTTTGAATCTGAATTCCTTTTCCTTTTTGTAATTTAATTTTCATTAGTATTCCGTTGTGGTCCGAGCTCGTTAGGTCTTCGGCTACCGTCCATTCCTCTACCAGGCCGAGCAAGTCTTCTGTGCACAGGGTTACATCGACGTGATCTTGATCGACTTGTGATCCTTCGTCCCCCTCTAATGGTATCGAAGGTGGGTCTATCCCCGCAATTGAGCACCTGAAGATTGAGCTCTCCAGTCATTCCTGCCAGTTCCTCACCTCTGATATCAGTAGTACTGCTACCCCACCACACACTTTTGGCATTAGCATCCCCTCCAATGATTGCTTTACTGGGCATAAGCTCCTTCATCGCAGCTGTTAAGTGGTCCAGGTATGGCCCAATGGGTTGGTCAGGCTCAAAGTAGTACGAGATAAATAAATAAATAATAATTTAAATAAATAATAATTTAAATAAATAAATAATAAAAATAAAATAAATAAATAATAATTTATTGAATATAAAACGTTTAAAAAATTGTACATTTCGACAACAGTAAGAATTTCCACACAATTAAAGTAGGTACCTAAAGATAAACTAAAATATTTTGTTTACAGGGGCAAAAAGTAGTGATGGATTGGAATTTCAAATTTTTGATAGCGACCCGCCCGAACTAGGTTAATTCAAACCAGTGTTTCAGGCCATCACTTTACATTTAATTAAATTGGGACCCTAAAATTTAAAGTTAAACTGATATGAAATAATAATTAAATTAACAACTATGAGAAAAAGCATATTGGTACATTCATGTCTAAAACTAAACCTATGTAATTATACAAAAGTAAATATTTACGAGGAAATAAATTATGATCATGACATAATTTCTAGAAGTTTTTCTGTGTCTGTGTAATTGAGTGTCGTTAAATATTCTGATAACAGTTTACTACATTTTTTGTAACTTACACTATAGAAGTTAAGTAACTTGTTGAGCCTATTATACAGAAAAGGTCCTAAAAAAACATAAAATCGAATTGCAAACGCATGTTTAGTTTGTGGCTTTATGCAAATCAAGTCCTTCCTTCTCTTGTCAGAGGGTACTGGGTCAAAAGGAAGTGCAGTGTGCTGGTGTAATACTATGCTTAGTATGAATAATTGCCGTACTGTTAGTACATTACATGCTATGTAGAGCTGGTGCGTAGGAAATCTAAAAGGGCGGAAGGTAGCAACCTTTAGAATTGCTCTTTGAGCGCGCTCTAGAGGGAGTAAAATTGTTTTTGCAGCACCACCCCAAGAGGTTATGCAGTAGGTAAGAATGGATTGACACAAAGCTAAATAAACCTGTTTAATTAATTTATAGTCCGCTATGCTCCGTAAATTCTTAAAGACATATATTAATTTGCGCACTCTAGTACATAGAGAATCAATATGTTTACGAAAATTTAGATTGGAGTCAATAGTGACACCTAGATATTTTAAATGGTCAGCTTTTGCTAAAGTGGGGCAGGAACATGCGGTGTCAGCGTACGGACTACAATTATGTGCGTAAATGTTTAGACTAGTAGACGGTATGTTAGTATTACTCATTGAAAATAAAATGTATTTAGTTTTATCTATATTTAATGTTAGTACATTATTATGAAGCCAATTAGACAAAATGTTAAAACCCTTCTGAGCATGTTCATAGACCTCACTTCTTGATTTACCTGTGAATAATAGAGCGGTGTCATCCGCATAAGACATTATGACACCATTTTGAAGTGACAGGCTGCACAGTTCATTTATATAGATTAAAAATAACGTAGGGCCCAAAATGCTGCCTTGTGGAATTCCAAAACCACTGTTTTTAATTTCAGAACTTGTATACTGATCAATTTTTACACATTGATGACGATCACTAAGGTAGTCCGAAAATAGTTGCAGTTGTGCTCCTCTTATTCCAAGTGTTTCAAGCTTGTGCAAAAGTAAAGTACATGAAATAGTGTCGAAGGCCTTGGCGAGGTCTAGAAAGATCCCAATTGTGTGCATACCATAATCTAGATTGGTAGTTATATAATTAGTCAATTTGTGTACTGCTTGGCTAGTTGATCTTTTGGGCCTAAAACCGAATTGACTATCTGAAAGAAGTTTGTTATCTTCCAGATATTTTATCAATCTACAGTTAATAATTTTTTCTAAAATTTTTGACAGCCCTGTTAACACTGAAATGGGTCTGTAGTTATTCACACAGTTTTTGTCACCTGATTTGAATACTGGTGTGACCACAGCTTTTTTAAGCAATTTAGGGAATATTCCTGTAGATAAACATAGCTGAAAGATGTGCGTTAGCGGAGGTGCAAGTACGTATTTAAATCTTTTAAGTATATTATTAGGTATGTCATCCCACCCAGTAGCACAAACATCCTTTAACCCGTTTATTATTCCTACTACTTCGTGAACGTCGGTATCTAATAAAACAAAAGAATTTAGTGTAGATGATGTCGTAGTCGGGTTTTGCCGGGAAAAGTTATTAGAATGTAAAGATTTTTCTGACAAGTTTTTACCAACGTTAGCAAAAAAGTTGTTTATCTTATTCATTGCTTCGGATGGGTTTATCTCTGTTGATATTAAATCAAGCGGAGGTTCGGGATTTTTTGATCTAAATGTATTCGTTTTTATAAATTTCCACACAAGTTTACTATTTTTCCCCGCCTTCTGTAGTTCATTTTTATCATACTGGTTTTTTATTTTTTTCAGAAGATTATTGCAGAAGTTTCGGTACCTTTTATATGTAACAGCAAGTATATCGTTATCAGGTGCGAGTTTCAATTGTAGGTGAAGTTTGTCTCTATGTCTTATACAACGAACGAGACCGGGTGTGATCCAAGGTTTAATACAGCTATACTTTCTAGGCATTGTCTTAGTGAATGTGTTTTTCTTTATTGCAAATTGTAGCGAATTTATGAAATACTTTAAAGATATATTTGCATCGTTTGAATTATAAACTGGGTCAAAATTAATACAGTGTAAGTCATTTTCCATGTTTGTCATACTGACTTTAGTGTAACTACGCATGCAGTTTTTTCTAGGTGAACATATTTGTAGTGATAGTAAAACAGCTTGATGATCGGTAAGCGAAGAATTAGTAACCAATGTTTTTGATGGATGTTTTGATTTTATAATGATATGGTCTAAGCATGAGCCGCTCTGATGCGTGGGGTGATAGTGAGCTGGTAAGAGTCCATGAAATGAGCAAATATTTAGATAATTATGTACATGGGTATTCGTTTTCCCGGAAGCAATGTTAATGTTAATATCGCCCAAAAGTATTATGTTTTTAAAAGATGTTATGTTTGTTAGGTTTGTGTCAAGCGAATCTAAAAATCTGTCCATATTTTGAGAAGGAGGCCTATAAATAGCCATGACTACCGTATCGGGGATAATTTTGATTACTAGGCAATTACTATCTTGGGATACAGGTTCTTCTTTGATAGTTCGTAAATTGTTTTTTATATATACTACTAATCCATCGTTTTGGTTTATATTTTTGTCAGTTTTATAAGAATAATAGCCGTCAAGAAATGGTAAATTGACTGTCTGTTTTGACAACCAACATTCTGTTAGGACCATAATATCACAGCTTACGTCCAGATTCTGTAATAATACTTGAAATCCGTTCATATTTCGATTTATGCTGCGAATATTCTGTGTGAGCAGAGTTAGCGTTTTGTCACCAGAAGGAAGAAGGTGCTTACATACCTCAACATTACAGATTTGAGATTCAGACACAGAAAAACTATCTAGATCACAAATTAGCTGATCTGTCATGGTAATTACAAACTAAATGGAAATATAAATAGAGGAAAAGATGGCAAGAATCTCCCATGCGCTCGTTCGCAACTTTACCATCATGATGTTGTTGGTGGTGAATTTGGGGCACAGTATGACGTCGATGTCATGGTTGAACACGACTATCGCCGCCTTTACAGTACCCTCGCCGCGATTTGAGTTTTGGTAGACTCTGGCCCCCCCGTACGACTTCATTGCCTTTATTCCTCCCACATATGGCTCCTGAATCAATGCAATGACTATTTTGCGCTTTTTAGCCTCGAGCATCAGTTCGTTAGTTGCCAGTTGCTTACGTTGGAGGTTAGCTTGCGCCATGATGTACGTATGGGCAGTTGTCGTCGGGGCAACACCCGGGGCCACCTTAGCAATACGCTATTGCGGCCCGCGCTAAAGCATCCCACTTCCTACGGACCGGGCATTCCAGACTATAGACTGTGTGGCCTGTGTCGTCATGCTTGTCTCTGGCGCAGTTCTTACACGCCGGTTTGTCACCCATTGCCAGTCTTGTACATTCAGCTTTAAGATGTGGACCCCCGCAATAGTTGCATAGGTCCAACGACTCCGTACACAGTTTTCGGCCATGCCCATACGCCAAGCACTTTGTGCACTGTACAAGGGGCGTTTGGTCTTGGACTCTAACGCACTGCAAGTCAATGAAGACCCTACCAGCCGCAGTGAGTTTCTGCCACAACTTGGGTGTCACCTCTAGGACGACATGGCTTTCTAGCGAGTTCCGTGCCCTCCTCCGGTATTTCACTGTCGCGGTCCCCTCTTCAGCCGTCAGGTCCTCAAACAGGCGGGCGTTTTGGATCTTCAAAGCGGTTAAGATGTCCTCGTCGCTATTGTAGGACAAGAGGTCCTTGATTATCACTAGTGGGTTCCTGTTTTTTGCCTCTTCCACTTTCAGATGTTTGTCTTTCTTGAGTTGGGCTGTTGTTCTTGCCATCTCTTCTTTGTTATTAAAACTCAAGATAACCTTCTTGTCTCTGACTTTTCGGACCCTCTCAATCTGCATGCCGCTCTTCTTCGCGTCCAATGCCTCTTTAACCCTTCCCACCACCTCTGTACTAGTATCCATTGTGACGTTTGACGACACAATGACGGAGTGCTTTGGTTTTTGGCCCCGGGTGTTTTGGGGTGCAGTCAGGGCCTCTGCGTAGGTAGGGATTCTCTCTTTCATTTCGGAAATCATTTTTCCCATCTCTTTGGTGGTGTCTTCGAGCGCCCTAATTTCTTTCAAAACATCTCCGTCACTGTGCCTCTCTCTGTCACGCGTCTCCTGTGCCTCTCTTTGTTTCTGCATTGCGATCTGCAGCTGTTTAATCATCTGGTTGCCCTCCTTCACTATATGAGTTTGCTCCTCTAGTGCGGAGCGCAACCAAATGATGCTTCCCTGGTCATCCCCTGTACAGTGCAAGCACAGCACAGTATTCATATCAATATGTCAGCATTTTACCTGCGCCAGGCCGGCCAAGTTAGTACACGAATAGCATTCGTACCGCGTGCACTCATTTATCATGCAATCATACTTCTATCAATAAAAACCTATCAATCAGTTATCAGTGTATCAATCAGCAACAATTCAAGGTGTAAGGTCCCTAGACCATACATCTTAATGGTCCTTCGAGCCGGATGCAGGATCCAATCACTTTGCAAACATAATAGTGGTTGTTCCTGTAAACACGACCTGTGGACGACAGTCAACGGTCTACCAACATCATCGAGCCATCGACTTCTGGCATCATCATAGAGGGTGCTTTGCTCGTCTTTCCACGGTTGCGAATCGGTTCATCCGGCTTCCCACAAGCGGGTCTAACCGGTTGGATTGAGAAGGCGCTAATATCGCGGAGAGTTCGCAATAGCACTTCCTGTTGACCAGCGGTCAGGAATATCAATCAAGAAACCTAAAAATCATGAACTCTACAATGGAGAACATTTTAGCAAATCAAGATCAAATCATGCAAGCAATGGAGCAGCTGTTAAGGAACTTCAAGAAAGATTCGGCAGAACGTAAGACTTCATCCAATATCAAGAAACGACTACAAACTCTAGATAATTATTGGGCTGAGTTCCAGTCTAATCATTTGAGATTATGTGAATTCGATACTCGCAGTGCCAGATATTTCACCGACAATTGCTATCAAAGGACGAAACTCTTCTACACTGAAGCACGGGAAACTATCGAGCGATACGAATCGGAAGCTCCTAGTGACAGCAAGAGGGTTCAATTTTCGGGCGATCCATCATTGCAAGCATCAACATCTGGCGAACGCGATCAAGAAACTTCGAATACCTCATCAGTTGGCCCCGATCAAGCAAACAGCAACCCTTGCAACAGTAAATCCACGTCTCTGTGGAAAACTGTTTCTCAAGGAAATGCAAGCAGACTGGAAGAAATGCTGCGAAAGCAAAAAAGCAACTTCAAAGCGTTGTCTCGTACAATCAAAAGCGTGGAATTAGAGGGCATTTCTGAGAAATGGGAACTCGAAGATCTGCTGCGTAATGTACACAAAAGGTGGTCAACTATTGACTCGTTGCACTGGGAAATTGACAGTGAGTTGTACGAGGAAGACGAAGATTATGAGCAAACATACAGCAGATATGAGCAGTTATACAATGACATGAAAAAGTCAATCAATAACAAGATGGGTTCAGTTTCACATCGGGAAAATTGCACCCCCAAAATCGACATTCCTATATTCAGCGGGAACTACCTCAAGTGGACATCATTCAAGGATCTATTTATTGAAACGATCCACAATAGCAAGTCACTGTCGAGTGCTCAGAAGATGCAGTTTTTAAAGAGCAAGCTAAAAGGTGAAGCTGAAAAACTAGTCCAGCATTTAAACATCAGTTCTGAAAATTATCAACTATGCTGTGACATCATGAATCATCGATTCAACAACGAAAAGCTCATCTTTAGCTCGCATATCAACGCACTTCTAGCAATACCTACCATGCAAAATCAAGCAGATTATCAAATCAAGAATATGTTCGATACTACCAACGAATGTCTTAACGCTATAAAGAATCTCGGCGTCAACACAGCAAGCTGGGACCCACTTATTGTGCACCTGCTGGCGCTGAAAATGGACAGCGAGACGCATGGAGAATACATTCAATCATTAACCAACCCCAAAGCACTCCCGACACTCGACGACTTCCTAACATTCCTGGAGAACAAATACACCGCTCTGGAATCATCTCGACGCAAGCAGTATACTCCAAAATCAAAGCAAGAAACATTCAACAAAAAAGAATCGGGTCATCCGCTTAACAAACAAAGCAAACCTAGTCAGCACAATACTAGCAACGATGCAGGTAGACCATTTTTCCGCAATTCAACATTTAAAAGTTTTGCAATGAATAAACCAAACTGTCCACTCTGCAATGACAACCACGGACTTTTCCGTTGCAAAACATTTTTAGAATCTAGGCCAGAGGCCAAAAGGGATATTGTGAAAAAATTGAACCTGTGCAAAAATTGTCTCTATGATCACAAAGACAAGTCATGCTACTCGGAAACAAAATGTAGAGTATGTCAAGAAAAGCACAACACCTTGCTACACGACACGTTTCACAGCAACGCCGGGACAAGTAGCACAAAGTCGTCAGCAGAAGAACAACAGTCCATATCACGAGAAAACAGGACGCGGGACACTGTCAACCATGTCTCAAAGGAAAGTATCATAGAAATTCTGCTAGCAACAGCCCTCGTTCGTGTCAAATCACGCAACGGGACATATCACACATTGCGTGCTCTTATTGACCAAGGCTCCCAAGTCTCCCTAATAACAGAACACGCAGCTCAAAAACTAGAACTAGCAAGACAAGCATTCAAGGGCGTTATATTTGGCATCGGCACTAGTCAAGCCAATTGTAAGGGAGAGATCAGTATTACTGCGTCATCATTACATACTGAATATACATTTCAAGCAGATGTGTTGATAATGAACACATTGTTACACAACTTGCCCAACAAGACTTTCTCAAAACCATCATGGGCATACCTAAAAAACATACAGCTAGCAGATCCAGAATTCTATACGAGCCGACCTGTAGATTTGCTACTCGGCGCCGACGTATATTCTCAAATTATAATGGGAGACATCATCAAAGAAAATGAGTCAGTCCCTGTAGCACAACAAACTCAACTTGGGTGGATATTAAGCGGAAACGTCAAATCATATCACTGCAACGTCGTGATGAACAATATGGAAGACATACAAAGGTTTTGGGCCATTGAAGACATAGCAGACAGCAATATCAACATATCGACGGAGGATCATCAGTGCATTAAGCAGTATCAGACTGAAACGTCGCGACGAAAGGATGGCAGATATGTTGTAAGACTACCGTTAAAGCCAGAAATAAAGGAAAAATTGGGAGAATCAAAAGCGAAGGCAATCGCACAATTTTATCAATTGGAAAAGAAGTTTGCAAAGAACCCAAAAGTGGCGCAAGATTACAAGGCATTCATCGACGAATACATCAGACTAGGTCACATGCGAGAGTGCACATTTAAAAAACAGCCAGATTGCATTTTACCTCACCAATGTGTATTGAGGCCCGAATCAACAACAACAGCACTACGTGTGGTGTTTAATGCGTCAGCAAAAACATCAAGTGGCTACAGTTTAAATGATTTCATGTACAGTGGCCCGAATCTCCAACAAGATTTATTCACGTTGATTCTGAAATGGAGACAACATAGATATGCAATTACAGCGGACATCGAGAAAATGTTCAGACAAATCTACTGTCATGACGATGATCTGCAATATCAAAAAATCATTTGGCGCGACTCACCACAAGAGCAATTACGTGAATATGAGCTAACAACAGTCACATATGGCACCAAATCTGCACCATTCCTTGCCATGATGACTCTAAAGCAAATAGCAGAAGATGAACGCTCCAAGTATCCGGCTGCGGCCGCAGTTGTCGAAACATGTTTCTACATGGATGATTTGTTGACTGGACATCATAGTATCGAAGAAGCAAAGCAACTAAAATCTGATCTTACCGAGTTACTCAGATCTGGCGGTTTTAATTTAAGAAAGTGGGCGTCTAATAAACAAGAGATATTAGATGACGTAACCTCAAACACAGCGCAATCATTTGAATTCAAACATCAGGAGTCAACTAAAACATTGGGGCTGCGCTGGCACCCGCTGGATGATCAATTCAAGTTCGAAATGAAGATTGACACAAAATCAACGAATCCAGCTACTAAGAGGTCACTATTGTCAGATATATCAAAAATATTTGACCCACTAGGCTGGCTGTCACCGGTCTCAACCAAGCTGAAACTTTTATTCCAAAATGTCTGGTCATTAACCCTACAATGGGACGACAAAGTTCCAGCACATATCAACGAGCAATGGCAAAAGATCAAGAAAGATCTACCAAAAATAGAGCAAATCAATGTACCGCGATGGCTGCAAACACAGCAGAACGCAGAAATTGAACTTCATGGTTTCTGTGACGCATCCACAAAAGCGTACGCTTGCGTAATTTATTGCAGGATCATCAAACAGAACAATCCAACTCCTGTGACCTTAATGGCAGGAAAATCAAGACTTGTTCCTGTCAATAAAGCAATATCATTACCAAGATTGGAGCTTAGCGCAGCGCATTTACTATCACTTCTGATGAAAGTAGTTCAGGACACTTTACAGAACTACAATATCAAAAAATACGGATGGTCAGATTCAACAGCTGTCCTGGGCTGGCTTCAGGGAGAACCGAATCGCTGGAAACCATTTGTGGCAAATAGAGTGAAACAAATCACTGAAGTAATCCCAATCAATAACTGGCACTACGTGAAGTCAGCTGAAAATCCAGCTGATTGTGCAAGCCGAGGATGTTCGGCAGAACAGCTCAAAGAACATTCACTATGGTGGCATGGACCAACAGGGCTATCGTCATATGATGAAAATGAACATAAACAACAAACTTATGTTACGCAAGACGAAATGAAAAAAGCAATACAAACTAACGTCATACAACAAAATGATGACATAGCTCAAAACATATTAAATAAAAGTAGCAATTTCAATAGAGCGACACGAATTCTAAGTTGGACTTTGCGCGCAATAACACGTAATCAACACAAACCAAAATTTTTAACAATCGGCGAAATGAAGAAATCAAGATATATCATCATCAAACAAATCCAACAGTTGGAATTCAGGGAAGAAATAATCAGTCTCAAGAAACACAAACAAGTCAGCGCAAAAAGTAAGCTGTTGATGTTGAACCCATTCCTGGATCAAGATGGCTTACTGAGAGTTGGCGGGAGGATCACTAATGCAAATATCAATCACAATATGAGACATCCACTCATAATACCAAGAAACTCTCATCTCAGTAACTTGCTGATTGACCAAGGGCATCAGATGACGTACCATGGCGGGGCTCGAATCACGCAAGCTTGGCTGCGTCAACAATATTGGATTCTAGGCGGGAATCGAGCAGTCAAGAAACGGCTTAGAACCTGTATCAAGTGCAGACGTCACGATCCAATAAAACAAGAGCAGTTGATGGGAGACTTGCCTGCAGCACGCAGCAATCCAGCACGACCTTTCTATCACTCAGGGGTTGACTACACTGGCTTTGTCAACGTCAAAACAAACAAAGGTCGAGGAGTAAAGACGACAAAAGGATACATATCGGTGTTCGTATGCATGGCCACGAAAGCTGTGCATCTGGAATTAGTGTCAGATCTGAGCTCCTCAGCATTCTTATCAGCATTACGCAGAATGTCAGCAAGAAGAGGCACTCCAAAACACATATACAGCGACAATGGTACAAACTTCGTAGGCGCAAGCAGAATTCTAAATAAAGAATTCGTCAACATTAAAAAAAGTATTAGATGTGGAATTTTATGAAGCAATCACTGACATGGAGATCACTTGGCACTTTAATGCCCCATCCTGGCCAAGCGCGGGAGGTGTTTGGGAAGCAGCTGTGAAGAGCCTAAAGTACCACCTAAAGAGAGTGATTGGCGAGCAAAAGCTGACGTTTGAAGAATATACAACAGTGCTAGCACAAATAGAAGCATGTTTGAACACACGACCATTATGCGCTCTAAGTGATGATCCAGAAGATTTGGATTACCTCACGCCATCCCACTTTCTAGCAAGCGGACCAACCTTGACGATAATCGAAACAGAAAAAGATTTACGAACGAGGTGGCAACTCACCCAAAAAATCATGGATGATTTATGGAAAAGGTGGAAAGCGGAGTACTTGAGTCAATTGTCAGTGCGTAGCAAATGGCGACAATCGCACAAAAACTTGAAGATTAACGATATTGTCATCATACACGACGTACAGCTACCATCAGGAAAGTGGGCTATGGGAAGAATCACAGAACTACATCCCGGAAAAGATGGATACGTCCGGGTAGTTACTATTCGGACAAAAAATGGAGCAATGAAAAGACCAATATCAAAGCTATCATTATTGCCTACTGATGAAAACCAATCAAAAGAGCCAGAATATAAAAAATCCGCTGCAATCAATAACGTATCAAGTCAACGAAGACGACAATCGTCATCAAAATTATGCAACGTAATTTATACCATACTCATGACTCTTATGGTAATGGTGCCCACAGCAAGAAGCGAATACAAGTTCTCAAGCCTGAGCAATAATCAAAGCATATACTTTGACAAGGTAGCCAACATGCGGCTACAACGTGATGAATGGAAGCTAATAGTTTACTGCGATATGGCTCCATACTGGCGAGGAATAGACGCACTCAACAAATACATGAATCACCTGGAAAACATATGCTCAACAGATCCAATATCACAATGTGACGTAGTCCGATTACAGTTACGTCATGAGTACGACGAACTCGAGCACTATAACACCATTTTACTTGGTCAGCAAATGCACCGATTGCGCCGACGTAGAGGCCTTATCAACGGTGTAGGCTACGTTGCACGTAGTTTATTCGGAATATTGGACGAAGACTTTGCCGAAAAATATCAGAAAGATATCCACCTTATCAAGAAGGATCAAAAACATCTTGCCTTATTGTGGAAAAATCAGACATCAATCGTTGAAGCAGAGTTGAATGTCATCAAACGAGTAGAAACCGCCTTGGAAAAACAACATAAACTCATCAATCAACACATCGTCAACTGCAATCTGGGAATAAACAAACTAAAAGAGCAGATTCAAAAGACAGACAGCAAAAGTGACTTTACTTTATCAGCCCTTGTGGCAAACAATATGCTGTCGAACCTGAAAAATATCCAGGAAACGCTGGTAGATACAGTGGCGAATATTTTCTATGAAAAATTCAATTTTCACCTCTTGACACCAACACAACTGAGAGATGAACTGAACACTATAACAGGACAACTATCAAAGGAGCTGACCATACCAATAAATAATATTCAAACAGATATAGCGAAGATATATCATTTACTGAAAGTAAAAGCGAGAACAACCAACCAATACATGATATTTGAAGTCAAGATTCCTCTTGTGACTAGAGAAGACTATGAGCTTTACAACCTCATACCAATCCCGCTGCAAGTAGGTGATAGTATGGTCACCATCACACCTATCGCGCATCACTTAGCGATAAACATCCACAAAGACTCGTACATTCCGATATCGGAAGACGATTGGGGAAGATGTACGCCTTACGACCATGACGACTTTATTTGTCCTCTGAAAAAGCCTATTTATCAAATGACCTCAGACAGCAATCTTTGCGTAAAGGATCAAGTTGCAAATCAATGTCAAACCAAAACCAAAGAATGCATAGATCAATGGACGGAATTAAGCATCGTCAACTCATACTTGTATTATTGTTGCGGACAATGCACCGTGCGAGTCATATGTGAGGATCATATTACTGCTGAACAACTCAGCAAAGCCGGGGTAATGACACTCGGTGACGGATGCGTAATCAAAGGTCAAACATTTACGATTTATTCACACCAAAGCTTAACAAACTCAATCTATACAAAAACAGACGTCATGGATATTGAGATTCCGTCTATAAATCACATCATCAATCTGACTATACCATACACTACCACACTGAACAACACCGAAGAGACTATCAAACGACAAAAGGATTTGGAAGATATCAGTCTCGCCATCAAGAATGCCAGAACCAAGGAAATTGAGGCATTGACAGACCAAGTATCATCCCACGACATCCACCACTACATCGCCATATACTCGGTGATTGCAGTGATCATTATCTGTGCTCTCTTCTACGGGTGGCGACGGCTGCGAGCGCACAGGGACACGGTTAAACAGGTTCATCAGGAACCCAACGTGCACTACACGACAGCTGCAAGAAGACCATCGCAGACCATCGCTACGGGTGACAGCAGCCATAGCAGCACACGCATTGACAGAGCGTCGTCACCACGTTTTGGAAGTCAATACAAATCAATGTAGTGCTATTTAAGTTATTTTATAAGAAATTATGTTTTATAACTTTGTAACTCATCACGATTCATATCACCTGTGCACCCTTATCTTCTCCGGGCCTGGAGCATGTACAGTGCAAGCACAGCACAGTATTCATATCAATATGTCAGCATTTTACCTGCGCCAGGCCGGCCAAGTTAGTACACGAATAGCATTCGTACCGCGTGCACTCATTTATCATGCAATCATACTTCTATCAATAAAAACCTATCAATCAGTTATCAGTGTATCAATCAGCAACAATTCAAGGTGTAAGGTCCCTAGACCATACATCCCCTTTCTCCTCAATCTTCTGACATTCAGTGTTAATATGAGAATTTTGTCCATTCCCTGTTTTAGCCGCCTCTTTTACCAGCTGGTAAAGTCGGTCTATTGAAGCTGTAACCTCCTTTTTAATCTCCGCCTTTAAATTTCGCGAGTTGTTGAGGTGAAGCTTTGCCTTATTCAGGCAGGCTCTCGCCTCCGCCGTGATGTTGGGGTAAATAGGCTCGGATTTCTTGGGTAGTATTGCGGTGCTGGCCGGAATGCCGCGCGTTTCCAAAGTGCTGGTTGTTGGCTGAGAGGTCCCTGGTGTAGCGTCGCGTTTTGTGGTGGTCGGGGATTTGGCCTGAGACTCAGCTTTCCCGGCCTCCCATTCTCCAATGCTTCGCCTCACACAGGGCAGTGCTGGTCCAGCTTTCTCAGTCGAGCGCGGCAAACTCCTGGAGCCAGGCGAGCTAGCGTGTTGCTTTGCCGGTGTGCGGAACATTTTGGTGTTTTGAGTGAAGGTGAGGTTCATAGGTATGTCAGTCAGGGGCGCCGGTGATATTTCTGTATCCCTGTAAAGGGGGGATAGACACAGAAAGTATCCTAGAAGCTTTTAAGTCAAGACCAAGTATAAAAATGGTTGGGTTACGTCAGGAATCGTGTTTTCCGTTCGTGTTGGAATCTCAACCGCCAAATAAGACTCGAGCTCGCAGTGTACACAAAGTACAGGTGAGTATCTATATAAATTTCACCCACTAGATTCACCTGAAGATGTTTGTGATAAAAACGACCGAGTGGGCCAGTAAGAAAGAAATTAATGAATATGATTGCGTCAAAGTTATTCAGTCTCAGATAAGAGATCTGATTATACCTAATACTATTTATACTCGCTCAATAGATCTAGATATAATTTACAAACTGGGTACCAGACCCTTTGTCCAAATAACTAACCTATTATTAATGTGTCAAGTTGTTTTCTATATTTAATAGAAGTCCAATTTGAAAGAGTTATTTCAATGTCAGTCAATTCAATGTGAACGCTTAAATACTAATAAAAATAAAATAATTAAACTCTATCTAGAGTCGACTCTCAGCTACATTTAATAGCTACAAGAGTACTAGAGTTAGTCCGGGTCTACCGAGAAAAACCAGATCAAATAACTGATCTTCCCTGTCAATCCTCCTAGAGACTCTACCTAGAGACACTCCCTATTTGTGGGAGATAGCCCAGGATTTGCTCTACCCCAAGTTGAAAACCCCAAGTGATTCTGACCACGGGTCCAGAAGTTATGGCTAGAAATAAACGATGGGTTAGGTTAGGTTAGGTTAGGTTAGGTTTTTTTTTTTTTTTTTTTTTTGGCAGGAGTGGGAAATCCTCATGGACGCCCAGGCTGCTTCACAGACGAACCAGTCTGGGCAGTGCCGGACTCTTACCGGCTAAAACCACACTCCTGCCTTACAAATATTCCACAGACATGGCGTCCGTGCCTTTGTTTGCTTACTTATATTTTGTCTCTTTAGCTCCACGTTCAAGTTTACTTAAAAGTATAATATTATAATACAATATGTGACAATCTAACATTATGTACGAGTATAGAAACAATCTAATATTCTGAATAGTATTAACTAGGAAGACAAATTATAATTTTATTTATAATCTAATCATTCTTATTATTTTTATATACAATCTAACACTAAAATTATATACAAAACGAAATAAAAAGTATTATAGAAAGTAGGGCTCATAGGGCGTCAAAAAATTCTTCCGCATCGCTGTCAGTGGGAAAAGTGCCCAAAAGGCTGGCAGCATTGCCACGTTGGATGGCAATGCTGATTCTTTGACCTAGAAATTGACCAGCCCTCTGGTCACGTGAAGAGTCGACCAACCGCTTGGCGATGTCCCGAAATACTCGATGAGCACTCGGCCCTAGTGTTTCAACCCCAAACGGCTCAAAAATATAGCTACCAATAAGGTTGTTATATTTGCGCCGTTTGAGGTTTTCTGCACCTGCAGCAGCCGCCCCAGCACAGCCCGCCGTGCTAGGAAGATGGGATGGCGCGAGGGTGTCGACACAGGTTGCATCCCACACCAAAGGCCTACCCAACTTCCAAGGCATTATGGTCATTCCGTCTGGTCTCTTCCCATCGTCGCGTACCAAGCCATTGGGTTCTAAAACAGCTGGCACCCCGGCGGTGACAAGAGCCCGACGGATGATGTCATTAATGCTTGCGTGCCGTGCCAACCGGCCGGCGCTCTTGCTGCAGGAAAGGCCATGGTGTCCGAGGCGGTCGACTGCTTCACCGCACTGACAGCGATGTGGGGCCCCACAAGGAGCGCCCAAACGCAGACTTATAGCGAGCCGGAAAGTGGTATCACCCAGCATAGTGCCTATGTTGGGTGACGGTAGCGCCTGAAGCCAGAGGCCCGACTCCCATTCCCCCACAGCCAGTAGGCGGGCACGCTCAGCAGTATTGGTGGACGTATTAATGAGGTTATTCCGTACCAACCTGCAGAGCGGCTCATCCCACTGTCTCTGGGAGAACGGGTTCTCGGGCTTGTCCGTACCCGGACAGGCCACTTTCCAGGCGTTCATTGCATCAGTCAAACACGGCACTTCAAAGTCAACCTGAGAAGCAGTTAAGATTCTTGTGGTTAACTTTTCGGTGCTGTGGATCGAGGACAGGAACGCCGGTAAGCTTACACTGGAAATTTTGCGGACGCCGAGCCCACCGAAGCGAATGGGTAGTGTAGCTTGCAGCCACGCACGGTCGTCCAATGCCACATTTATGATTGATGTTAGAGTGCTCCGAATGATTTGATCAATTTTGTCTAAAAGGTGTGGCTTTTTCCATAAAGGTGAAGAGCGGAGAAAATACATAAAATTTGGACCGAAACAGCAGTATCTGATGAGGGTGAATGCCGAATGTAGGTTAATTTTAGAAAGTCTATCCGAAATGTCATTGAAATGAACTAGGTACAATACAATTATTATATAATTATGTATATTATATTATTATTATTTATGTTATTTTTATATATTATTATTAACTACAACATACAATTATTTTAAAACTACATTTGGTGAGCAATACAATTATTATACAATTATGTATATTATTATTATTATTATTTTATTATTATATATTATTATTAATTACAACATACAATTATTTTAAAACTAAATTTGGTGAGCACATCACAGATTTTTTTTTTTTTTTTTTTTTTTTTTTTTTTTTTTTTTTTTTTCTCTCAAATGTGTGTCTATGTGGGTGTGGCTGTATGTATGAGCGGGACGAACAGCGTTGAACCATTGGCCTTCGCTACGGTTTGGACGACATTTGTCGCGTATGTTAAGAATGGTGTTCTGGTGGCCTTTTTCTCCATGATGGAATGGAGGTTGGACTGTTTAACAGGAATCTGGATTTCCAGTTCCAAGTCCATTCTTTCACGGCCGAATCTTGGGCACTCAGTAATCACCTGCCATACTGTCTCTTCGCAGTCAGGATCGCAGACGCATGAGGGACTGTCCTTGAGGTGGAAGCGATGGAGATAAGCCCCGAATCCTCCGTGTCCGGTTAGGATTTGGACATGGGTAGGTGTCAGTGCCGTGTCTTTGAGGACCCTCCTTGCCGCCTGGACGGTGGGAAAAAATACCCTAGTGACCGAGCCTGTACTAGAGGATTCGTAGCGCTGCTGCCATTTGTTGACCGTCTCCTCACGTATCTGCCTCCTGACGAACGATATTGGAACCCTGTCATAGTCAGGGGCTGTCTTCTTAGTAAGTGCCGCTCTCTTAGCCAACTCGTCTGCTCTTTCGTTTCCAGGAGTCCCCACGTGTGCTCTCAACCAGAACAGTCTCACATCTCTGTCCTCCTCTCGGATCTCGCGCACCAATCTCTTTATGCCGAGTGCTAGAGGGTGATTGACTGACGGGCTCTTCAGCAGATCGAGCGAAGATCTTGAGTCGCTTAATATGTTAACGGAGGCCATCCTGGACGTTTTCACCATCCTGACTGCTCTGTACAGCGCGTACATCTCTGACTGGAAGACAGTGTTGTGGGGCTCCAAGCGAAAGGTTGAGTACTTGGTCTCCCTGCCTTCGTTCCAACAAGTGAGGGCAGCTCCGACTTTTCCCTCTATTTTGCTGCCGTCTGTGTATACTTGGGGTCCAGTGACTTGGCGGTCACTCAGTGTTTCAGGGTCCATGTTCTCTAGGCACTCATACTCAGTTATTGTGAGCAACGATGGATGGGGGATCTGTAACGGCCCCACCTTGCGCTCGATTTCCCTTCCCGGCGGTAGGTACTCCTCGGAATGACCCTTTTTGATTTTGAAGAGGATGGCAGCTTCAGTTACTCGAAGGTCTAGGGGTAGTTGGCCCGACAGAATTAGAGCCGACGTCAGAGATACCGTGCGGTATGCTTTGCAGATCTTTTGCGTGAATCCTCTCTGCAGCGAGTCTAACTGATTTCTTGTCGTCAGTTTCACTGCTGCTGGGGCCCATGCACTCGCTGCATACAGCACGATTGGCTCTATCACCGACACGTATATGGTCCTGATAATCTCGCTGTTTAGACCCCATGTTATTCTTGCTGCGCACGCTAGTTGTTTGTAGATTTCCGCGGCTTTCTTACAGGTTGCAGTCACGTGCGCGTTGAAGGTGAGTTTGTGGTCTATGATGAATCCCAACAGCTTTATCTTCTCCACTAGGTTCAGCCGAGTACCGGACATGTGAATAACCGGGGTGTCGTATTTAAGCCGCTTTGTTATCACCATTGCGTTGGTTTTATGAGCGGCGAAACGCAGCTTGTTTTGTGCACCCCATTCTGATACTGCGTGCAGCGTGCTGTCGGCTGTCCGCTGTAGGGCGCTGACCTCGCGAGACGAGAAAACCAGGACCACATCATCCGCGAACGCCTGACAGTATACCCCCATTGATGCCATTTTTTCGAGGAGTGAATCCAGGATGAGGTTCCAGAACGTCGGACCGGCTATTGAGCCCTGGACGCATCCTTTTGTGGTGCCCTTTTCGCTGGAAGCTCTGGCGTAGTTTACCCTGACGTATCGGTCCTTCAGGTATGAGGTTACAAGAGTGTAGAGGTTTTTTGGGCATTTTTTCCGTATCATCTGCATTTTGAGGGCGGGCCACCATGCATTGTCAAAAGCCCCCTCTATATCCAATGATACTAAAAGCACTATCTTTTTGGCCTTCAGTTCAGCCCGAATGTGCTCCATTAAGACATAGAGGGCGTCTTCGGTTCCTTTTTGTGGCATGAAACCATATTGGTTGGTGTTGAGTGTGGGAAGGAAGTGGTACTGCAGTCTGCCGACTACGAGCTTCTCGATGAACTTGCCCAACACCGAGAGCAGTCCTATTGGTCTGTATGACTTGGGGTGGGTGTAATCGTCTTTGCCCGGTTTACGGAGTATGCACACATGAGCTAATTTCCATTGCCTTGGGAAGTGTGGTAATGATAGGCACTTGTTTGCTAATGCCAGGAACACTTCCCTGTTGCAGTTTATCGCTGCTGTACAAATGTCAGCCGTCAAACCATCGGGACCCGGGGCTTTCTTTGGATTTTGGCCCTGAAGGACCATTTCCAGTTCTGCGGATGTAAACGGTGGATCGTCGGCCGACAGACCTTGTGTCTCAGCCGGGTTTATCTCCTCTGTTAGTCTCCGGACCGACGCATGGTGTTGTTGTTCGGCTTCCACTGAGTCATCAGGAAAGAGCGTTTTTGCCAGAAGATCCGCTGATTGTTCTGGGCTAAGTGTATCGCCCGCGATGTTCCTCAACAGCGTGTCTTCCTGCCTTTTTGCAGTCTTCCTTAAAACCCTGTAGATTCCATCCCACATGCTTTCCCGGTCCTGTGTCGAACAGAACTGCTTCCAATTTACAGTTGCTGCCTCAGCTGCTCTTGTCGCGTATTCAAGTTTGGCCTGTACGTACTCGTTTATGGTGAAATTTCTTCGACTTGGGGCCGCGTTCCGGATTCTTCGCTTCTTTGTCAAAACTTCTCCTTTTAGTTGTTCGAGAGAAGTAGACCACCACGGGGGCCTCGGGTCAGTCTTTCTTTTTCCCAACTTTGGTATTGATGTCTTGCACGAACTGTGGATCAGATTGACGTATGTTGAAATCAGGCGTTCCAAATCCTCTGGGTTCGGGACTTCCGTTACTCTGTCGGGAGTGATGGCGTTTTCCGACAGTTTTGCCTTGAATTTTGTGCTAAAGTCTGACCACTTTGCCTTTTTGGTGTTATAGATGCGTGTAGAGATCGGTTTTAGTGGCTCTAACGCTTTTTCTAGGCGTAATGAAAACGTGATCGCGTTGTGGTCGGATGTTGTTGTGTTCCTATCCACACACCAGTCCTCGAGTCTACCCAGTAGCGACACACTGCACGCTGTGACGTCGACTATACTCTGGTATAGCCTGTCTCCCCTGTATGCTTCGAAGGTCGGGGTTTGGCCCGTATTGATAATCTGCAGGTCCTGTTCAGATAGGAAGGCGTTGTACGCTGCCCCGCGATGGTCTTCGCTGTTGCTTCCCCACCATTGGCTCCATGCGTTTACGTCGCCTCCCACAAGGATGTTAGATGTTTGTGATCTTGTAATTATCTCCTTGGTTTTGACAAGGTACGGGTCCAGATCTTGGTCACCCTCAAAGTAGACGGAGATCACTCCAAACTTTAACTGACCCGCCTTAATTAAGACGGCTGCCACGTTCTCAGTTACAATCTGGGGATCGTGGATGACCTCCAGACTGTTTCCAAACACCACAATTGCCGCCTTTACAGGTTTTTGCCGATTCAGGGTGCACTGGATGACCTGTGTGCCTTGGTTTTGTTTCATTACACCTGTCCTTCCAACATAGGGTTCCTGGACAAGTGCAATTGAGACCCCCATTTGCTCAGCGGCGTGGTGAAGTTCAGCTGTTGCGAGTTTGGAGCGCTGCAGATTGGCCTGGATGAATTTCAGCCTACCTGTTGATCCTCTTGTGGTTTGAGAGGTGGCTGACCCACAATCTCCGTCGTTGCCCTTAGCAATAAGAGACGCGTGACCTAGCTATATTGTCCCATTTCTTTCTTTCTTGACATTCTGTGCTGAAGGCTGAATGGACCGTGTCCTTTCCCTCTCTTCCAACCCTAATGCAGTTCACGCAGACGGGTGGTCCGGCCAAAACTCTTACTGGGCAGTCTCTCCCAGTGTGTGCCCCACCACAGTAACCACAACTTTCCTTCTCTGCCTTGCAGAGGTTTCTGCTGTGCCCATAACCGAGGCACTTGGTACACTGCACTAAGGGGGACTGGTCTTCTACCGGGCATCTTTGTATCCCCAAATGCACTTTTTCCGCAAGAGTAAATCGCATCCAAAGCTCTGGGGAGAGTTCAAAGACCGGGTGACATTCGTGCGGGTTTCGTGCGCGCTTTCGGTACCTCAATTTTATAATTTGACCTGCCTGTTCAAGGTCTTTCCACAGGTGTTTGTTCTGGGCCTGGAGGAGGTCTACCATCTCTTCATCGGTGTACAAGGAGATAACTCCTTTCACACAGACCAAGGGATTGTTGGGCATGGGCTCCTGAACCTTCAGCCCACTGTTAGATTGAACCTGGCCTTTGATGAGGGAAAGGTCTTCTTTGCTCGCACAGCTCACCACGATCTTTTGGTTCCGAGCTTTTCTTACCCTGTCGACCTTTGCTCCTGTCTTTTTGAGGTCCAGTGCTACCCTCACTCTCTCGATGACATTATCTCCCGTGTGGTTTGGGTCTGTCGAGGAAATTATGAGCGTGTGGTTTGGACGCTTTGGCGTTTGCGCCACCTGGGCGAAGGTTTTAGGGCCCTGTTGCAGTTTCTCTGGCTTTTTCAAGTCAGAGACTCCCTTTTCTATGGACGCAAGCGTCCGCTTGACCTCTTCCACCGCAAATTCAGTGTCAAGGCTCGGTGCTAATGATGCAGAATGTTGGGGCTCCTTATCCCGCAGCGCTCTTATGTCGGACGACACTATTTCCAGCCTCTCTGACAGGGGTTGAAGGTGTTTGCTCAGGTCCAGCGGTGGTCTTTCCGGGGGTGCTTGAATTATGGGCCTGTCCAGTATGGTTTTTATCATTTCCCGAATTTTCTCCATTTCTTCGGTTAGTTTTTCTAGGTTTGCCTCGGTCTGTGCCTCGGGGAACAGAAGAGGGGCAATGGCAGGCGCCGGCAGTGTTTGGAGTTCTTGCTTCATTTTGTCCACCGCCTGGCGGAGCGTGTCTAGCTGGTTAGAGACGCTAGCCACGTTTTGCCCTAGCTTTGAGAGGCCTGCCGCTACAGTATCCCACTTTGGGTCCCCGGAAACAGGCGCATCCTTATTCCTGTTCCTTTCCTGTACTGACTGGATGGATTTCGTCAGTGCCTCGATTGCCCTCTTATTTTCGGCGATTTCCCTAAAGGGCTGCTCGGTTTCATACCCTAGCCAGTCTCTGATGTCTTTGGCTTCCTTAAGGGTTCCAGAAATGTCTTTTCGTGCTAGGCTCAGCTCGGTCGAAAGGCTGTGTTGTATCTTTTGGATTTCTTGAAGGTGAAACCTCTCCACTTTGACGAGTTCGTTAGCGTGTCGAGACCGCTCCTTTTCCAAGTTATATTTGTGCCTTGCTCGCGAGTCAGACAGGGACAAGACAATTTCGTACAGCCCCTGAAGGCTGTCATGACAGGTCGTCCTGTACTCCTTCTTCATATTTCCCGAGGACTCCAAAGCGTCCTTGCCATTTTGTAGGAGCTTGTTGGCCTCTCTTGTCGCCATGTCCATCTCCACGCCAGTCCCTCTCCTCGGTGTGCTGTAGAGGAGACTGATCCTTTTACGCGCCTGATGGTCGGTGATGGATGATGCCACCGAGCTTCCCTCGTCGGATAAAATTTGGCTTGGGGGGGATATACCCAGTTGCTGCCAGTCTATGACTTTTGACGTCACCATCTCTGCTGCCTCAGGTAGCTCTGGTAAGGAGCAGTTGTCGACGGATGACACCTGACTTCCCTGGGATGTTGTTTCACCAGCAGCGGGTTCCGACGCTGCCTTGGACGCCTCAGGCTTTTCCCATGAAGGAGAAGGTAACTCTTTTGTAAGCCGCTCGGATGTTGTGGATTTCGCAGCGTTCTTCAGGACTTTGGTCCGCAGTGATCGTGATTTCGGTGCGGCTTCCGCAGCTGGCTTACGGGTAGAGGGGACATTTGAGAATGACGACATGTTAGCGTTATTTTACAAATGTTTTTTTTTTTTTTTTTTTTTTTTTTTGTCTATGTGATGGTCTCACCTACCTTAATGATTCGCTCGCGGTGGTGATGCTCGATGGGTTGCTGTCAGCGTGTTAGTCTGAAAGTGGTGTTTGCGACCAGACTTCTTCTGGGATATCTCGCTTCTGGTGCCTTATTTCCGATACTGTCAAGGCCAAGTCCTTAGTTTCTTCCTCCCGGATCGATTGAGCCTAAACTCGATATGGTTATCTCTACCGGTTCCAAAGATAGACTTCGGGGGGGTGCGGTAATTTGGAGAGGGGAGGAGGCGGGGGGTATTAATTAATATTGGTGGCTTTCTGGCAGGGCCAATCGACAGGGCTCCTCAAACCGGTTTCAGCGAACCTGGACTCGGGTGGTCTATCTTAAACCTGGACCAAGGCAACCCGGGGGGGGGTGAGGTAATCTGAAGGGTTGGGAGGAGGTGATGTCTGAAGGGGGTGTAGGAGGGGTTTGAGGGAGGGGTGTGTGAAGGAGGGTGAGGGGGGGGGGGGGTGAAGGGGGGTGAAATTTCGAGATTTCTGAAGGGGCCAATTTAAAGGGTTCCTCAAGCCGGTCAAGGCGAACCTGGACTCGGGTGGTCTAACTCAAACCTGGACCAACGTAAACCGGGGGGGGGTGAGGTAATCTAAGGGGTTGGGGGGGGAGCGATGATGTCTGAAGGGGGTGAAGGAAGGGGTGGGGGGGGGGCAGCGATACTGTCTGAAGGGGGTGAAGGAGGGGGTGGGGGGGGTGAAATTTTGGGGGGTTTTCTGAAGGGCCCAATTTATAGGGTTCCTCAAGCCGGTCAAGGCGAACCCGTACTTGATGGGTCTGTCTCCCAGTAAGGCTTATATAGCCGAGGGGGGAAAGTAATCTGAAGGGGTAGGGGGGGGGGGGGGGTAATAGAAGAAATTGAAAGGGGGTGAAGGCGGGGGGGGGGTAAAATTTCGAGAGGGGGGGTGGGGGTATGGGAAATTTAATTATTGAGGGGGAGCTGGTGGAGGGATATCCGAGACACCCTGTTTGGAAAAGTCCAAAATGACGTAGGACAAAGAGCCGAGGAGTTCCCTCAGATTGAAGAGGTGGCTGAATGTGGGGACTGTTCTATAGTCAGCTCTTATAATAATAAATATATGGATAGTGATCCTCGGCCCTTTCCACCTTCAGATTTTCGCGGACCACGTTTTGTTTTGAGGTTAAGTACTGAATATGTGGTTTAAGGAATTGTATTTTGCCGCACGAATTCCGGCCCGAAAAATCTGGATTTTCGCAGTGCCCTAGTGTTTCTTTAGGCGATCCGATTCCCGAGATAAAAATTGGGTGTCGCCGCTTTAGTTTCCTCGCAATTTTTCACTACGAAACGAACCTTTGCTTCACTACGAAAATTCAGCCGCTCACGATTGGACAGTTTTGTTTAGGGAATAACCCTAGTTAGACAAATGCCTCGCCCCCGACAAAAGCAGAACTGGCCGCACGACCTCAATAAAAGTCTTCCCAGACATGCGGTATTTCCTGTTTTTAATATAACTATTTTGGGAAGTGTAACAAAAATCTGGAGTGCAACCCGGAATGTGCGGGCAGTGGGAGCGCGTTTGAATAAATTAAAAAGTAAAGGGGTCACCACACAAAATTCAGCAGCGTATTAGAAAACATGAAAAATACTCACCGAACTTTCTTTTGTTTCCCCGGAAAAATCCCGAAATTGAAGTAAAAAGATATTTTTTTGGAACGCGCACAGAGAACTCACCTGCCCGCACCTTCCGAGCTATCACTCACTTAAAAGGAACACAATTTGCCAATTTTCCTGATTTTTCGAGCGTGGAGCCACTTTAAAATGATCTGCTCGCGGCGAGGGGTGCCGCGCGAATTGGGTTAGGTTAGGTTAGGTTAGGTTTTTTTTTTTTTTTTTTTTTTTTTTGGCAGGAGTGGGAAATCCTCATGGACGCCCAAGCTGCTTCACATACGAACCAGTCTGGGCAGTGCCGGACTCTTACCGGCTAAAACCACACTCCTGCCTCACATTATTTTATTGCCGATATTCAATTCGGCATTTAATTCTTTACTTACAGTACAATAGTATATCTTATAACTAGACCTATTAAATTAATATAATTATTTTAGTATATATATGTAATATATATATATATATATTTTTTTTTTTTTTTTTTTTTTTTTTTTTTTCCAATGAGTTCTATAACACGACTTAGCATCTATCTATATCATATCATCTATTTTTAACCTAAACTAAACCTAACTACTAGGTAGTATTGACCCATTGGCTTTAGCTGCGCTGGCCAAGACTCCTTCAGCAAAAGCCACGAAATGGGTCCGGCAATTGTCGTCACCAATTATTATCTCCAGGTCATCAATGCCGAAGCGGCACCCCAGCCTTTGTTCGCAGTCGTACCTTTCCCTCGTGTATCTGGGGCAGTCAATAAGGATGTGTTTTATCGATTCGATAGAGGCGTCATCACAAACACAGGCTGGGGTCCCCAACAGCTTGAACCTATACAAGTATTCACGGATTCCTCCATGTCCTGTGAAGAGTTGAGCTCTTAGGTTGTTGGGTGTACCTATCTTCTCCAGAATCCTAAAGGCCTTCCTTATGTCACTGAAGAAAAGTCGGATGCCTCTGCCCTCGTTTGTGTCGGCTGCACTCTATGCAGCCGACACAAACGAGGATTGCCAACTGTCCAGCGTAGACTCCCTGATGGATCTCTTAGCGTAAGAGAGTGGGAAACGGTCATAGACTGGGGCAGTTTTCCTATAAAGAGCAGCATGCTTGGCTAGTTCATCTGCTCTCTCATTCCCGGGTATACTGGCGTGCGCCTTTACCCAAAAGAGGCAAATCGCTCTACCCTGGTGCGATGCGTTGGAGATTGCCTGCTGGATGTTTATAGCGATAGGATTCCTAGTGTTTGGGTCGGCTATCGACTCCAGCGCTGATCTGGAGTCCGATATGATGTTGGCTGACATAGGAGGTTTTCTGTTAGCGGCGTAAGTGGTTGCCCTCAGTATGGCGACCATTTCAGCCTGGAACACCGAGCAGTAATCCGCCAACTTGAGCTCGAGTTTGGCGACTTCACCTTCCAGGTCCCAGCATGAGACAGCAGCACCCACCTTTCCCTCTATTTTGCTGCCATCGGTATAAAGTCGGTGCCAGGGATTTCCAATGCGCTCTAGGTCCTGCGTGTCGGAAATTAGCCCAAACCCCAGAATAACCCGCAGAGCAGGATGTGGGAGCTCTGAGGGGTGCGCCCGTCTCTCCAGTTCCCTACCAGGGAGTTCGTCCAGGGGCTTCCCTCGTTTAATTTCGTATAGTTGAAGGTATTCAGCTGCCCTCATGTCTAGGGGAATCACTCTGGCAAGAACGGCAGCAGCAATGAGTGAGGTGGTTCTGTGAGCTTTGGAGATCTTTATGGCAAACATCCTAGTGATGGTATTCAGCTTTTTCCTTATGTAAAGCTTCCCGGCTACTTCAGCCCAGGAGCTCGCTGCGTATGTTATAATCGGTTCGATAACTCCGATGTAAATTGTCCTCAGGATATTGGAGTTAAGTCCCCATTGCGCTCGTGCCGCCCTAGCCACCATTTTAAAAATATTGGCTGTCTTCTTTGTGACTTCCTCAAGATGCGGGAGGAATGTTAGACCCGAATCTATGGTCAGACCAAGAAGTTTAAGTTGGCTGGTGGTTATTATTGGAGTTCCTGAGAGGAAGAACTTTGGTTCGCCATACCTGAGTTTCCTGGTAACAATCATAGCCTGTGTCTTGTGAGCCGCAAACTTCATTTTGTACCTCTCTCCCCACTCTGCGATTGTTGCAAGGGCCTCGTTGACTATGTCTTCCAGTTCCGTCGCAGTGTCCGCTTGCGCAAGGAGTACCAAATCGTCAGCATACGCCTGAATATGGGCTTTGAGTTCATCGGCTTTGACCATGAGGGGGTCCAACTGGATGTTCCAAAAAATGGGGCCACAGATAGATCCTTGGATACAGCCTTTAGTGGTGGGTTTGGAGACAATGTGTGTCAAGTACTCCAGTGTGACGCTCCGGTCCGACAGATAGCTGTATAGGAGGCTTAAGGTTTGCCCATCTGTGTCCTTGCTAATAAGCTGCTGCAGTACGGCTGGCCACCAAGCGTTGTCGAATGCGCCTTCTATATCTAATGACACCACGGCTACAATTTTCTTGGCCCGGATACCTCGACGGATGTAGCCCACAGTGTCGTATAGCGCGTCCTCAGTCCCGCATTGCGGTCGGAAGCCGTACTGGCGCCTGCTCAGGAGGTTTTCCTTTTCCAAAAACCAGGTTAGTCTATTGGCAACCAACTTCTCCAACACCTTACCCATAACTGGGAGCAGTCCAATAGGACGGTAGGACTTGGCCACTGTGTAGTCTGGCTTACCAGGTTTCGGGATAACTCTGATCCTGGCTTCCTTCCAGGCTATGGGGAAATAACCAATTCCCAGGCATTTGTTGAAGAGAGCAAGCTGGAAGTTTAAGTTGGCTTTGTAAGCCTCGTAGCAGATGTCCGCAGTAAAGCCATCACTGCCCGGTGCTTTTTTGGGGTGAGTCTTGGCGTAGACATCCTGGAGTTCCGTGTGAGTGAAATGTGGTGATGCTCGCGGCAATAAGGTCAATTGACGGTTGATGCTCTCCATTGTATGCTTCACGTTCTCTCTGGTGGTTTTCTGTGACGCAGAGTCTGTGCAAGGGTCGTCGACAGGGAAGAAGGTTTCGGCGAGATGTTCAGCCGACGCCTCAGCCGACAGTAATTGGCTGGTCTGAGGGTCCCTCAGGAGACTGTTCTCTACTCGGCTGGAGTTCGAGCATCGGGTAATTATGCGCTGTGCACAGGTCCAGACATCCTCCTCCTTCTGTCTGGTGCAGAAATCCTTCCAGCTGGTCGTCAGAGTTAGTTCGACGTTGCTCTTGAACTCGTCTCTGGCCTTTAGGTAGTCTGCTATGCAGTATGGTTTCCTTCTAGGATTTGCGGAGTGTATCCTTCTACGGAGTGTGGTCACGTGACATTTTTCGGACTCGAGCTCCTCCGTCCACCACTGTGGTTTAATGATAGACTTTCGCTGTGACATTTTTGGGATAGCACAGTCGCAAGCTCTGGAGATCGCCTTATTATATTTGCAGACTAGATCCTCAACTGTCTCTGGGTCTCTGCAGTTCTCAACTTGCTCTGTAGTGAGTCCCAGTTCCATCATTGTAGTAGAAAGGAGCTCAGAGAAGCGTGTCCATTTTGCCTTATTGGTGTTGTAAATTCTCGTAGAGGGATGTATGACTCGCACGTCCTGGTTACTCACCGATAATCCAAAGGAGATAGTACGGTGATCGGTGAGGATGGCAGACTCAGTATCAACTTTCCAGTCCGAGAATTTGGCCAGTAGCGAGTCACTGCATGCAGTTATGTCAACTATACTTGAGAAAAGTTTTCCGCCCCTGAAGGTGTGAAATGTTGGCACACTACCCTGGTTGAGGACACTCATATTATTTTGTGCCAGCAGGTCCATGATTGCTCTCCCTCGGCTGTCTTCAGCATTGCATCCCCACCAAGGACTCATGGCATTGACGTCACCGGCAAGTATTATATCTTGGGTGCCTATTTCGCTGATGACTTGTTGAATTCTTCTCAGGTATGGTTCAATATCTAGGACACCCTCGAGGTAAACGTTAATCAGCCCTATATTGAGACGTCCGATTCGCAGAACGAGTGAGCAGATATTTTTGCATATCAGTGTTTGATTGTGTACATAATTAATATTTGTATTAGTGACGACAATTGCCGATTTCACGGGAGATTCTCGGGTGCCACAGATGTCTTGGATGTTGACGTAAGGTGTTGTTATAACACCTTTAGCGCCGACGTAGGGTTCTTGAATAAACAAGACGTCCGTGCCGTTTCTGGACGCATCAAAAAGGAGTTCCTTGGTCGCGGCGAGCCCACGACCAAGGTTAACTTGCGCAAATTTGAGACCTCGTGGGGTGCCCTTAGCAGTATCTTATGGCAGACCTAGAAATTCGGTCCCACTTGGACCACTCTGGGCACTCGCTAGAGTAGGCAGGGTGCAAGGGACTGTTGTGTTTTCTACTCTTGGTGCAGTTAACACAGCAGGGGGGGGAATGGGAGCGGTTGGGGCAATCTCGGGTGTCATGTTCCCCTGCGCAATACCCGCACTTTACCTGTGACAGGCAGTCCCGTGCCAGGTGCCCGAAGCCGAGGCAGTTGTAGCACTGGGTTATCGGGGATTGGTCGGACGCCGACACCACCTGGTATCCCAGCTTAATGCGCTGTCCATGCAGACGCTGCCAAAGAGCCACATCCACTTCAAGGATCACGTTTGTGGTCGTGGGTGTCCTTCCTTTCGTTCTCCTGATCACCTTTGCTCGCGTCTTTTCAGGGGAGAGGCCCTCAAGGAGGTTTGAGTTTTGTTTCATGATAGCCAGCTCGATGCTTCCATTGTCCAGGTCATTAATTACTCCTCCCAAGCGGATAAGAGGATTCTTCGGTGGAGGATTCAGGACCGCGAACCCCTCCCCCGCGCCCTTTATAGCTTCGCCGAGCGCCGCTCTGTCATGCTCAGAGGCGCAGCCAATTGCCACTTTTTGGTTGCGTAGCCTGCGAATACTGTTTATCCCCACTCCAAGTGAGACAACATCCACTTTGGACTTTATAGTTTTTATTACGTCGTCGCTGGTATGACGGGGGTCAATTGACTCCACTATTAGGCTATGGCTCGGGGTGTTTACAGCATCCGCGTAGGACCTAGCAGGCCCTCGGCGCTCGGCGCGAAGAGTTCCTGGGGTCTCTTCGTTCATTTTCGGTGTCTGTGACTTTTCGGAGTTTGTTCTTTTATCCATCATGCCACGCAGGTGTTCCACTGTTGTCCTTATTGGCGCGGCCGTCTCCACCGTGGTATCCTGGAGATCCTTGACATCCTGTCTCAGTTGATCAATTTTTGCTCCCAGGACTTCTGCAGATTCAGCCGACGGCAGCGTGCTTTGAAGCTCAACTAGGCTGCCCCGCACTCCCACAACTGCCTCCTGCGTTTCCATACACGCCTGCAGGATCTGCTGGTTAGGTTAGGTTAGGTTAGGTTAGGTTAGGTTAGGTTAGGTTAGGTTAGGTTAGGTTAGGTTTTTTTTTTTTTTTTTTTTTTTTTTTTTTTTTCCTACTTCCGCCAACATGATTGGCGCCTATTTTATATCTCAACCGTTTCCATACTGTTTCTCGCTCACATGCCTCTCGTACTTCCATGCTTCATGCTGTATCTTTCTTATATCCTTCACCATTTATCCTGTGGGTGGGATTCCCACTTGTAGGCTAGTTCAATTCTTACTCTAAATTTACTTTATTTATTTACATTTCTTCTTATCGTTATTTTCTTTAGGGAAATATTTCAACAGGGTTAGTTTATTTCTTGTACACATAATAGTAACATGGCTTAGTTTTATATTGACATATCTTTTAAAATACTTATTTATAGCACTATATTTAAATTAAGATCTATGTATCTACTTTTAACATCTCTTTTAACCTACTGCTTATCCTATCTGTAACATTTGTTGCGCTTGTGTCCTATGCTTACTATAACTATATATATAATATAATATGAAACATAGTATTTTTATCTTGTTTTATTTTGTTTTATAACCCTCAGAGCTATATTCTCACAGTAGGCTATGAATTTATTTCTACTTTTGCTAGCCATGATTTCCCCTACGCTTACTGACTGCAGTCTTTTGGCTATTTCCTGTTCCAGGTTGTAGCGTTCCCTAGCATAAATCGGGCAATCTAAAATAAGGTGTGGAACAGATTCCGACACATTGGGGTCGCAGGTGCACGATGGGCTCTCTTTACACTTAAAGCGGTTTAAGTATTCCGAGAACCCACCGTGCCCCGTCAAGACTTGGGTGAGCACGCCTATTGGCCTCACCTGTTTTACAATACGGTAGGCAGCCACGGCATCAGGAAGGAACATTCTCGTCACCGAGGCCGTTTCTCCAGAAACGTATCTCCGGTTCCATGCATCAAGCGAGCTCAAACGGATTTGGCGCTTGATATATGAGACCGGACACCGGTCATAGTCCGGTTTCCTCCGTGACGACAATGCTGCCTCCTTCGCCAGCTCATCCGCGCGCTCATTTCCCGGCAAGCCCGCATGGGCTTTGACCCAGAAGAGAGACACAGCTTTTCTCTGGTCCAAAGCCTCAGCCAAATTGGCACGTGCGCGGACCGCCAGAGGGTGGAGAGAGCCATGGCTTGTAAGCGCCTGCAATGCTGACATTGAGTCGCTGTACAAGCCATAGCTCGTCTCTTTGCGCTTGAGGATCACGTCCGTTGCCTTGCAAATGGCCAGTAGTTCCGCCTGGTAGACAGTGCAGTACGCGGCAAGGCTTAGCTTGAGGTTCTGGACTTCACCTTCATTATCCCACAAGGATAATGCGGCACCGACCTTCCCCTCAATCTTACTTCCGTCAGTGAATATTCGCACTGCCTGCACGTTTTGGCTGTCCACAAGCTGTTGGTCTACTAGGCACTTAAACGCTAAGGTCATTTGTTTGGCAGGGTGAGAGGTTTCTGCAAATCTCACCATACTCTCAATCTCCCTGTCTCCCGGTACAAACTGAGACGACCCTCTCCTTGCCTCATACAGGGCGGCTGCTTCTTGGATGCGAAGGTCTAGAAGGAGTATCCCAGCCAGCACCAGTGCCGAGTTTAGGGAGACTGTACGGTAAGACTTGCAGAGCTTCTGGGCGAATCCTCGTTGGAGAGAGCCTAGCTTCTTCCGTATACCCAGCTTTTTCGTAGCGGGAGCCCAGGCTCCAGCCGCGTACGCAACAATAGGTTCGATCGTGGCAGTGTAAATAACCTGGATGACTTCCCTATTTAGTCCCCAGCTGACTTTTGCCGCACGTGCAAGTTTTTTATATATTTCCGCCACCTTCTTGCAGACGTTCTTGGTGTGTTCATTGAAAGTCAGTTTGTCATCAATAGTCAGCCCTAGCAACTTCATGCTTCTAACCATACCAATATCGACCCCGGCCATGCTCAGAATTGGGGTGTCGTACTTAAGCTTGTTGGTTATTAACATCGCACTGGTTTTGTGCGGTGCAAACTTAAGCTTATTTCTGACGCCCCAACTCTGAACATGGGCGAGGGCTGCATTGGCCGTTCTGGAGACTTCAGTCGCTGTGTCGCCATCCACGGCTAAGACTATGTCATCTGCGAATGCCTGCACAAAGTACCCCTTTTTCCCCAAGTCCTGTAATAACGGGTCCAGTAGAAGGTTCCACAGAATGGGACCACCGATTGATCCTTGGACACAGCCCTTGTTGGTTTCTCTCACACATTCCTCCCCAGCGTACCTCACCCTTACTTTTCTACCGTCGAGGTAACTGTCGAGCAACCTCCTGGTATTCACCGGGCACCTTTCCTCGGCTAGCCTGACTCTGATAGCTGGCCACCATGCGCTATCGAAAGCGCCCTCTATATCCAACGACACAAGGACAATTAGCTTCTTCAGCCTCAACTTGTCCTGCACGTGCTTTATTAGCATACAGAGGGCGTCCTCGGTGCTCCTCTGTGGCATAAAGCCGAACTGATTAGTGCTGAGCCGCGGCACAAGCTGCCACTTAATTCTCGCCACGACCATCCTCTCCAGGACCTTCCCCAAGACCGGTAGGAGACCTATCGGTCTATATGACTTGGGGTTTGTGTAGTTCTCCTTGCCCGGTTTTCTGATGACGACTACCGTTGCCTCTTTCCAGATATTTGGGAAATGCGCTAGTTCTAGGCATTTGTTGTATAGAGCAAGGAGAGCGTCCGGGTCCTGGCGGATCACCCGATCGCAGATGTCCGATGTAAATCCATCCAATCCGGGGGCTTTCTTAGGATTAAAATGTTCCACGGCTGTCTTTAGCTCTAACGGTGTAAATGGTGGGTCATGGTATTCATCATGATGCCAATCATTTACCCGTGAGGCTGCTTCCCTGGTGAGCCTGTGGTCTACATTGTCGTTTTCCGCTGTATCTTTAGGGTAGAAGGTGTCAGCGAGCAAAGTTGCCGATTCCTTCGGGTTTAAAAAAGTACCATTGCTCATCAGGGTCAAATCTTCTTGTCTCCTGGTGGTCCCTCTGATGACTCTATAGATTCCCTCCCATAGGCCCTCTCTATCTTGTTTTTCGCAAAACTCCTTCCAGCTTGCCACAAGCGCTTTCTTGGCTTGGCACTCATATTCTTCTTTGGCTTTCAGGTACTCGTCAACGACCATTGCTCTACGGACCGGTGCGGCGTTGCGGATACGGTTCTTCTTTGTGGCTACTTCCTTCTTCTTCACAGCGAGCGCTTCGGACCACCACGGAATAGAAATTTTTGATTTGTTACTGACTTTAGGGATAGTTTCGTCACATGCTTTCTCGATTACATTAATGTATTTTATTACGATTTCTTCCAGTTCATGCTTATTTACTATTTGATTTATATTGTCTAGACTTATGTTATTTTCAATTTTGTTTTCCCCCAATTTACTTTTAAAAGATTCCCAATTTGCTTTTTTTGTATTATACCTTCTTGTTGTTCTAGTTATGCTTATCCCTTTTTCCCTCTTTACTTTAATATTAAACATTATGGTATTGTGGTCCGAGCTTGTTGCCCCTGTGTCGACCCGCCAGTCATCTACCAGGTCAAATAGATCGAGCGAGCACGCCGTGACATCCACGTGGCTCTTATATACGACGCCGCCTCTTACCGTGTAGAATGTTGGCGTATCTCCGGTGTTGAGTACCTGAAGCTCCAGCTCTTCCAGGGTACCGGACATCTCGTCCCCCCTGAGGTCTTCTATGGTGCTTCCCCACCAAGCGCTCTTGGCATTTGCGTCTCCTCCTATCAAAAGTTTTTCGGTGCCCAGCTCCAATTTTATTTTGGTCAGATGATCCAGATAAGGCCCTATGGGTTGATCTGGCTCAAAGTAGTAAGAGACTACTGCGATTTCCCAGGCTTTGGTCCGGATCCTCACCACGACGATGTTGTTTGTGGTGAGTTTCGGGTAGGGAATGACATCCAAGTCATCATTAAAGATGGCTATTGCCGCCTTTACCCTCCCACTTCCTTCAACCTCGCACTGGTAGATTCTCGCGCCACGATAGCTCTTCATACCCCTAGCCCCTCCCACATACGGTTCCTGGATCATTGCCCATGCGATTGCTCGCTCATTGGCCTCTAAAAGGAGCTCGGTGGTTGCCAGTTCCTTCCTTTGTAAGTTGGCTTGGGCCACCGCATATCCTCTGGCTTGAGTGTACGCCCTGTTCCCAGTCACCACTTTAGCAATATGCTACTCTGGCTCTGGCCAGAACCTCACATCTCTTTCTGACTGGGCATTCGTCACTGAATGCGTTATGTTCGGTGTTATCATGCTTTGCATGTACACAATTACAGCATGATGGGGTTGTTCCGGCCATCCATTCTTCACATTTAGTCCTCATGTGAGGGCCTCCACAATGGCTGCACTTTTCAACTTGCTCCTTACAGAGCCGTCGTCCATGCCCAAATCCTAGGCATAGGGAACACTGGACCAGTGGAGTCTGGTCAGACACTCGGATCCTTTGCAAGTCAATGTGAACAGCTTGTCGATCTTGTAGTCTGTTCCACAGTTTTGGGGAGACCCTGAGGACAACATGGTGCACGTGGGGGTTTCTTGTTCTCTTTTTAAACAGTACCTCTACCCGGTCTTCTTCCTTTGTTAAATCTACGAACAAGTCCCTATTTTGGTTCCGAAGCGCTTTAAGGATGTCATCGTCTGTGTTGTAAGTTAATACGTCCCTCAGGATCACCAAAGGATCCCGGTTCTTGACGTCTTCGACCTTCAATAACGCCCCCACGCTTGCCAGTCTTTCCTTAATCTTTTCTCTTCCTTCTTCTGTTTTGCATCCCAATACTATTTTCCTGTCTTTTGCTTTTCGGATTCTGTCCACTGTGACCCAACCCTCCTTCGCGTTTACCGCCTTTCTAATATGGTCGATGATTTCCTCCCCAGTTTCGGTTTCCGTGGTGGAGGTGACCACAATGGAGTGGAGAGCCGTTTGCTTTGGCGGCTGCTTGAAAGGCCGACTTGCCGCTACACTAGCGTAGGAGAACTTCTCCATATGCTCTTCGCTAGTTTTAAGTGCCTCTTTCAGACTATCAAGTTTCTCGCTGTTTTCCCGCAAGTTTCGGCTGTGATCTTCCAGAGCCTTTTTTAGAGACACCATCTCCACTTCCGCGCTTGAAACTGCTTCTATCCGTTCTTCTTCCAGTTCCTCTTGTGATTGTGTCCCCTTAGTTTTTGTTAAGATCTTTGGGGGTGGAGCTCGTCCTTTCTCCTGCTCGGATTCCTTAATGAGCAGGTAGAGCCGGTCTGCTTGGGCCTTGACATCTTCTTTTATCTCCCTTTTGGTCGTTTTAGAATTGGTCATGTGGGCCTTTATTTTGCTCAGACATATTCTGGCCTCCGCGACTCTCGTTTTTGTTGCCGTCGGGCTCAAGCCGACAATCTCGGCCTGAGGCTCAGCTTTCCCGGCCTCCCATTCCCCAATGCTACGCCTCACACTGGACAGCGGGGGTCCAGCTTTTTCGGTCGAACGTGGCGAGCCCCTGGCGACTGGTGAGCTCGCGTTTGCCTTGGCCGGTGTGCGGAACATGGTGGTGGTGTTAGTAAACGTGAGGTTCATAAATAAGGGGGGACACGTCAGAGGACACAAGCGACACTTCTGCGTCCCTGTAAATGGGGGAAACGCACAGAAGTAGCTTAAATGTTTATATAATAAATATTTCACGGCCAAAAGACCGTCAGGTCAGTATCCTAAAATAAAGAAAAGGTCAAGAGGTCAGTTTTGGGACAAAGAAGTAGCTTGAGGAGCTAAAAATCGAAAAATATTTTAATTAAGGGTTGAAATTTTGAAAAAATTTTCTAAGTCCCAGAACGAAAAATTTTTCGCGTTTTTTGTCAAAAATATTTGTCAAATAGTAGGGCGGTGCCTAATAAAAATCAAAATAGCTGAAAACGTTAAAAAGAATAAATGAATTATTAAATCTAATCTTAACGTAAAGTATAGTCACACAATAGTGCTACTATAAGTCTTATTTCTAGCACAGTATCTTACCACAAAATAATAAAATGTTAGGTTAACTTGTCTTTTGGTGTTTTGGTTGGAGCCAAATGAGAGATCTTTTCCTCCCGATTTCAGAGACCCCAAACTTGGTGGGTCTATGACCTCTGGTTACAAAGTTAAAACGCGGGGGGTTGAGGGAGCTCAGAAGGGGCTTAAAGTAAAGGGGGGGGGGGGAAGTGGCTAGGGGTTATATCTGAAAATTATTTAAAATAAGTACTAAGATCTATACATTAAATACCATGTATGGAGGGGGAAGGTAAAAAAGTGGGGATTTTTTGCTCCTATCCTGTTTAGAGCTCAGGGCGGGAGGGGGAGGAAAGAGGGGGGGGAAAAATTTGTCAGAATTGCGCTATCTCCAGCCGTTCCCGAGATATGGGTCCTTTTTCAAATTTTGGGGAATCAAGTTCAACTTCGATGTCGATATCGATTCCTATTTCGATTTCGATTTCGACCTCGACATAGACTTGACTCAATTTATCTAAGTTAAATGTGGCGGCTAAGTTGGGAGGGGGTTAGTGAGGTGATTGAGAGGGGGTAGGGCGTTAGGAAATTACTACGGGAGGGGATTAAGTTTATTTGTGCCAGAACAGTTACGATGAAAAATGTTAAGGCCCCAAAATATTTGGGGGGGGGGGGGGAATTCAATATATTAATAATTTAGAGGGGGTAGACAGTAGGGGGTGGTCTGAGGAGCGCCCCAGCATATACTATACGCAGTATAGCATATGCAGACCGGGGTCAAAAACGGGCTAACTCGCTCCGTTCCCGAGTTATAGGCTTTTCTAGGTTTTTTAAAGTCCCAGGTTTGATGCCCGTTTGATGATCACAAATTTTTCACCAATAAAAACAAAATATTTTTTTTTTTTTTGGAAAAACTAATTCTTAATTTAAACAATACGAAATATATACTTAGGCTAGGTTTAAAATAAACATAGGTATTCAATATAACTAACAAGATATGACGTATAATTCCAGCTCTTGAGAATTACGATACCTAGTTGAAAATCAGCTTTTTTGTATTAGCCTTTTTTGAAAATAAAAAATTATGTCTAAATAGATTTTGCTCTAGAAACGTCTGATCAGTTTTTATTCTTTAACTGGGTTAAGCCTAGGCCGAGTTATAGCTTAGTTTAATTCTAGTTTACAAAAGTACGGAAAAACAAAGTTATGTCAAAGCGTGGGAATATGTTGTTGTGTCGGATTTTTTCCAGTTTATTGACCAAGTAATGAATATAAGTTCTTGAAAATTTTTTCCAAGCTAGTTTATTAATTACTTTATATGGATCCAATTTTTAAAATACACAGATATCTTAATAGTTTGGAATAAAAAAGATTTAAAAGGAGAACACAAGTATTTTGACCGGCAAATACCTGGTGTATGGTCAATTTTTGCAAAATTTAATGAGAAAAATTCCAGGTGGTAGGCAGCAGCCTCAGGAAGCTTCTCGAGTCGTCAGAATCAGCCGCTGTCTTCTTGAAGGTGATTTTCCAAGAGTTATAGACACCAGGAATTTCTGTCGGTTTGAAGAAAATTGGTGTAGCTCCTCGGATGTCTGCAGTTGGTTACCTCAAAATAACTGAGGTGGTCAGTAACACGGTACCACAAGCGAGGCACCTGGTCACAGGAAATTTTATTCTCAATTTTTGGACGTGTTCCTCAATTTTGATGGTGTTTACTCCACTTTTCGCTCCGCGGTACGGAAAACTGCTTGGAAAACACAGTTAGATGTTCAGAAAAATTCTGAAATTTTTTAGGGAGGTAGACACTGAGCTAACCCTTATTTTAAGACAAAAACGTTCGGGGGTCGTCGCGATCAATCACGAGATGCACTCACTTTTGAGAAAAAGTTTCTGTTTTGCGCCGTATTTTCACTGGGTGTTTCGGAAAACCGGTTGGAAAACCCCCTAAGGCAATTGGGAAAAATCTGAATTTCCGCAGGGGTGTGGTCATTGAGAGGGCGCGTCCTTACACAATTTAATCTTTATAGGTTGTCGCGATGAATCTTGCGCCGCACGCACTTATTTGTAATTTTTGCCACTTTTTTTGGTTTGGGAACAGTTTTTTGTACACGGATTTTTTGTCCCTCGTCTGATCACTTTTTTGAAAGCACTTTTAGGAAGCCCGCACAAGCCCGCAACTTTTGATGTGTAACTCGGGTGTTTAAGAGCACAAAAACCACAAACTTGGATTTTTCTAAACGGAGCGCGGTTTAAAGTGAACTACTCGCGGCGGGGGACACCGGGTGACTGGTTAGGTTAAGTTAGGTTAGGTTAGGTTAGGTTAGGTTAGGTTAGGTTAGGTTAGGTTAGGTTAGGTTAGGTTAGGTTAGGTTAGGTTAGGTTAGGTTAGGTTAGGTTAGGTTAGGTTAGGTTTAGGTTAGGTTAGGTTAGGTTAGGTTAGGTTAGGTTAGGTTAGGTTAGGTTAGGTTAGGTTAGGTTAGGTTAGGTTAGGTTAGGTTAGGTTAGGTTAGGTTAGGTTAGGTTTTTTTTTTTTTTTTTTTTTTTTTTTTTTTTTTAAAAGCACCCGTCATCACAGGGTGTTGCGAGCTACCTCTAACATGATTAGAGTCCTTATTTAACTATTGGTAGGATGGGGTGTATCTACAGGTTTTCTTTATTTACTTACTTTCTATCTTTATTTACCGTATTTACTTTATAATCTACCTCAATGCAAAACTACCTTTTCTACATATCTATACATTCACTTATTCTAACACATCATTTTATATTTCCAGATGGGATACAAAATCTCTTACATGTACTTAATACTTGTTCTAGTCACAACTTTCTCTCTTGTCTTCTCTCTTATTTTAACAGTTATTTATACTAACACATCATTATATATTTCATTTTTCTTATATTTCTAGATGGGATACACAATTTCTCACATATATCTTGTTCTCGTTCTATTCAAAAATTTATATTTCAAGATTGGTTAGCAGGTCCTACTTTTCCTTAAACATTCGTTACTATGTACTTGGTTTTATGCCTTATTTTTATATACATTATGTTCATTATATGCTAGTCAATATATTTTATACTAATATATATATGTAGCATAGATTTATTGTCTTACTTGTTTCTATTTATTACCTGTCTTGCAATTTCCATGAAGTACTCCATGAACGTTTCCCTATGTTTCCTGCGTGATATTAGCTTTGGGAAGTTTCTAGCCAACATTCTACATTCGAGCTTGTTCTCTACCTCGAGTCTTTTTAGGGCATGAACCGGGCAGTCGGTCAGAATATGTTCCACCGTTTCGGGTGTCCCGGGTTGGCAAATGCACGATGAGTTCTCTTTGCACCTGAATCGATTCAAGTACTCCGAGAACCCACCGTGGCCCGTTAGTACTTGGGTGGTAAGGTTGGTTGGTATAATTTGTCTGACGATTTTATAGGAGATTGAAATGTCGGGAAAAAATAATTTTGTGACTCCTGCTCTAGCACTCTGTTGGTATCGTCGGTTCCATTCATCAATCGACCCATTTCTAATCTGTCGCTTGATGAATGAGACGGGGCATAGGTCGTAATCTGGCTTAGTCTTCATATTAAGCGCTGCGTCTTTCGCCAGCTCATCCGCCCTCTCGTTGCCCGCAAGGCCCGCATGTGCCTTGATCCAGAAAAGAGACACACTTTTGTTCTGGTGTTCAATGGCTCTTAGGTTCTTGCGGGTATCTACCGCCAGGGGGTGCGTTGTGCTGGGGTTTGCTATGGTTTCCAGGGCTGACCTGGAGTCGCTGTATATTCCATAGCTCTCCTCGCTTCTTCGTTGTACTAGCTCAGTGGCTTTGCATACTGCGAGGAGTTCCGCCTGGTATACCGTGCAGTATGGAGCAAGCTTGAGCTTGTGTGATTTCACCTCTGCAGTACTGTCCCATAGGGACAGCGCTGCTCCAACTTTGCCTTCAATTCGGCTACCATCGGTAAATATCCGAATGGCTTGGTTATTGTGTCTCTCCAGCTGCTCCTGGTCTACCAGACTCACAAACTCTATCGCCATATGCTTTGCCGGGTGAGGTTTACTGGTGTATTCAACTCTTCGCTCGACCTCCCTATCTACCAGCTCCGGCCGAACTGCCCCTCTCCTCGCTTCGTACAGGGCTGCTGCCTCTCGTATGCGGAGGTCGAGTGGCAATATTCCGGCCAGTACCAGCGCTGAATGAAGGGAGGTCGTGCGGTACGCCCCGCACATCTTTTGAGCGAAACCCCTCTGGACAGCATTTAAGTGACGTTGAACTCCCAACTTTTTTGATGCTGAGGACCAGGCTCCTGCCGCGTACGTAATTATGGGCTCTACCGTAGCGGTGTATATGATACGAACTATTTCCGGGTGGAGACCCCAGCTGACCTTAGCAGCTCGCGACAGCTGGTTGTAGACGCCTAGTGCCTTTTTACAGACATTAGCCGTGTGACTGTTAAATGTCAGTTTGGCGTCAACTGTGAGCCCTAAGATTTTTATTTCCGAGGACATTACAATGTCGATCCCTCCCATGGTCAGGTGTGGCGTGTCATGTCTAAGCTTTCTAGTGACTACCATGGCACAGGTTTTGTGCGGCGCAAACTTGAGCTTGTTCATGACACCCCACCTCCGAACATGTTCGAGAGCGGCATTGGCCTGTAATTGGATTTCCAGGGCTGTCTCCCCCGAAAACACGAGCACCACATCGTCCGCAAAAGCCTGGCAATAGTCACCTCGCCGCGTAAGACTCTCCAGCAATGGGTTTAATAATAGATTCCACAGAATGGGGCCGCCTATTGATCCTTGGACGCACCCTTTGTTAGTGGTTTTGGTGAACTCATGGCCAGCGTACCTAACTCGGACCTTACGGTCGTTTAGATAGCTGGCTATCATCTTCCTGAGATTCACAGGGCACTTTTCTTCCGCCAGTCTGACCCTAATGGCCGGCCACCAAGCACTGTCGAAGGCTCCCTCTATATCCAGGGAGACCATTGTGATGAGCTTCTTCTCGTGGAGTTTGGCTCTTACGTGGGCCATCAGGTCATAGAGGGAGTCTTCCGTGCTCCGTTGTGGCATAAAGCCGTACTGGCGGGGGCTTATCCGCGGCGCCAAGTACCAAACCAGCCTTCTAACCATCATTTTTTCTAGTATCTTACCCATCACCGGTAACAGTCCAATCGGCCTATAGGACTTGGGGCTGGTGTAGTTGTCTTTCCCTGGTTTCCTCAGCACCACCACTGTGGCTTCTTTCCACGCTGTGGGGAAGTGCGTCAGTTGCAAGCATTTATTGTATATTGCCAGGTGCAGTTCCGTGTCCTTTGATATTACCCGTTGGCAGATATCCGCTGTGAAGCCGTCTACTCCGGGTGCCTTTTTCGGATTGAAGCTCTCCGTCGCGGACCTGAGCTCCTCGGTCGTAAACTCCGGGTCATGGGTCTCATTATGACTCCAGTCATTTGCTCGGTCAGCGAGAGCTCTGATCCGACGATGGTCTGGGCTATCCTCCTCCTCCGCATCTTCCGGGTAGAATGTTTCTGCCAATACTCTCGCGGAACCTTCTTGCCCTGCTTCCTTCCCATTGTGTACTAGTGGCAGATCTTCTTGCCTTTTCGTAGTGCTTTTTATTATCCTATATATTCCCTCCCAGACCCCTTCCCTGTTCTGTTTCTGGCAGAATCCCTTCCAACTTTCCGTAGAGCGTTTTTTGACCTCTGATTCATACTTTTCTTTTTTTTTCAGGTACAGTGCGACCACACCTTCTCTACGCGACGGTGCAGCACATCGTATTCTTCTCTTCCTGGTGGCGACGTCACGCTTCATCGCTTCGAGTTCTTCGGACCACCACGGAATATTAAAGGTTTGGTTTTCTTGTTTCTTCGGCATAGCCGCGTCGCATGCTAAAGCCATAACTGCAGTATATCTGTCGACTATGCCATCTAGATCTTCACTGTTGCTTATCTGTTTAATTTGTTCTACATTAATTATATTTTCTATTTTTAATTGGGTCATTTTTTCATTAAAAAGGTCCCAATTTGCTTTTTTTGTGTTATACTTCCTAGTGGTTCTACTGATATTAGTGCCTTTTCCTTTTTGTAGTTTAATTCTAATTATTATTCCGTTGTGATCCGAGCTCGTAAGGTCTTCGGCTACCGTCCAGTCCTCCACCAGGTCGAGCAAGTCCTCTGTGCACACGGTCACGTCAACGTGGCTTGTCAGCCTTCGACCTCCTCTGATGGTGTCGAAGGTGGGTTTATTCCCGTAGTTAAGTACGTGCAGACTAAGCTCTCCTATCATTCCCGCCAGTTCGTCTCCTCTGTCATCAATGGCACTGCTTCCCCACCACACACTTTTGGCGTTAGCGTCCCCTCCAATAATGGCCTTCCTGGGCTTGAGCTCGTTCATCACCGCTGTTAAGTGGTCCAGGTATGGCCCAATGGGTTTGTCGGGCTCAAAGTAGTACGAGATGGCGAGCATCTCCCACGCGCTCGTTCGCAACTTCACCACCACGATGTTATTGGTGGTGAATCTGGGGCACTGTATGACTTCGATGTCTTGGTTATACACGACTATTGCCGCCTTTACAGTGCCCCCGCCGCGATCCGAGTTTTGGTAGACTTTGACCCCCCCGTACAACTTCATTGCCTTTATACTTCCCACGTATGGCTCCTGGACCAATGCAATGGCTACTTTTCGCTTTTTAGCCTCGAGCATGAGCTCGTTCGTTGCCAGTTGTTTACGTTGAAGGTTAGCTTGCGCCACGGTGTATATCTGTGTATCTGTGGTTGTGCGTACAGTCCCCGAGACCACCTTAGCAATACGCAATTGCTGCTCTCGCCAAGGCGTCCCATTTCTTTCGCACCGGGCATTCTAGACTATAAACCGTATGACCTGTATCTTCGTTTTTTTCCTTGACGCAGTTCCTGCACGTCGGCCTGTCGCCCGTTGCTAGCCCGGTGCAATCGGCCTTGAGATGCGGCCCTCCACAGTAGTTGCACAGGTCCGCAGGCTCCGTGCACAGCTTTCGGCCATGCCCATACGCCAAGCACCTTGTGCACTGTATAAGAGGTGTTTGGTCCTGGACTCTGACGCACTGCAGGTCAACGAAGATCCTTCCGGCTGCAGTAAGTTTCTGCCATAACTTCGGTGTCACCTGTAGGACAACATGGCTCTCTAATGAGTTCCGTGCCCTCCTTCGGTATTTCACTGTGGCAGTCGCTTCCTCCACCGTCAGGTCCTCAAGCAGGCGGGCGTTTTGGACCTTCAACGCAGTCAAAATATCCTCGTCGGTATTGTAGGACAAGAGGTCCCTGAGTATCACAAGTGGGTTACGGTTTTTAGCTTCTTCCACTTTTAGGTGTTTGTCCTTCTTGAGTTGGGCCGTTGTTTTTGCCATCTCCTCCCTGTTGTTGAAGCTCAGGACGACCCTCTTGTCCTTGACTTTTCGGACTCTCTCGATCTGCAGGCCACTCTTCTTCGCATCAAGTACCTCCTTTACTCTTCCTACAACCTCTGTACTGGTGTCCATTGTAATGTCGGACGACACAATGACCGAGTGTTTCGGTTTTTGACCCCAGGTGTTTTGGGGTCCGGTAAGGGCCTCTGCATAGGTAGGAGTTCTCTCCTTAATCACGGAGACCATTTTTCCCATTTCTATGGTTGTCTCTTCAAGCGCCCGAATCTCCTTCAAAATATCTCCGTCAATGTGTCTTTCTCTGTCGCGTGAGTCTTGTGCCTGTTTCTGTTCTTGCATTGCCACCTGCAGCTGTTTGATCATCTGGTTGCCCTCCTTCACTATTCGAGTTTGCTCTTCTAGAGTGGAGCGCAACCAGGTGACGTTTTCCAGACCATCCCCTTTCTCTTCAATCTTCTGACGTTCAGTTAACTGTTGGTTTGGTCCAGTTTTCCTCCCATCTGCCTCTTTTACCAACTGGAACAGTCGGTCTATTGCCGTTGTGACTTCCTTCTTAATTTCCGCCTTTAAGTTACGCGAGTTGTTGAGGTGGAGCTTCGCCTTATTCAGACAGGCTCTCGCCTCCGCCGTGATGTTGGGGTAACCAGGCTCGGATCTCTTTTGTGGTATAGCGGTATCTGTCGGGACGCTGTCTTTCTCCAGACTGCCGGTACCCTGCTGAGACGTACCTGGTACAGCGTTAAGCTTTGGGTTTTTCGGGGACTTGGTCTGGGGCTCAGATTTCCCGGCCTCCCATTCCCCGATACTTCGCCTGACACAGGGAAGCAAGGGTGCTGCCTTTTCTGCCGAGCGTGACGATTCCCTGGAGCCCGGTGAGCTTATGCGCTCCTTAGCCGGTGTGCGGAACATTTTGGTATTTTGAGTGAAGGTGAGGTTCATGAATAGGATAGGACGAGTGTGGTATTTCCGTATCCCTGTAAAGGGGGGATAGGCGCAGAAATATCCTAAAAGTACTAAATAAATAAAGTACAGCAACAAATTAACTGTAAGTCTTGCCGGAAACCCGGAATCACAACCGGTTAGGTTAGGTTAGGTTAGGTTAGGTTAGGTTAGGTTAGGTTAGGTTAGGTTAGGTTAGGTTAGGTTAGGTTAGGTTAGGTTAGGTTAGGTTAGGTTAGGTTAGGTTAGGTTAGGTTAGGTTAGGTTAGGTTAGGTTAGGTTAGGTTAGGTTAGGTTAGGTTAGGTTAGGTTAGGTTAGGTTAGGTTAGGTTTTTTTTTTTTTTTTTTTTTTTTTTTTTTTGTTTGGCAGGAGTGGGAAATCCTCATGGACGCCCAGACTGACTCACTTATGACCCAGTCTGGGCAGTGCCGGACTTTTACCGGCTAAAACCACACTCCTGCCCTTGCTCAGTGTCCCTCTGACATTATCAGAGCCGTTTTTTTGTCTGTATAAATTAGTTTTTCTTAAAAATTCATTTAACCTTTCTTAAATAAAAACGACTAAGTCCATCATTAAAGCGGAGTTTAATAAAAACAGAGAGTCTATTTCTCTAGACATCCAAGTTCCCCTAATTTTTTGTTCCAAATTTTTATATATTTTATTTATTTTAATTTATGTTATATTACGTTATTTTTTATGCTATATTTACTACCTGTATTTTAACTATTGTACTCTTCTACTTTTAATAATTTGTGCTTTATACTCTTTTACTAATATTATGATACATTAATTATATGCCTACGATATACTAAGTATCATATTTTCTTTTACTATTTATTCCTATTTACTACTATATTTGCTATTTCGCAACAATAGTCCAAAAACTCTTTCCTCTTCTTTCCTTCGATCAGGTCGGGCAGATTGTATGCAACCAATGCGGTGTCGAGTTGCTGCTCTGCTTCGTAGCGCATCTTAGCGGTGATGGGGCACTCCAACAATATGTGCAGAACGGTCTCTTCCACTCCAGGTTCACAGGCGCACGAAGGATTCTCTTTACACTTGAAGCGTTTCAGGTATGCAGAGAATCCCCCGTGCCCCGTCAGTATTTGTGTGGTCAAGCTAGTTGGAGCCATTTTGCGCACCACGCCATACGCCATCACCGCGTCAGGGAAGAAATGCTTGGTGCCCGACGCTGTGTCACCTGACCTATATCTCCCGTTCCACTCGTCAAGCGTTTCCGACCGGATTCTTCGCTTGACGAATGACACGGGACACAAGTCGTAGTCCGGCTTCTTCTTCGATCCCAGGGCGGCTTCCTTCGCGAGCTGGTCGGCTCTCTCGTTTCCCTCCAAACCTGCGTGGGCCTTGATCCAGAACAAGGAGACACTCTTGTTCTGGAGCTTGCAGCGTCGAATAGTGTCCCTTGTTCCCACGGCCAAAGGGTGGGGGGAACTTACATTGATCACCGACTGAAGAGCCGCCATGGAGTCGCTGAAGATGCCGAACGTGGCTTCACTGCGCTGGAGCACTTCCCTCGCTGCTCTTTGTAGAGCCAGGAGTTCGGCCTGGTAGACGGTACAGTAGGACGGCAAGGCAAGCTTGAGGGCCTTAGTTTCGGTGGTGCTATTCCACAAGGATAGCGCCGCTCCGACTTTGCCCTCAATCTTGCTGCCGTCGGTGAAAATCCGCACAGCAAAATTGCTGTGGTTATGGTATTGTTCCTCGTCTACCAGGCTACCATACTCCAAGCTCACTTGCTCTGCGGGGTGCGGGGCTTCTATCGCTGGAGCCATACGCTCAACCTCCCTGTCTCCCAGTACGGGCTGAGGCACTCCCCTCTTGGCTCCGTACAGTGCAGCTGCTTCCCGAATACGGAGGTCGAGTGGGAGTATCCCAGCCAGCACCAGTGCCGAGTTCAGGGAGACCGTGCGGTAGGCTCTGCACAGCTTTTGTGCAAACCCCCTTTGGACGACATTTAGCTGCTTCTTGACCCCCAACTTATTGGCTGCCGGTGCCCATGCACTTGCGGCGTACAGCACAGTCGGCTCCACTGCTGCAGTGTATATTGCCCTTATCACCTCCGAGTGCAAACCCCAACTGACCCGGGCTGCCCTGGCCAGCTGCTTGTACATAGCTATCGCCTTCTTACAGACGACAGCTATGTGTTTGTTGAAGGTGAGTTTGGCGTCAATGACTAGCCCTAATATTTTAACATCTTGGGACATTCCAATGTCGATCCCCCCCATGCTCAAGCGCGGTGTGTCATACTTCAGCCTCCGCGTTAGCACCATCGCACAGGTTTTGTGCGGCGCGAATTTCAGCCGATTTCTGACACCCCACGCTCGAACATGTTCGAGAGCGGCATTGGCTTGTCCCTCGATTTCTTGCGCTGTATCGCCGCAGAACACCAACACCACATCATCGGCAAATGCCTGGCAGTAGTCGCCCCTGCTCTCCAGCTGTTTCAGAAGTGGGTCAAGAAGCAGATTCCAAAATATGGGTCCCCCTATGGATCCCTGGACGCATCCCTGGCTGGTCTGTCTCCTGCTCTCCTCCCCGGCGTACCTCACGGTGACCACCCTGTCACTGAGGTAGCTGCTGACTACCCGTCTCAAATTTACCGGACACTTTTCCTCAGCCAATCGTACCTTAATGGCAGGCCACCAAGCGCTGTCAAAAGCTCCCTCAATATCCAGCGACACAAGCGTAACTATCTTTTTCTGTGCCAACTGTGTGCGGATGTACTGCACGAGAGTATAGAGGGAGTCTTCTGTGCTTTTTTGGGGCATAAAGCCGTATTGGCGAGTACTGATCCTGGGCAGCAAGTAGAATTTGAGACGAGCAACCAACATCTTCTCGTACACTTTCCCAAGGACAGGCAATAGCCCAATCGGCCTGTACGACTTTGGTACGGTGTACGAGTCTTTGCCCGGCTTTCTGAGCACAACCACCGTAGCTTCCTTCCAGATCTTCGGGAAGTGGTGGTGCGCCAGGCATTTGTTTAGCAGTGCCAGGAAGAAGTGAGGGTTGCAATTTATGGCCTGAGTGCAGATATCGGCCGTGAAGCCGTCGGCTCCCGGGGCCTTTTTAGGATTGAACGACACCATGGATCTGCCAAGCTCGCTTTGGGTAAACGGTGGGTCATGTCGTTCAGTATGGCTCCATGCGTTTACCGTCTCTGCCAGTTGTCGGGCTTGGCGATGATCCATGCTGTCGTCCGCTTCCCGGTCCTCGGGATAGAAAGTCTCGGCCAACAGCTCCACCGAGCCTTTGGCGTCCAGTGTCTTCCCTTCCTTTTGCAGCGGCAGATCCTCCTCTCTCTTTGCGATTCTTCCCATCACCCTATAAATCCCCTCCCAGACCCCTTCTCTGTCCTGCTTCCCACAAAACTTCTTCCAGCTCTCTGCTTGGGCTTTTATCACTGCTAACTCATACTCTTCTTTTGCTTTCAGGTACAAGCTGACCACCAACGCTCTTCGGACTGGCGCTGCGTTCCTGACTCTCACTTTTTTAGTGGCGACCAGCCTCTTCATCTCCTCGAGTTCTTCGGACCACCACGGCATGGTAAGTGTTTCTGTTTTCTTTTTGTGTGGAATTGTGTCTCTGCATGTGTCTGTTATGGCTTGTGTGTATGTGTGTGTGATAAATTCCAACTGATCTACTGTGTGTGTGTTTGACAAATCCACTAGGGTTAACTTTCTGTCCAGCATAATCTGCGACAGTTTCTCATGAAACTGCCGCCAGTTAGCTTTTCTGGTGTTGTATACCCTAGTGGTTCGTTCGATTGATATGCCTTTGGATTTAATTAAATGAATACTAAAGGTTATGCCGTTGTGGTCGGAACTCGTGAGACCCTCATCGATCCGCCAGCCATCTACTACGTCGAGCATGTCTGCCGAACAGGCCGTCACGTCCACGTGGCTGCTGTACCTCACCCCGCCTCTAAAGGTATCAAAGGTTGGGATGTCCCCCAGGTTGAGGATCTGAAGGCCCAGTTCCCCCAGTGTTCCACACATTTGCTCCCCTCTCGAGTCCTCGCTGCAGCTACCCCACCAAGTACTCTTCGCGTTTGCGTCTCCTCCAATGACCAACCTATTTGAGCCCATCTCTCGCTCTATTCGTTTAAGATGCTCCAGGTATGGCTCCATGGGCTTGTCCGGCTCGAAGTAGAAGGACACCAGCGTGATCGTCCAGGCTCTGGTTCGGACTCCCACCACGACGATATTATTTGTGGTGAGTTGCGGGTGCTGTACGATGTCTAAGCCTTTATCGAAGACGGCTATTGCCGCCTTTACAGTCCCTTCTCCTCCCTCAGAGCTCTGGAAGACCCTTACGCCCCGGTAGCCCTTCATCCTTCTCACTCCACCCACGTATGGCTCCTGGAGCATAGCAACGGCGACCTTGCGCTTGTCAGCTTCGAGCAAGAGCTCGTTTGTTGCTAGCTGACTCCGTTGCAGGTTGGCCTGGATCATCATGTACTCGGTGATGGCCGCAGGGACCACTTTAGCAATACGCTACTGACAGGCGCGCCAACGAGTCCCATTTAACGCGTATCGGGCACTCGCTGTCGAAGGCGTTGTGGTCGGTCTTTTCCACTTTAGCCAAGGCACAATTGTGGCACTTCGGCGCCTCCGCTGCTAGCCGTGATGGGCAGTCAGCACGCATGTGCGGGTCACCACAGTGGATGCAGAGGTCGGCGGGCTGCGTACACAGTTTACGGCTATGGCCGAAGCGCAGACAGCGAGTGCACTGCACCAGTGGTGACTGATCCTGCACTCGCACTCGCTGCAGGTCGATGTGCACGCGACCCGCCATCGTCAGCCTCTGCCATACAGGCGGGGACACCTGCAGGATAACATTACACATGTGGGGGTTCCTCGTCCTGCGACGGTACTTCACCCCCATCCTCCGGTCCTTCGCAGGTATGTCCCCGACCAAGTGGGAGTTTTGCCGCTGTAGGGACTGGGTTATCTCCTCATCTGTGTGGCAGGAAAGGACGTCTCTGATGATGACCAGCGGATCCTTATTTTTCATCTCCTCTACCACCAGATTACCCGTCTTCCTGATCCTTTCAGTGACTTTGGTCATCTCCTCCTTGGTTTTGAAACCAACCACCACTTTCTGGTCCCTCGCCTTTCGCAGCCGCTCCACCCTAGTGCCCTCGTTTCGGGCATTGACCGCCACCCTTAGCTTCTCAATAACCTCTTCACCGGTATCCTGATCGTTTACAGATGATACGACCACCGAGTGAAGAGGCTCTTGGATATGTTGCTTCGAGCCAGCAGCCATCTCCGCGAAAGTCGGACCCTGGCCTGCAACATAGTGAGGGGCCAGCTTCAGTTGCTCCGACAGAGCGCGGGTGTGTAGTTTGCATTCCTCCAAAGCATGCTTGTGCTCCTGGAGGTCTGCCACAAGGCTCTTCATCAGCTCTGTCGGTTCTTCCGTGGCCAGCCTCAGTGGCGCGGCTATCGGTGTGGCTCCAGCTATAGCTACAGGTGCTGGCGTGACTGGAACTTTGTTGCGCTCCGATTCTTTTACCAACTCAAAGAGCCTATTGATTGCGTTGATCACTTCTTCTTTTATTTCCGTCTTAAGGTTGCGAGAGTTGCCCAAATGAAGCTTCGCTTTATTTAGGCAAGCTCTCGCCTCCGCAATAAGATTGGGGTGACCAGACTCAGTCTTCTTTGTTGGTTTTGTGATATCCGTGGTCACTCGGCGCGTCTTCAAGGTGCTCGGAGCGGGTGGCGTGGCATCGCGTTTTGTGTGGGCCGGTGACTTGGCCTGAGGCTCAACTTTCCCGGCCTCCCATTCCCCAATGCTACGCCTCACACAGGGCAGCGAGGGTCCAGCCTTCTCGGTCGAACGTGGCGAGCCCCTGGTGACTGGTGAGCTCGCGTTTGTTTTGGCCGGTGTGCGGAACATATTGGCGGTCTGTGTGAAAGTTAAATTCATAAAAAAGGGGGACACGTCAGAAAATTAACGACACTTCTGCTTCCCTGTAAATGGGGGATAGCACAGAAGTAGCTTAATTTATAGTATAAAAATAAAATTAAAAAAAAAATAGTTTACGGCCGAAAGACCGTCAGGTCAATACCCTAAAATAAAAAAGGGGTCAAAAGGTTAATTTTGGGACTAAGAAGTAACTTGAGAAGCTAAAAATCAAAAGATAATTTTATACCAAATTCAAAAAGTTTACCTGGCTAGACGATAAAGGGTGGGTGGGAGGGCAATTTTTTGAAGTTCTATGTTCGCTAGACGCACGTGCGAGGTGTCAAAAGACGCGTCTCGGCGCGGGCTAGCGATCTACGAGGTTATTGGAATTTATCTGGAATAAAAATTTTGTGTTTTTGCCGAAAAACGTGTTTTTCGACTGAAAAACCTGAAATTACACCACCAGACAGGACTCGGGTTCGCGGAACGCGCACAGGAATACAGGTAAGGCAGGTAAGTAACTATTGTAACTACTAGAAAAATGATTTTTGGAAGGAATTTCGAGATAAAAATTAATTAAGGGTTGAAAATTTGGAAGATTTTTCTAAGTCCCAGAACGGAAAATGATTCCCGTTTTTGTCAAAAATTATTAGTCAAATAGTAGGGCGGAGCCTATTAAAAATCAAAATAGCTGAAAACAGCTTCAAATTGCGTCACCGGGATGCAAAGTTATAAGGGTTTGATGATTTGACTATGAAACTACGTTCCTCCTAAGGTGGATTTCGTAGGTATTTAAAATAACAGATGTGGAAATTTTTTGAAGTTCTATGTTCGCTAGACGCACGTGCGAGGTGTCAAAAGACGCGTCTCGGCGCGGGCTAGCGATCTACGAGGTTATTGGAATTTATCTGGAATAAAAATTTTGTGTTTTTGCCGAAAAACGTGTTTTTCGACTGAAAAACCTGAAATTACACCACCAGACAGGACTCGGGTTCGCGGAACGCGCACAGGAATACAGGTAAGGCAGGTAAGTAACTATTGTAACTACTAGAAAAATGATTTTTGGAAGGAATTTCGAGATAAAAATTAATTAAGGGTTGAAAATTTGGAAGATTTTTCTAAGTCCCAGAACGGAAAATGATTCCCGTTTTTGTCAAAAATTATTAGTCAAATAGTAGGGCGGAGCCTATTAAAAATCAAAATAGCTGAAAACAGCTTCAAATTGCGTCACCGGGATGCAAAGTTATAAGGGTTTGATGATTTGACTATGAAACTACGTTCCTCCTAAGGTGGATTTCGTAGGTATTTAAAATAACAGATGTGGAAATTTTTTGAAGTTCTATGTTCGCTAGACGCACGTGCGAGGTGTCAAAAGACGCGTCTCGGCGCGGGCTAGCGATCTACGAGGTTATTGGAATTTATCTGGAATAAAAATTTTGTGTTTTTGCCGAAAAACGTGTTTTTCGACTGAAAAACCTGAAATTACACCACCAGACAGGACTCGGGTTCGCGGAACGCGCACAGGAATACAGGTAAGGCAGGTAAGTAACTATTGTAACTACTAGAAAAATGATTTTTGGAAGGAATTTCGAGATAAAAATTAATTAAGGGTTGAAAATTTGGAAGATTTTTCTAAGTCCCAGAACGGAAAATGATTCCCGTTTTTGTCAAAAATTATTAGTCAAATAGTAGGGCGGAGCCTATTAAAAATCAAAATAGCTGAAAACAGCTTCAAATTGCGTCACCGGGATGCAAAGTTATAAGGGTTTGATGATTTGACTATGAAACTACGTTCCTCCTAAGGTGGATTTCGTAGGTATTTAAAATAACAGATGTGGAAATTTTTTGAAGTTCTATGTTCGCTAGACGCACGTGCGAGGTGTCAAAAGACGCGTCTCGGCGCGGGCTAGCGATCTACGAGGTTATTGGAATTTATCTGGAATAAAAATTTTGTGTTTTTGCCGAAAAACGTGTTTTTCGACTGAAAAACCTGAAATTACACCACCAGACAGGACTCGGGTTCGCGGAACGCGCACAGGAATACAGGTAAGGCAGGTAAGTAACTATTGTAACTACTAGAAAAATGATTTTTGGAAGGAATTTCGAGATAAAAATTAATTAAGGGTTGAAAATTTGGAAGATTTTTCTAAGTCCCAGAACGGAAAATGATTCCCGTTTTTGTCAAAAATTATTAGTCAAATAGTAGGGCGGAGCCTATTAAAAATCAAAATAGCTGAAAACAGCTTCAAATTGCGTCACCGGGATGCAAAGTTATAAGGGTTTGATGATTTGACTATGAAACTACGTTCCTCCTAAGGTGGATTTCGTAGGTATTTAAAATAACAGATGTGGAAATTTTTTGAAGTTCTATGTTCGCTAGACGCACGTGCGAGGTGTCAAAAGACGCGTCTCGGCGCGGGCTAGCGATCTACGAGGTTATTGGAATTTATCTGGAATAAAAATTTTGTGTTTTTGCCGAAAAACGTGTTTTTCGACTGAAAAACCTGAAATTACACCACCAGACAGGACTCGGGTTCGCGGAACGCGCACAGGAATACAGGTAAGGCAGGTAAGTAACTATTGTAACTACTAGAAAAATGATTTTTGGAAGGAATTTCGAGATAAAAATTAATTAAGGGTTGAAAATTTGGAAGATTTTTCTAAGTCCCAGAACGGAAAATGATTCCCGTTTTTGTCAAAAATTATTAGTCAAATAGTAGGGCGGAGCCTATTAAAAATCAAAATAGCTGAAAACAGCTTCAAATTGCGTCACCGGGATGCAAAGTTATAAGGGTTTGATGATTTGACTATGAAACTACGTTCCTCCTAAGGTGGATTTCGTAGGTATTTAAAATAACAGATGTGGAAATTTTTTGAAGTTCTATGTTCGCTAGACGCACGTGCGAGGTGTCAAAAGACGCGTCTCGGCGCGGGCTAGCGATCTACGAGGTTATTGGAATTTATCTGGAATAAAAATTTTGTGTTTTTGCCGAAAAACGTGTTTTTCGACTGAAAAACCTGAAATTACACCACCAGACAGGACTCGGGTTCGCGGAACGCGCACAGGAATACAGGTAAGGCAGGTAAGTAACTATTGTAACTACTAGAAAAATGATTTTTGGAAGGAATTTCGAGATAAAAATTAATTAAGGGTTGAAAATTTGGAAGATTTTTCTAAGTCCCAGAACGGAAAATGATTCCCGTTTTTGTCAAAAATTATTAGTCAAATAGTAGGGCGGAGCCTATTAAAAATCAAAATAGCTGAAAACAGCTTCAAATTGCGTCACCGGGATGCAAAGTTATAAGGGTTTGATGATTTGACTATGAAACTACGTTCCTCCTAAGGTGGATTTCGTAGGTATTTAAAATAACAGATGTGGAAATTTTTTGAAGTTCTATGTTCGCTAGACGCACGTGCGAGGTGTCAAAAGACGCGTCTCGGCGCGGGCTAGCGATCTACGAGGTTATTGGAATTTATCTGGAATAAAAATTTTGTGTTTTTGCCGAAAAACGTGTTTTTCGACTGAAAAACCTGAAATTACACCACCAGACAGGACTCGGGTTCGCGGAACGCGCACAGGAATACAGGTAAGGCAGGTAAGTAACTATTGTAACTACTAGAAAAATGATTTTTGGAAGGAATTTCGAGATAAAAATTAATTAAGGGTTGAAAATTTGGAAGATTTTTCTAAGTCCCAGAACGGAAAATGATTCCCGTTTTTGTCAAAAATTATTAGTCAAATAGTAGGGCGGAGCCTATTAAAAATCAAAATAGCTGAAAACAGCTTCAAATTGCGTCACCGGGATGCAAAGTTATAAGGGTTTGATGATTTGACTATGAAACTACGTTCCTCCTAAGGTGGATTTCGTAGGTATTTAAAATAACAGATGTGGAAATTTTTTGAAGTTCTATGTTCGCTAGACGCACGTGCGAGGTGTCAAAAGACGCGTCTCGGCGCGGGCTAGCGATCTACGAGGTTATTGGAATTTATCTGGAATAAAAATTTTGTGTTTTTGCCGAAAAACGTGTTTTTCGACTGAAAAACCTGAAATTACACCACCAGACAGGACTCGGGTTCGCGGAACGCGCACAGGAATACAGGTAAGGCAGGTAAGTAACTATTGTAACTACTAGAAAAATGATTTTTGGAAGGAATTTCGAGATAAAAATTAATTAAGGGTTGAAAATTTGGAAGATTTTTCTAAGTCCCAGAACGGAAAATGATTCCCGTTTTTGTCAAAAATTATTAGTCAAATAGTAGGGCGGAGCCTATTAAAAATCAAAATAGCTGAAAACAGCTTCAAATTGCGTCACCGGGATGCAAAGTTATAAGGGTTTGATGATTTGACTATGAAACTACGTTCCTCCTAAGGTGGATTTCGTAGGTATTTAAAATAACAGATGTGGAAATTTTTTGAAGTTCTATGTTCGCTAGACGCACGTGCGAGGTGTCAAAAGACGCGTCTCGGCGCGGGCTAGCGATCTACGAGGTTATTGGAATTTATCTGGAATAAAAATTTTGTGTTTTTGCCGAAAAACGTGTTTTTCGACTGAAAAACCTGAAATTACACCACCAGACAGGACTCGGGTTCGCGGAACGCGCACAGGAATACAGGTAAGGCAGGTAAGTAACTATTGTAACTACTAGAAAAATGATTTTTGGAAGGAATTTCGAGATAAAAATTAATTAAGGGTTGAAAATTTGGAAGATTTTTCTAAGTCCCAGAACGGAAAATGATTCCCGTTTTTGTCAAAAATTATTAGTCAAATAGTAGGGCGGAGCCTATTAAAAATCAAAATAGCTGAAAACAGCTTCAAATTGCGTCACCGGGATGCAAAGTTATAAGGGTTTGATGATTTGACTATGAAACTACGTTCCTCCTAAGGTGGATTTCGTAGGTATTTAAAATAACAGATGTGGAAATTTTTTGAAGTTCTATGTTCGCTAGACGCACGTGCGAGGTGTCAAAAGACGCGTCTCGGCGCGGGCTAGCGATCTACGAGGTTATTGGAATTTATCTGGAATAAAAATTTTGTGTTTTTGCCGAAAAACGTGTTTTTCGACTGAAAAACCTGAAATTACACCACCAGACAGGACTCGGGTTCGCGGAACGCGCACAGGAATACAGGTAAGGCAGGTAAGTAACTATTGTAACTACTAGAAAAATGATTTTTGGAAGGAATTTCGAGATAAAAATTAATTAAGGGTTGAAAATTTGGAAGATTTTTCTAAGTCCCAGAACGGAAAATGATTCCCGTTTTTGTCAAAAATTATTAGTCAAATAGTAGGGCGGAGCCTATTAAAAATCAAAATAGCTGAAAACAGCTTCAAATTGCGTCACCGGGATGCAAAGTTATAAGGGTTTGATGATTTGACTATGAAACTACGTTCCTCCTAAGGTGGATTTCGTAGGTATTTAAAATAACAGATGTGGAAATTTTTTGAAGTTCTATGTTCGCTAGACGCACGTGCGAGGTGTCAAAAGACGCGTCTCGGCGCGGGCTAGCGATCTACGAGGTTATTGGAATTTATCTGGAATAAAAATTTTGTGTTTTTGCCGAAAAACGTGTTTTTCGACTGAAAAACCTGAAATTACACCACCAGACAGGACTCGGGTTCGCGGAACGCGCACAGGAATACAGGTAAGGCAGGTAAGTAACTATTGTAACTACTAGAAAAATGATTTTTGGAAGGAATTTCGAGATAAAAATTAATTAAGGGTTGAAAATTTGGAAGATTTTTCTAAGTCCCAGAACGGAAAATGATTCCCGTTTTTGTCAAAAATTATTAGTCAAATAGTAGGGCGGAGCCTATTAAAAATCAAAATAGCTGAAAACAGCTTCAAATTGCGTCACCGGGATGCAAAGTTATAAGGGTTTGATGATTTGACTATGAAACTACGTTCCTCCTAAGGTGGATTTCGTAGGTATTTAAAATAACAGATGTGGAAATTTTTTGAAGTTCTATGTTCGCTAGACGCACGTGCGAGGTGTCAAAAGACGCGTCTCGGCGCGGGCTAGCGATCTACGAGGTTATTGGAATTTATCTGGAATAAAAATTTTGTGTTTTTGCCGAAAAACGTGTTTTTCGACTGAAAAACCTGAAATTACACCACCAGACAGGACTCGGGTTCGCGGAACGCGCACAGGAATACAGGTAAGGCAGGTAAGTAACTATTGTAACTACTAGAAAAATGATTTTTGGAAGGAATTTCGAGATAAAAATTAATTAAGGGTTGAAAATTTGGAAGATTTTTCTAAGTCCCAGAACGGAAAATGATTCCCGTTTTTGTCAAAAATTATTAGTCAAATAGTAGGGCGGAGCCTATTAAAAATCAAAATAGCTGAAAACAGCTTCAAATTGCGTCACCGGGATGCAAAGTTATAAGGGTTTGATGATTTGACTATGAAACTACGTTCCTCCTAAGGTGGATTTCGTAGGTATTTAAAATAACAGATGTGGAAATTTTTTGAAGTTCTATGTTCGCTAGACGCACGTGCGAGGTGTCAAAAGACGCGTCTCGGCGCGGGCTAGCGATCTACGAGGTTATTGGAATTTATCTGGAATAAAAATTTTGTGTTTTTGCCGAAAAACGTGTTTTTCGACTGAAAAACCTGAAATTACACCACCAGACAGGACTCGGGTTCGCGGAACGCGCACAGGAATACAGGTAAGGCAGGTAAGTAACTATTGTAACTACTAGAAAAATGATTTTTGGAAGGAATTTCGAGATAAAAATTAATTAAGGGTTGAAAATTTGGAAGATTTTTCTAAGTCCCAGAACGGAAAATGATTCCCGTTTTTGTCAAAAATTATTAGTCAAATAGTAGGGCGGAGCCTATTAAAAATCAAAATAGCTGAAAACAGCTTCAAATTGCGTCACCGGGATGCAAAGTTATAAGGGTTTGATGATTTGACTATGAAACTACGTTCCTCCTAAGGTGGATTTCGTAGGTATTTAAAATAACAGATGTGGAAATTTTTTGAAGTTCTATGTTCGCTAGACGCACGTGCGAGGTGTCAAAAGACGCGTCTCGGCGCGGGCTAGCGATCTACGAGGTTATTGGAATTTATCTGGAATAAAAATTTTGTGTTTTTGCCGAAAAACGTGTTTTTCGACTGAAAAACCTGAAATTACACCACCAGACAGGACTCGGGTTCGCGGAACGCGCACAGGAATACAGGTAAGGCAGGTAAGTAACTATTGTAACTACTAGAAAAATGATTTTTGGAAGGAATTTCGAGATAAAAATTAATTAAGGGTTGAAAATTTGGAAGATTTTTCTAAGTCCCAGAACGGAAAATGATTCCCGTTTTTGTCAAAAATTATTAGTCAAATAGTAGGGCGGAGCCTATTAAAAATCAAAATAGCTGAAAACAGCTTCAAATTGCGTCACCGGGATGCAAAGTTATAAGGGTTTGATGATTTGACTATGAAACTACGTTCCTCCTAAGGTGGATTTCGTAGGTATTTAAAATAACAGATGTGGAAATTTTTTGAAGTTCTATGTTCGCTAGACGCACGTGCGAGGTGTCAAAAGACGCGTCTCGGCGCGGGCTAGCGATCTACGAGGTTATTGGAATTTATCTGGAATAAAAATTTTGTGTTTTTGCCGAAAAACGTGTTTTTCGACTGAAAAACCTGAAATTACACCACCAGACAGGACTCGGGTTCGCGGAACGCGCACAGGAATACAGGTAAGGCAGGTAAGTAACTATTGTAACTACTAGAAAAATGATTTTTGGAAGGAATTTCGAGATAAAAATTAATTAAGGGTTGAAAATTTGGAAGATTTTTCTAAGTCCCAGAACGGAAAATGATTCCCGTTTTTGTCAAAAATTATTAGTCAAATAGTAGGGCGGAGCCTATTAAAAATCAAAATAGCTGAAAACAGCTTCAAATTGCGTCACCGGGATGCAAAGTTATAAGGGTTTGATGATTTGGTTAGGTTAGGTTAGGTTAGGTTAGGTTAGGTTAGGTTAGGTTAGGTTAGGTTAGGTTAGGTTTCGCCAGGCCTGTTAAGACCGCAGCCTTGGAGGTGGCCGATCTGGACGATTCAGTCACCAAAGAGGAGGTGGTGGCGGCCGTCGCGGCGGCTGGAGGCTGCGACACTGGCGCGTTGAAGGGTGGAGCCATCAGGCCCGGCCGCCGCGGTATGGGTATCATCCGTGTCGAGTGCCCGGTCACCGCGGCTGGGGCCGTCCTTGCCGCGACCAAGGGACGGATGCAAGTGGGGTTCGGCTGGGCAGTGGTCCGGCCACTTGAGGACCAGCCTGTCCGGTGCTTCAAGTGCTTCGCTGTCGGCCACACTCGGGCCACGTGTCCCTCCAAGTCCGACTGGGGAGATACGTGCTACCAATGCGGGCGGGAGGGACACGGGTGGGCCGCTTGCACCGCTACCGCGCCACACTGCGCGGCGTGTGCCGCCGGTGGCCGCCCCGCGGACCACAGGATGACGGGCAGGAGCTGCAAGCCCCCCGTGAGGAAGGGCGTGGTGCCGGCGCAGGTTCGCCCTGTTGCTGAAGCCGTCGTCGCCGTCGCCGCTGTAGCTCCAGCGGCGGTAGCTGAGGAGGGGGGTGCGATGTCGGAATAATAATTTCCGACTACCGCATCCTCCAGGCGAACACCAACCACTGCAGAGCGGCCCAGGACCTGGTAGTGCAGGTCATGGCCGAGTGGTTGGTGAACGTAGCGGTGGTCGCCGAGCCCTACTCAATCCCCGGCAGCTGGCTGGGTGACGAGGACGACTTGGTGGCTCTAGCGGCGCGGTCTTCCACAGACTCCCCTCCCCTCTCGCTATTAGAGAGGGGACCGGGATACGTGGCCGCCGCGTGGGGAGACTTAGCCCTTGTGGGCGTCTATTTCTCCCCAAACCGCCCTCTTCAGGACTTCGAGAACTATCTCGGAGTCCTGGCCGCCGTGGTCGGCAGGGCGGCGCCGCGTCAGGTCTCCGTACTGGGAGACCTGAATGCCAAGTCGGTGACCTGGGGCAACCCAGCCACTGACGCACGCGGGCGGGCAGTAGAGATGTGGGCAGCCTCGTCTGGACTCTCCCTCTTGAACAGGGGAAGCGTCCAGACATGCGTGCGGCGGCAGGGTGGCTCAATAGTGGACGTCACTTTCGCCACCCCTGCGTTAGCCGCGCGCGTGTTGAACTGGCGGGTGGACCTGGTGGAGACTATGTCGGACCACCGTTACGTGCGGTTCGACATCTCCACCAGTGGCCCCGGAGAGACGCGGGCCCTCTCGGTGCGCTCACCGTTCCCACGGTGGGCTCTCACCCGCCTGGACAGGGAGGCGGCGCGGGAAGCGGCGTTCGTCCAGGACTGGCTTTCACCGCCTTCCGCCGGCCTGGATGTGGACACCGTGGCGGGGCATCTGAGGGAGTCTCTGACCGAGGTATGCAACTCTAGCATGCCTCGGTCTCGCCGACCACTGCCCAGACGCGCTGTGTACTGGTGGTCGGCGGAGCTGGCGGGGCTCCGAGCAGCTTGCGTGGAGGCAAGGAGGGCCTACACGCGGAGTCGGCGGCGGCGTCGAAGGGACCAGGCCGTCGGGGACCACCTCTATGAGGTATACGTGGAGACAAAAATGGTCCTCGATCGAGCCATCGCCGCCGCGAGAGACTCGGGGAGAGCTGAGATGCTGGAGGGTCTCGACAACGACCCCTACGGGAGACCATATAAGGCGGCGCGCAACAAACTGCGCCCGTTTGGTCCCCCGGTGGCCGAGACCCTGGAGCCGTTATTTCTTGATGGGGTGGTTCAGTCCCTGTTCCCGTGCAGGGACAACTTCACCCCACCAGTGATGGATCCACCGCAGACAGCTCCGCCAGCTGAGGAAGAAGAGGAGGCCCCGCCTGTCACGGAGTCGGAACTTGGCGCGGCGATTCTCCATATCCGCGCCAAGAAGACAGCTCCGGGCCCCGACGGTATTCCGGCAAGAGTGGTGGCAATCGCTGCCACTCAAATGGAGGAGAGGTTTCGGGACCTTTTCAGCGCATGCCTTGTGTCTGGAAGGTTCCCGAAACCGTGGAAGGAGGGGCAGCTGTGCCTCCTTCGCAAGGAGGGCCGCCCAGCAGACTCCCCCTCGGCATACCGGCCCATCGTTCTGCTCGATGAGGTCGGCAAAATGTTCGAGGGGATAATCGCTGCCCGCCTAAAGTGCCATCTGCGCACTATCGGGCCGGACTTGTCGGACGCTCAGTTCGGTTTTCGGGCTGAGCGTTCGACGGTGGACGCACTGGCCTGCCTCAGGGGCCAGGTGAAGGAGGCGATGGAAGCGGGGGACGGACTGTTGGCGGTGTCATTCGACATAGCCAACGCCTTCAACTCCATTCCCCACTCCACCATCCTAGAGGCGCTCCGATTTCACGGAGTGCCTCGATACATGTGCAGGCTGCTGGCCAACTACTTGGAGGATCGGGCGATCCTCCTGGTAAATAGGACTGGCCAAGTCCGGCGGTACGCCGTTGAAGCCGGCGTTCCACAGGGGTCAGTTATAGGACCTCTCCTCTGGAACATCGGCTATGATTGGCTCCTGCGGGGAACTCTCCTCCGAGGCACGAGTGTCATCTGCTATGCGGATGACACTCTCCTCACCGCCCGGGGGGGGAATTTCAGGGAGGCGGCCAACTTGGCTTCGGCGGGCGGATCCTTGGTCGCGGGGAGGATCCGCCGCCTAGGTTTAACTGTGGCGCTGCACAAGACCGAGGCCGTGTTCTTTCACGGCCCTCGGCAGCGCCCCCCACCACCTGACGCCCACATCTTCGTGGAGGGCGTCAGAATTGAGGTGAAGGCCCAGATGAAATATCTGGGCCTTGTACTCGACAGCAGGTGGCGCTTCGGTCCGCATTTTAGCGGGCTGTCGTCGCGCCTGCTGAAAACCGCGGGCGCGCTCTCCTGGCTGCTTCCCAACTTGGGGGGGCCCAGCGCGCGATGCCGGCAACTTTACGCCGGCATCTTGAGGAGTATGGCCCTCTACGGGGCTCCTATCTGGGAGGACTGCCTCCAAAGGAGGGAGAACGCCGCCGCCCTGCGGGCACCTCAGAGGGCCATAGCCCAGCGAGCGGCGCGGGCTTACCGCACGGTGAGTTTTGGGGCAGCATGTGCTCTGGCCGGCACCCCTCCTTGGGAACTCGAGGCGTGGGTGCTCGCCAGAGTATATGAATGGACGGCGGGGCGGAGGGCGAGAGGACAACGCTCAGCCCCGGAAGAGCGGGAGGCCGTCCGGCGGGAGGCGAGAGACGCCATCGTCGTCCATTGGACGGGGGACCTCGCCACCGCAGCTTTCGGCCGCCGAACCCTCGACGCGATTGGGCCAGTCCTGCGAGACTGGCTCGAGCGGTCGCATGGGTTCCTCTCCTTCCGTCTGGTGCAGGTGCTGTCCGGACACGGTTGTTTCGGATCGTACCTGCACCGAATCGGACGGGAGAGGACGCCGTCTTGCCTCGACTGTGGTGCGGCGGAGGACACGGCGCAGCACACCCTCGAGGTGTGCCCGTCGTGGTCCGAGCCGCGCCGCAGTCTCATCGCGGTGATCGGACCGGACCTCTCGCTCCCCGGCTTGGTTAACGCCATGCTGAGGGATGAGAGGTCCTGGGCGGCAGTCGCCTCCTTCTGCGAACACGTCATGTCCCAGAAGGAGGCGGCGGAGCGCGCGAGGGAGGACGATCCTGACGCGGCGCCGCTCCGAAGGCGGAGGAGGGGTCGAAGAAGACGTCAGTACGATAGTCATCTCCGACACCTCCCAGGTGGAGGCCAGCAGGCAATGGGTGCGGGGGCACCCTTGCCTGTATTGCACAGGTCTCCACCAGTGTCGGACGGGAATGGCCAGGTGTTCCCGGCCATTCCCGTAGCTCCCCAACCTGGGGGGCGTGCGGGGCCCGCCAGCTAGGCGGGCATGCGCCGGGAGGGTTGTGGATGTAAAGGCTGAGCCGGTTTCCCATGGCCCTCCCATTACGGCGATGTGGGAACACCGCTGAGTTTTAGTGGGTATACTGTCGTTAGCGACAGGAGTCCCACATACCCCAGACTCGTCCCCCACGAGCGGGGATGCGTAATGCATTTCTCAGCGACAAAAAAAAAAAAAAAAAAAAAAAAAAAAAAAAAAAAGGTTAGGTTAGGTTAGGTTAGGTTAGGTTAGGTTAGGTTAGGTTAGGTTAGGTTAGGTTAGGTTAGGTTAGGTTAGGTTAGGTTAGGTTAGGTTAGGTTAGGTTAGGTTAGGTTAGGTTAGGTTAGGTTAGGTTAGGTTAGGTTAGGTTAGGTTAGGTTAGGTTAGGTTAGGTTAGGTTAGGTTAGGTTAGGTTAGGTTAGGTTAGGTTAGGTTAGGTTAGGTTAGGTTAGGTTAGGTTAGGTTAGGTTAGGTTAGGTTAGGTTAGGTTAGGTTAGGTTAGGTTAGGTTAGGTTAGGTTAGGTTAGGTTAGGTTAGGTTAGGTTAGGTTAGGTTAGGTTAGGTTAGGTTAGGTTAGGTTAGGTTAGGTTAGGTTAGGTTAGGTTAGGTTAGGTTAGGTTAGGTTAGGTTAGGTTAGGTTAGGTTAGGTTAGGTTAGGTTAGGTTAGGTTAGGTTAGGTTAGGTTAGGTTAGGTTAGGTTAGGTTAGGTTAGGTTAGGTTAGGTTAGGTTAGGTTAGGTTAGGTTAGGTTAGGTTAGGTTAGGTTAGGTTAGGTTAGGTTAGGTTAGGTTAGGTTAGGTTAGGTTAGGTTAGGTTAGGTTAGGTTAGGTTAGGTTAGGTTAGGTTAGGTTAGGTTAGGTTAGGTTAGGTTAGGTTAGGTTAGGTTAGGTTAGGTTAGGTTAGGTTAGGTTAGGTTAGGTTAGGTTAGGTTAGGTTAGGTTAGGTTAGGTTAGGTTAGGTTAGGTTAGGTTAGGTTAGGTTAGGTTAGGTTAGGTTAGGTTAGGTTAGGTTAGGTTAGGTTAGGTTAGGTTAGGTTAGGTTAGGTTAGGTTAGGTTAGGTTAGGTTAGGTTAGGTTAGGTTAGGTTAGGTTAGGTTAGGTTAGGTTAGGTTAGGTTAGGTTAGGTTAGGTTAGGTTAGGTTAGGTTAGGTTAGGTTAGGTTAGGTTAGGTTAGGTTAGGTTAGGTTAGGTTAGGTTAGGTTAGGTTAGGTTAGGTTAGGTTAGGTTAGGTTAGGTTAGGTTAGGTTAGGTTAGGTTAGGTTAGGTTAGGTTAGGTTAGGTTAGGTTAGGTTAGGTTAGGTTAGGTTAGGTTAGGTTAGGTTAGGTTAGGTTAGGTTAGGTTTTTTTTTTTTTTTTTTTTTTTTTTTTTTTTTTTTTTTTTTTTTTTTTTTTTATACTTCTACCTCCAACATAATCGGAGCCTATGCCTGTCTGATTTTCTTTTCATTCCAGTTCTCGCTTTTATGCCTCTCGTACTTTCATTCCTCATACTTGGTCTTTCTATCATTCATCCTCATTTGCGTCTTTTATGGGTGGGATTCCCATCTATGTCGTTAATCTGACTGTCTATCCATCTAACTTCTTTTCTTTATTTATTAATTTTTTTTTGTCTTCAGGTGTTACAGTAAAACGGGTAGGTCAGTTCTTTATTACATGGCTTCTTTTACATTAATTCTTACTCTAAATTATTTCTATTTTACATTTTTGTATTCATTTCTTATCTAGTTGTTCTTATATTCTATACTTATTCTAGTGTACAGAGCAGGGAGCAGTTTTTTGTTGCTTTACATACATACTCATTTATATTTTATTCTAAGCTTATTTCTATTTTCACTTATGTTTATTTCCTTACTTATGTTTTACCTTAAAATATTATACAGCTATTTGTTGCTATGCTATTCTCTAATATAATCACTATATTATGAAAGCATATTTGCTTATGCGGTTTTATTTCGTTCTATCACTCTTTTAGCAATATATTTACAGTAATCTAGGAATATTTCTGCATTTTTACTTGTAACTACGTCCTTTATATTATTTAGAGTTAATTTCGTGTCTAATTTATTCTCGACGTTAAAGCGGTGTTTTGCAAATTGTGGGCAGTCAAGTATTATGTGCGGAATGGTTTCGCTTGCTTCCGGGTCACAGATGCACGATGGATTCTCCTTGCACTTGAAACGGTTCAAGTACTCAGAGAATCCGCCGTGTCCCGTCATTATCTGTGTGTGTAGACCGTTTGTTCCTATCTTGCGAATTACACCGTAAGCTACCCTTACGTCCGGAAAAAATAACTTAGTAACGGATGCGGTGTCACTAGTTTCGTATCTTCGGTTCCATTCATCAAGCGTTGCCATACGTATGCTTCGCTTGATGAATGAGACCGGACACCGGTCGTAGTCCGGTTTTCTCTTGGAGATTTCAGCGGCCTCTTTTGCTAATTGGTCAGCTCTTTTGCTAATTGGTCAGCTCTCTCGTTCCCCATTAGTCCTACGTGAGCTTTTATCCAGAATAACTTTACCACCTTGTTCTGGCGGGATGCAGATATTATATTGTCCCTAGCTTCTACAGCGAGTGGGTGGAGTGAGCCGGGGTTTATGATGGTTTGGAGAGCTGCCATTGAATCGCTGAAAACTCCAAAAGAAGATGCCTTGAGTTTACTTATCTCCCTAGTCGCCCTCGCTATTGCTAGGAGTTCAGCCTGGTAGACTGTGCAGTAATCTGATAGAGCAAGTTTGAGGGCTCTGGTCTCAACGTCACCATTCCATACGGACAATGATGCGCCAACCCCTCCTCCGATCTTACTCCCGTCCGTAAAGATGCGGACGTCAAAATTGCAGTTGTTGTCTAATTGTTCTTGGTTTACCAGGCTGTCGAATTGCAAGATATCGCGCGCCGCGGGATGGGGACCCGCCGTTGCGGCGGTCATTCGCTCGACCTCCCTGCCCCCCAGTGATGCCAGGGGGACTCCCCTCTTGGCTTCATATAGTGAAGCCGCCTCACGAACTCGGAGATCAAGGGGGAGCACCCCAGACAGCACCAACGCTGAGTTCAGGGAGACAGTGCGGTATGCTCTGCACATTTTCTGGGCGATTCCGCGTTGGACGGTCCCTAGCTGTTTGACAATGCCCAACTTTTTTGCGGCTGGTGCCCAGACGCTCGCGGCGTAAAGAATTATGGGCTCTACACATGCTATGTACATTAGCCGTATAACTTCCGGATGCAGCCCCCAACTGACCTTTGCGGCTCTACATAGCTGCTTGTAGATGCCGATCGCCTTTCTGCAAACCAGTGACACGTGGGTGTTGAACGTCAGCTTGTAGTCTAGGGTTATTCCCAGAAGCTTCATCTCCTTTGACATGCCAATGTCAATCCCCCCCATGCTCAGGCGTGGTGTGTCGTATTTTAGTTTTTTGGTTATAACCATAGCGGTGGTTTTGTGCGGGGCAAATTTCAGCTTATTCTCGACACCCCACGCCAGGACATGGTTGAGAGCGGCATTGGCACGTTCCTCAATCTCTAGTGCGGTCTCTCCATCGAAAACCAACAGGACATCGTCCGCAAACGCCTGGACGTAGTCTCCCCTGTTTTCTGCTGCCTTTAGAAGGGGATCTAAGACCAAATTCCAAAGGATTGGCCCTCCAATTGAGCCCTGGACACAGCCCTTGCTTGTGGCCTTACTATATACTTCCCCACCGTACCTGACTGAAACTTTTCTGTCCCCGAGGTAGCTGTCAATGACCCGCCGAAGATTTACCGGACAGTTTTCCTCCGCCAGTCGAACTCTTATCGCTGGCCACCAGGCGCTGTCGAATGCTCCCTCTATGTCTAAGGATACGAGAGTAACAATCCTTTTCAAAGCAAGTTTTCGGTTTATGTGCTGCATAAGAGCATAGAGGGAGTCCTCGGTGCTCCTTTGCGGCATGAATCCGTACTGACGTGTGCTCATCCTTGGCAAAAGATGGTATTTTAGGCGGGCCACTAGCATCTTTTCGTATATCTTCCCCAGTATAGGCAAAAGCCCAATCGGCCTATACGATTTGGGAGATAGGTAATTATCTTTCCCTGGCTTCCTCAGTATAACTACCGTTGCCTCCTTCCAGGGAGTGGGGAAGTGATGGTGTTCCAAGCATTTGTTCAAGAACCTCAGGAACAAGTCCAGGTCGTTGACCACGGCGTGACAGCAGATGTCGGCGGTGAGGCCATCTGAACCCGGTGCCTTCTTCGGATTGAAGGATTCCATCGAATTCTTCAATTCTGCCAACGTAAACGGGGGGTCGCAAGGATCATTTTGTTCGCCCCAGTTTACGTTTTCGGCTCTAACTCGAATGGACCGGTGATAAGCGTTATCGCATTCTACGGAGTCTTCTGGGTAAAATGTTTCCGCTAATAGCTTAACGGAGCCTTTTGCATCCAGCACTTCACCATTTCTTTCCAAAGGCAGGTCTTCCTCTCTTCGCTTCGTCCTACCTATCACCCTATAAATTCCCTCCCAGACCCCCTCCCTATCCTGCTTCCCACAGAATTCCTTCCAGCTCTCGGTCTGAGCTTTGGCCGCTTCTAACTCATACTCTTCCTTCTGTTTCAGATACTCTTCTATAACTTTTGACTTCCGGATTTCAGCGGCGCAGCGGATCCTGCGCTTCATTGTGGCGACGGTCCCCTTCATCTCGGCGAGTTTCTCGGACCACCACGGCAAGGTAAGTTCCTCCTGAACTTTTTTGTTTGGTATTGACTGCTTGCATGCTTCGGTTATTGCTTTTGTAAAATTTCTTGCTAATGTGTCAATTTTCTCTGTTTCTATAGTTTTGTCAATTTCAGCCGCAGATTAGGTTAGGTTAGGTTAGGTTAGGTTAGGTTAGGTTAGGTTAGGTTAGGTTAGGTTAGGTTAGGTTAGGTTAGGTTAGGTTAGGTTAGGTTAGGTTAGGTTAGGTTAGGTTAGGTTAGGTTAGGTTAGGTTAGGTTAGGTTAGGTTAGGTTAGGTTAGGTTAGGTTAGGTTAGGTTAGGTTAGGTTAGGTTAGGTTAGGTTAGGTTAGGTTAGGTTAGGTTAGGTTAGGTTAGGTTAGGTTAGGTTAGGTTAGGTTAGGTTAGGTTAGGTTAGGTTAGGTTAGGTTAGGTTAGGTTAGGTTAGGTTAGGTTAGGTTAGGTTAGGTTAGGTTAGGTTAGGTTAGGTTAGGTTAGGTTAGGTTAGGTTAGGTTAGGTTAGGTTAGGTTAGGTTAGGTTAGGTTAGGTTAGGTTAGGTTAGGTTAGGTTAGGTTAGGTTAGGTTAGGTTAGGTTAGGTTAGGTTAGGTTAGGTTAGGTTAGGTTAGGTTAGGTTAGGTTAGGTTAGGTTAGGTTAGGTTAGGTTAGGTTAGGTTAGGTTAGGTTAGGTTAGGTTAGGTTAGGTTAGGTTAGGTTAGGTTAGGTTAGGTTAGGTTAGGTTAGGTTAGGTTAGGTTAGGTTAGGTTAGGTTAGGTTAGGTTAGGTTAGGTTAGGTTAGGTTAGGTTAGGTTAGGTTAGGTTAGGTTAGGTTAGGTTAGGTTAGGTTAGGTTAGGTTAGGTTAGGTTAGGTTAGGTTAGGTTAGGTTAGGTTAGGTTAGGTTAGGTTAGGTTAGGTTAGGTTAGGTTAGGTTAGGTTAGGTTAGGTTAGGTTAGGTTAGGTTAGGTTAGGTTAGGTTAGGTTAGGTTAGGTTAGGTTAGGTTAGGTTAGGTTAGGTTAGGTTAGGTTAGGTTAGGTTAGGTTAGGTTAGGTTAGGTTAGGTTAGGTTAGGTTAGGTTAGGTTAGGTTAGGTTAGGTTAGGTTAGGTTAGGTTAGGTTAGGTTAGGTTAGGTTAGGTTAGGTTAGGTTAGGTTAGGTTAGGTTAGGTTAGGTTAGGTTAGGTTAGGTTAGGTTAGGTTAGGTTAGGTTAGGTTAGGTTAGGTTAGGTTAGGTTAGGTTAGGTTAGGTTAGGTTAGGTTAGGTTAGGTTAGGTTAGGTTAGGTTAGGTTAGGTTAGGTTAGGTTAGGTTAGGTTAGGTTAGGTTAGGTTAGGTTAGGTTAGGTTAGGTTAGGTTAGGTTAGGTTAGGTTAGGTTAGGTTAGGTTAGGTTAGGTTAGGTTAGGTTAGGTTAGGTTAGGTTAGGTTAGGTTAGGTTAGGTTAGGTTAGGTTAGGTTAGGTTAGGTTAGGTTAGGTTAGGTTAGGTTAGGTTAGGTTAGGTTAGGTTAGGTTAGGTTAGGTTAGGTTAGGTTAGGTTAGGTTAGGTTGGGGGTTCCCCCACAGTGCATACTTCCTCGTAGTTTCCCCCGGGCAACGCCGTGTCTGACCACCGTAACGGAGTGGCAGACCGGCGGCTAAAGTGCGCTGTGATTCGTAGACATTTGATGCGGTCGTCCGCGAATATGATGAACAAGCCAAGTCGTGACCCTTCGGGGCGTTTTATCTCGAATCGCTCCTCCCAGGGCGATTTAAACGGCCCTTCTCAGGGCCAATCTAACGGCCCTTCTCAGGGCCAATCCAACGGACCTTCTCAGGGCCAATCCAACGGCCCTTCTCAGGGCCACGCCGACGGCGCTTTGGCGTCGGAAGCTGACCGCGTATCATCTGCGGCCAGCTTATTTAGAAGGCCATATGAGTTGTCGGACTCCGACGACTCCGATATGGACACGTCGGCGGCTGAAAATAACCTCTTCAAGCGGAAGAGGTCCAAGGTCTCCTCGGAGTCGACCGGAGGAAAGGCGAAGAAGAGGTCGAAGCCTAAAAAGGCTTCGACTTCTGCTGCGCCTTCTTCCCACATTGTGGGCTTGGTGGACGCCGAGCGCCAGTTAAATCTGGCAAAAAGGGCGCAACTCCAGTTGGACCTGGAGGAGAGGGTCGCCGCCAAGGAGCAGCAGGCGCAAGTTGCCAGGTCGAGGGCTGGCTATGGTGCATCCAGTGTACTGTATGCCGACCACTCCCTGGCAGAACTGGAGCGCATGGCCCAGGAGGATCGGCAGGAGGTTCTGGAGGTCGCCTCTAAGTCGTCCAATTTGAAGGGGACGTTCCAGAAGGCCCTCAAATGCCGGGCCGCCAGCATGTACGGCATTATAACGGAGCTGGTGAAGCGGACGGCCACGGACGAGACGCGGCAGCTGCAGGCGAAGGTGGATCGCCTGCAGGCGGAGGTCAGCCAGCTACACCAGAAGCTGGCTGATGCTACGGCCAAGCCTGCCCAATCTGCTCCAGTCTGTCCGGTGGTAGGAGGCTCCTCCTCCTCCCCTGCCAGTCTTGAGGCAACAATCCGCGGGGTGATCTTGGAGGAGAGGGCCTTCATCCGAGCCTGCTTCGCAGGCATCGAGGACCGGCTCTTGCCGGAAAGGCGGCTCCGCCCACCGCTAGCGGCGGACAAGAGTCCACCGCCGAGGGAGCCGGAACCTGCGCCTCTAGCAGGCCCGGTATCGCAGCCCTCCAAGGGCAAAGGCAAGGGCAAGAGGACCAAGGCGGCTCCTCATACGCCCACCACAAGCGCGGAGGTAGCGTCTGGGTCGTCTGCCACTCCAGCAGCCCCCCAGAACTCGCAGGAGGAAGACGCCCTTCTTCCTTCCACCACCCCATCCAACCAGTCGTGGACGGAAGTGGTTAGGAGGGGAAAAGGGAAAAAGGGCAAAAAGTCGGCCCCCAAGCCTGCTGCGACTGGTCCTGCAGTCGGCAAGAAGGCGGGGAGGAAGCTGGTTCCTCCCAAAACTGCGGCCGTCGTGGTGACCATCACCCCGGAGGCCGTGGAGCGGGGCGAGACGTACGAGTCCGTCCTAAGACGGGCTCGTACCAATGCTGATCCCTCCCAGCTGGGGATCAGCAACATCACGTGCCGCCGAACCCTAACCGGGGCTCGAATTTTCGAGTTCTCGGGGGAGCAACGAGGCACAAATGCGGACCTCTTCGCAACAAAGTTGCAAGAGGTCATCGCGGATGTGGCAAGGGTCGCCAGGCCTGTTAAGACCGCAGCCTTGGAGGTGGCCGATCTGGATGATTCAGTCACCAAAGAGGAGGTGGTGGCGGCCGTCGCGGCGGCTGGAGGCTGCGACACTGGCGCGTTGAAGGGTGGAGCCATCAGGCCCGGCCGCCGCGGTATGGGTATCATCCGTGTCGAGTGCCCAGTCACCGCGGCTGGGGCCGTCCTTGCCGCGACCAAGGGACGGATGCAAGTGGGGTTCGGCTGGGCAGTGGTCCGGCCACTTGAGGACCAGCCTGTCCGGTGCTTCAAGTGCTTCGCTGTCGGCCACACTCGGGCCACGTGTCCCTCCAAGTCCGACTGGGGAGATACGTGCTACCAATGCGGGCGGGAGGGACACGGGTGGGCCGCTTGCACCGCTACCGCGCCACACTGCGCGGCGTGTGCCGCCGGTGGCCGCCCCGCGGACCACAGGATGACGGGCAGGAGCTGCAAGCCCCCCGTGAGGAAGGGCGTGGTGCCGGCGCAGGTTCGCCCTGTTGCTGAAGCCGTCGTCGCCGTCGCCGCTGTAGCTCCAGCGGCGGTAGCTGAGGAGGGGGGTGCGATGTCGGAATAATAATTTCCGACTACCGCATCCTCCAGGCGAACACCAACCACTGCAGAGCGGCCCAGGACCTGGTAGTGCAGGTCATGGCCGAGTGGTTGGTGAACGTAGCGGTGGTCGCCGAGCCCTACTCAATCCCCGGCAGCTGGCTGGGTGACGAGGACGACTTGGTGGCTCTAGCGGCGCGGTCTTCCACAGACTCCCCTCCCCTCTCGCTATTAGAGAGGGGACCGGGATACGTGGCCGCTGCGTGGGGAGACTTAGCCCTTGTGGGCGTCTATTTCTCCCCAAACCGCCCTCTTCAGGACTTCGAGAACTATCTCGGAGTCCTGGCCGCCGTGGTCGGCAGGGCGGCGCCGCGTCAGGTCTCCGTACTGGGAGACCTGAATGCCAAGTCGGTGACCTGGGGCAACCCAGCCACTGACGCACGCGGGCGGGCAGTAGAGATGTGGGCAGCCTCGTCTGGACTCTCCCTCTTGAACAGGGGAAGCGTCCAGACATGCGTGCGGCGGCAGGGTGGCTCAATAGTGGACGTCACTTTCGCCACCCCTGCGTTAGCCGCGCGCGTGTTGAACTGGCGGGTGGACCTGGTGGAGACTATGTCGGACCACCGTTACGTGCGGTTCGACATCTCCACCAGTGGCCCCGGAGAGATGCGGCCCCTCTCGGTGCGCTCACCGTTCCCACGGTGGGCTCTCACCCGCCTGGACAGGGAGGCGGCGCGGGAGGCGGCGTTCGTCCAGGACTGGCTTTCACCGCCTTCCGCCGGCCTGGATGTGGACACCGTGGCGGGGCATCTGAGGGAGTCTCTGACCGAGGTATGCAACTCCAGCATGCCTCGGTCTCGCCGACCACTGCCCAGACGCGCTGTGTACTGGTGGTCGGCGGAGCTGGCGGGGCTCCGAGCAGCTTGCGTGGAGGCAAGGAGGGCCTACACGCGGAGTCGGCGGCGGCGTCGAAGGGACCAGGCCGTCGGGGACCACCTCTATGAGGTATACGTGGAGACAAAAATGGTCCTCGATCGAGCCATCGCCGCCGCGAGAGACTCGGGGAGAGCTGAGATGCTGGAGGGTCTCGACAACGACCCCTACGGGAGACCATATAAGGCGGCGCGCAACAAACTGCGCCCGTTTGGTCCCCCGGTGGCCGAGACCCTGGAGCCGTTATTTCTTGATGGGGTGGTTCAGTCCCTGTTCCCGTGCAGGGACAACTTCACCCCACCAGTGATGGATCCACCGCAGACAGCTCCGCCAGCTGAGGAAGAAGAGGAGGCCCCGCCTGTCACGGAGTCGGAACTTGGCGCGGCGATTCTCCATATCCGCGCCAAGAAGACAGCTCCGGGCCCCGACGGTGTTCCGGCAAGAGTGGTGGCAATCGCTGCCACTCAAATGGAGGAGAGGTTTCGGGACCTTTTCAGCGCATGCCTTGTGTCTGGAAGGTTCCCGAAACCGTGGAAGGAGGGGCAGCTGTGCCTCCTTCGCAAGGAGGGCCGCCCAGCAGACTCCCCCTCGGCATACCGGCCCATCGTTCTGCTCGATGAGGTCGGCAAAATGTTCGAGGGGATAATCGCTGCCCGCCTAAAGTGCCATCTGCGCACTATCGGGCCGGACTTGTCGGACGCTCAGTTCGGTTTTCGGGCTGAGCGTTCGACGGTGGACGCACTGGCCTGCCTCAGGGGCCAGGTGAAGGAGGCGATGGAAGCGGGGGACGGACTGTTGGCGGTGTCATTCGACATAGCCAACGCCTTCAACTCCGTTCCCCACTCCACCATCCTAGAGGCGCTCCGATTTCACGGAGTGCCTCGATACATGTGCAGGCTGCTGGCCAACTACTTGGAGGATCGGGCGATCCTCCTGGTAAATAGGACTGGCCAAGTCCGGCGGTACGCCGTTGAAGCCGGCGTTCCACAGGGGTCAGTTATAGGACCTCTCCTCTGGAACATCGGCTATGATTGGCTCCTGCGGGGAACTCTCCTCCGAGGCACGAGTGTCATCTGCTATGCGGATGACACTCTCCTCACCGCCCGGGGGGGGAATTTCAGGGAGGCGGCCAACTTGGCTTCGGCGGGCGGATCCTTGGTCGCGGGGAGGATCCGCCGCCTAGGTTTAACTGTGGCGCTGCACAAGACCGAGGCCGTGTTCTTTCACGGCCCTCGGCAGCGCCCCCCACCACCTGACGCCCACATCTTCGTGGAGGCCGTCAGAATTGAGGTGAAGGCCCAGATGAAATATCTGGGCCTTGTACTCGACAGCAGGTGGCGCTTCGGTCCGCATTTTAGCGGGCTGTCGTCGCGCCTGCTGAAAACCGCGGGCGCGCTCTCCTGGCTGCTTCCCAACTTGGGGGGGCCCAGCGCGCGATGCCGGCAACTTTACGCCGGCATCTTGAGGAGTATGGCCCTCTACGGGGCTCCTATCTGGGAGGACTGCCTCCAAAGGAGGGAGAACGCCGCCGCCCTGCGGGCACCTCAGAGGGCCATAGCCCAGCGAGCGGCGCGGGCTTACCGCACGGTGAGTTTTGGGGCAGCATGTGCTCTGGCCGGCACCCCTCCTTGGGAACTCGAGGCGTGGGTGCTCGCCAGAGTATATGAATGGACGGCGGGGCGGAGGGCGAGAGGACAACGCTCAGCCCCGGAAGAGCGGGAGGCCGTCCGGCGGGAGGCGAGAGACGCCATCGTCGTCCATTGGACGGGGGACCTCGCCACCGCAGCTTTCGGCCGCCGAACCCTCGACGCGATTGGGCCAGTCCTGCGAGACTGGCTCGAGCGGTCGCATGGGTTCCTCTCCTTCCGTCTGGTGCAGGTGCTGTCCGGACACGGTTGTTTCGGATCGTACCTGCACCGAATCGGACGGGAGAGGACGCCGTCTTGCCTCGACTGTGGTGCGGCGGAGGACACGGCGCAGCACACCCTCGAGGTGTGCCCGTCGTGGTCCGAGCCGCGCCGCAGTCTCATCGCGGTGATCGGACCGGACCTCTCGCTCCCCGGCTTGGTTAACGCCATGCTGAGGGATGAGAGGTCCTGGGCGGCAGTCGCCTCCTTCTGCGAACACGTCATGTCCCAGAAGGAGGCAGCGGAGCGCGCGAGGGAGGACGATCCTGACGCGGCGCCGCTCCGAAGGCGGAGGAGGGGTCGAAGAAGACGTGAGTACGATAGTCATCTCCGACTCCTCCCAGGTGGAGGCCAGCAGGCAATGGGTGCGGGGGCACCCTTGCCTGTATTGCACAGGTCTCCACCAGTGTCGGACGGGAATGGCCAGGTGTTCCCGGCCATTCCCGTAGCTCCCCAACCTGGGGGGCGTGCGGGGCCCGCCAGCTAGGCGGGCATGCGCCGGGAGGGTTGTGGATGTAAAGGCTGAGCCGGTTTCCCATGGCCCTCCCATTACGGCGATGTGGGAACACCGCTGAGTTTTAGTGGGTATACTGTCGTTAGCGACAGGAGTCCCACATACCCCAGACTCGTCCCCCACGAGCGGGGATGCGTAATGCATTTCTCAGCGACAAAAAAAAAAAAAAAAAAAAAAAAAAAAAAAAAAAAAAAAAAAAAAAAAGGTTAGGTTAGGTTAGGTTAGGTTAGGTTAGGTTAGGTTAGGTTAGGTTAGGTTAGGTTAGGTTAGGTTAGGTTAGGTTAGGTTAGGTTAGGTTAGGTTAGGTTAGGTTAGGTTAGGTTAGGTTAGGTTAGGTTAGGTTAGGTTAGGTTAGGTTAGGTTAGGTTAGGTTAGGTTAGGTTAGGTTAGGTTAGGTTAGGTTAGGTTAGGTTAGGTTAGGTTAGGTTAGGTTAGGTTAGGTTAGGTTAGGTTAGGTTAGGTTAGGTTAGGTTAGGTTAGGTTAGGTTAGGTTAGGTTAGGTTAGGTTAGGTTAGGTTAGGTTAGGTTAGGTTAGGTTAGGTTAGGTTAGGTTAGGTTAGGTTAGGTTAGGTTAGGTTAGGTTAGGTTAGGTTAGGTTAGGTTAGGTTAGGTTAGGTTAGGTTAGGTTAGGTTAGGTTAGGTTAGGTTAGGTTAGGTTAGGTTAGGTTAGGTTAGGTTAGGTTAGGTTAGGTTAGGTTAGGTTAGGTTAGGTTAGGTTAGGTTAGGTTAGGTTAGGTTAGGTTAGGTTAGGTTAGGTTAGGTTAGGTTAGGTTAGGTTAGGTTAGGTTAGGTTAGGTTAGGTTAGGTTAGGTTAGGTTAGGTTAGGTTAGGTTAGGTTAGGTTAGGTTTTTTTTTTTTTTTTTTTTTTTTTTTTTTTTTTTTTTTTTTTTTTTTTTTTTTAATACTTCTACCTCCAACATAATCGGAGCCTATGCCTGTCTGATTTTCTTTTCATTCCAGTTCTCGCTTTTATGCCTCTCGTACTTTCATTCCTCATACTTGGTCTTTCTATCATTCATCCTCATTTGCGTCTTTTATGGGTGGGATTCCCATCTATGTCGTTAATCTGACTGTCTATCCATCTAACTTCTTTTCTTTATTTATTTATTTATTTATTTTTTTTTTTTTTTTTTTTTTTTTTTTTTTGTCTTCAGGTGTTACAGTAAAAACGGGTAGGTCAGTTCTTTATTACATGGCTTCTTTTACATTAATTCTTACTCTAAATTATTTCTATTTTACATTTTTGTATTCATTTCTTATCTAGTTGTTCTTATATTCTATACTTATTCTAGTGTACAGAGCAGGGAGCAGTTTTTTGTTGCTTTACATACATACTCATTTATATTTTATTCTAAGCTTATTTCTATTTTCACTTATGTTTATTTCCTTACTTATGTTTTACCTTAAAGTATTATACAGCTATTTGTTGCTATGCTATTCTCTAATATAATCACTATATTATGAAAGCATATTTGCTTATGCGGTTTTATTTCGTTCTATCACTCTTTTAGCAATATATTTACAGTAATCTAGGAATATTTCTGCATTTTTACTTGTAACTACGTCCTTTATATTATTTAGAGTTAATTTCGTGTCTAATTTATTCTCGACGTTAAAGCGGTGTTTTGCAAATTGTGGGCAGTCAAGTATTATGTGCGGTATGGTTTCGCTTGCTTCCGGGTCACAGATGCACGATGGATTCTCCTTGCACTTGAAACGGTTCAAGTACTCAGAGAATCCGCCGTGTCCCGTCATTATCTGTGTGTGTAGACCGTTTGTTCCTATCTTGCGAATTACACCGTAAGCTACCCTTACGTCCGGAAAAAATAACTTAGTAACGGATGCGGTGTCACTAGTTTCGTATCTTCGGTTCCATTCATCAAGCGTTGCCATACGTATGCTTCGCTTGATGAATGAGACCGGACACCGGTCGTAGTCCGGTTTTCTCTTGGAGATTTCAGCGGCCTCTTTTGCTAATTGGTCAGCTCTCTCGTTCCCCATTAGTCCTACGTGAGCTTTTATCCAGAATAACTTTACCACTTTGTTCTGGCGGGATGCAGATATTATATTTTCCCTAGCTTCTACAGCGAGTGGGTGGAGTGAGCCGGGGTTTATGATGGTTTGGAGAGCTGCCATTGAATCGCTGAAAACTCCAAAAGAAGATGCCTTGAGTTTACTTATCTCCCTAGTCGCCCTCGCTATTGCTAGGAGTTCAGCCTGGTAGACTGTGCAGTAATCTGATAGAGCAAGTTTGAGGGCTCTGGTCTCAACGTCACCATTCCATATAGACAATGATGCGCCAACCCCTCCTCCGATCTTACTCCCGTCCGTAAAGATGCGGACGTCAAAATTGCAGTTGTTGTCTAATTGTTCTTGGTTTACCAGGCTGTCGAATTGCAAGATATCGCGCGCCGCGGGATGGGGACCCGCCGTTGCGGCGGTCATTCGCTCGACCTCCCTGCCCCCCAGTGATGCCAGGGGGACTCCCCTCTTGGCTTCATATAGTGAAGCCGCCTCACGAACTCGCAGATCAAGGGGGAGCACCCCAGACAGCACCAACGCTGAGTTCAGGGAGACAGTGCGGTATGCTCTGCACATTTTCTGGGCGATTCCGCGTTGGACGGTCCCTAGCTGTTTGACAATGCCCAACTTTTTTGCGGCTGGTGCCCAGACGCTCGCGGCGTAAAGAATTATGGGCTCTACACATGCTATGTACATTAGCCGTATAACTTCCGGATGCAGCCCCCAACTGACCTTTGCGGCTCTACATAGCTGCTTGTAGATGCCGATCGCCTTTCTGCAAACCAGTGACACGTGGGTGTTGAACGTCAGCTTGTAGTCTAGGGTTATTCCCAGAAGCTTCATCTCCTTTGACATGCCAATGTCAATCCCCCCCATGCTCAGGCGTGGTGTGTCGTATTTTAGTTTTTTGGTTATAACCATAGCGGTGGTTTTGTGCGGGGCAAATTTCAGCTTATTCTCGACACCCCACGCCAGAACATGGTTGAGAGCGGCATTGGCACGTTCCTCAATCTCTAGTGCGGTCTCTCCATCGAAAACCAACAGGACATCGTCCGCAAACGCCTGGACGTAGTCTCCCCTGTTTTCTGCTGCCTTTAGAAGGGGATCTAAGACCAAGTTCCAAAGGATTGGCCCTCCAATTGAGCCCTGGACACAGCCCTTGCTTGTGGCCTTACTATATACTTCCCCACCGTACCTGACTGAAACTTTTCTGTCCCCGAGGTAGCTGTCAATGACCCGCCGAAGATTTACCGGACAGTTTTCCTCCGCCAGTCGAACTCTTATCGCTGGCCACCAGGCGCTGTCGAATGCTCCCTCTATGTCTAAGGATACGAGAGTAACAATCCTTTTCAAAGCAAGTTTTCGGTTTATGTGCTGCATAAGAGCATAGAGGGAGTCCTCGGTGCTCCTTTGCGGCATGAATCCGTACTGACGTGTGCTCATCCTTGGCAAAAGATGGTATTTTAGGCGGGCCACTAGCATCTTTTCGTATATCTTCCCCAGTATAGGCAAAAGCCCAATCGGCCTATATGATTTGGGAGATAGGTAATTATCTTTCCCTGGCTTCCTCAGTATAACTACCGTTGCCTCCTTCCAGGGAGTGGGGAAGTGATGGTGTTCCAAGCATTTGTTCAAGAACCTCAGGAACAAGTCCAGGTCGTTGACCACGGCGTGACAGCAGATGTCGGCGGTGAGGCCATCTGAACCCGGTGCCTTCTTCGGATTGAAGGATTCCATCGAATTCTTCAATTCTGCCAACGTAAACGGGGGGTCGCAAGGAACATTTTGTTCGCCCCAGTTTACGTTTTCGGCTCTAACTCGGATGGACCGGTGATAAGCGTTATCGCATTCTACGGAGTCTTCTGGGTAAAATGTTTCCGCTAATAGCTTAACGGAGCCTTTTGCATCCAGCACTTCACCATTTCTTTCCAAAGGCAGGTCTTCCTCTCTTCGCTTCGTCCTACCTATCACCCTATAAATTCCCTCCCAGACCCCCTCCCTATCCTGCTTCCCACAGAATTCCTTCCAGCTCTCGGTCTGAGCTTTGGCCGCTTCTAACTCATACTCTTCCTTCTGTTTCAGGTACTCTTCTACGACCTTAGGTTTCCGGATTTGAGCAGCACAGCGTATCCTGCGCTTCATGGTGGCGACGGTCCCCTTCATCTCAGCGAGTCTCTCGGACCACCACGGCAAGGTAAGTTCCTCTTGGACTTTTTTGTTAGGTATTGACTGCTTGCATGCTTCGGTTATTGCTTTTGTTAAATTTATTGTTAATGTGTCAATTTGCTCTGTTTCTATGATTTTATCGATTTCAGCAGCTGTGAATTTATAGTCTATTTTCAATTTGCCAAGTTTCTCATGAAAATTGGCCCAATTGGCTTTTTTAGTATTAAATTTTCTAGTTGTTCTTTCTATTTTTATTCCTTTAGATTTTTGTAGGAGGATCCTAAACGTGATGCCGTTGTGATCCGAGCTCGTGAGGCCTTCGTCAACCCTCCAGTCGTCTATAATGTCCAGGATGTCGTTGGAGCAAGCGGTGACATCGACATGACTGCTGTAGCGCTTCCCGCCTCTGATTGTGTCGAAGGTCGGAATTTCCCCTCGGTTTAGAATATTCAGGTTTAGCTCACCGAGAGTTCCTGCCATTTCTTCCCCCCTGTAATCGACCATTGGGCTGCCCCACCATGTGCTCTTTGCGTTAGCGTCCCCTCCAACGATCAGTTTTCCGGAGCCAACTGCGAGCCTTATTTGTTTGAGATGTTCTAGGTAAGGCTCAATGGGCTGGTCTGGCTCAAAATAAAAAGAGACAAGCGTGATCTTCCAGGCACTTGTCTGGATTCCCACCACTGTAATGTTGTTTGTGGTGAGTTTTGGGTACTGCTTGACTGTGAGGTCGCTGTCAAATACGGCTATTGCCGCTTTGACAGTCCCTTCTCCTATGCCAGTGTTTTGGAAGATCCTTACGCCCCTGTGACTCCTCATTTCTTTGGCTCCGGCCACGTACGGTTCCTGCAGAAGTGCCACCGCTATTCCGCGCTTTGTTGCCTCTATTAGTAGTTCATTGGTGGCAAGCTTCTTGCGTTGGAGGTTGGCCTGTATAATGCCATAATGGGTGTTTTCTGCTGGGGTGCCCTTAGCAATAAGCAACGGTTGATCTGGCCACGTCATCCCATTTCACTCGTACCGGACAGTCGTGGCTGAAGGCATTGTGTGGCGTGCCGTGCTCCAACCTTGCCTTCGAGCAGTTTCGACAGGCGGGTGGTAAGTTCGCGAGCCAGTCCGGGCACTCTGCCCGCATGTGTGGGCCACCGCAGTGACTGCACAGGTCCGCGGGCTCTTGGCAGAACCGCTTGCCGTGTCCGAAGCCCAGACAGCGAGTACATTGGACCAGCGGGGTCTGATCTTCGACCCTTATACGCTGGAGATCAATGTGTACAGTCCCGATGTCAATTGCTCGTCGCCAGATGGTGGGCGAGACGCATACGATAACGTGGCCGATATGAGGGTTTCTTGTCCTTCTTCTGTACTTGACCACCACTCTGTTTTCCTCACTGTCGAGGCCGTTAAAGATACTCTGATTCTGATTTCTGAGGCCTTTAAGAACGTCTTCGTCGGTATTCATTACCAAGACGTTCTTCAAGATCAGGAGTGGGTCCTTATTTTTAACCTCCTCGACAGTGAGGGCAGATCCTTCTTTTTGGAGTCGCTCTTTTATCTTGGCTCTTTCCTGTTCTGATTCCAGTCCTATAATGACTTTTCGGTCCTTGCCTTTCCTTACTTTTTCAACCTTGATCCATCCGTCCTTAGCGTTTACCGCCTTTCTCACCTTATCAAGGACCTCATCACCAGTCTCTGTCTCGTCCTTGGACGTGACCACAATCGAGTGCAGGGTACTACGCTTTGGCAGTGACCCTAGGCCCCTGGCTGCGGCCACGCTGGCGTACGTGTTTCCCTTCTCTATGCTATCCATCTGGTGGTCGATGGTTTCCTTCAGCTCCTCTATTTTCTTGTTGCTTTCTTCAAGGAGCTTTGTATGTTTTTCTAGACTATGTATGATTTTGCATACGTCTATGTCTTGAGAGAGGGCTAGAGTGGTTGGCGTGGTTGGCTTCTCGGCTACTGACGTTTGTGCTGGCCCATCCCTGGTTATTTTTTGTTGTTTTTGCCCTTTTAGCTCCATTTCGGCTTCCTTGACCAATTGGTATAGCCGATCAGCAGCCTCCGTAATACCTGTCTTTATCTCCGTTTTGGTATTACGGGAGCTGCCAAGGTGCTGTTTAGCCTTGATTAAGCACGCTTTAGCTTCCGCTGTTCGGTCTGCGTACTTTGGTTTTGGCGGTGAGTCAAGAGACTTTCTTGTTGTTGTACCTGCCTTGGTCTCCTGCGACAAGGCGGGCTTTAGGTTAGTTTTTGCAGGGCCAGCCTGCGACGTCTTTACGTCTAAGGAATGGATGGGGCTGCTTCCCGTGGCTTCCCACTCCCCTATGCTGCGTCTAACACTTGGGGGGACGACTGCCCCCGTTTTCAATGGTGACTTATCACCATCGGTTGCCTTTAATGGCGTCCTAAATCCAAACATGTTGCAAGGTATGCGTCAATTAAAAGAAACGTCAATAGGGACGTAATAAGGTAAAGAGAAATAAAATTCAAATAACACACAAGCAACAAGAAATCAAAATAAAACACAGCAACGAGATAAAACCGCACAAAAGAAATCTTAAAAACTATAGTATAGCTGAAGCAAAAATTTCAAGCTATCTCTACTAAAGCTCTACCCAGGGTAAAATATGCTGGGTGGTAATAAGTGGCTCTAAAAAGATCCCAAAAGTCAATTTAAGATGTCAATAACCAATTTTTTGCTTTTTTCCAGAATGGCTCTATGTAGAGTCCATCCGGTGCAATCACTAGATAGAGCCCGCGGAGCCCGTTTCAAAAAGTCCAAACACGGGGCACCCAGCTCTAAGGGTTCCGGAGCAATTGCAGTTTGAATATTCTGGTTACCATCCAAGATGGCGGCCTGAATGTGGTTAAGACCCTACTGCTCCGCAACCAGAAGACCGATTCACACCGTGCTTGGGCTTATTCCACTGTGCTCGACGAGATCTATATAGTGATATATCTTTCAGGCTGAAAAAGATTTTGCTCCTGAAAATGCCTGAAATTCAGTTCAATAGCAAGACAAGAGTTTGCCTATCCCCACAAAGCAAATCCCGCCACTCTACGACCCTCCGTTGAGGAGAT